>CM048923.1:40776794-41123425 GCA_026686955.1 Epinephelus cyanopodus | reverse complement strand
GTTTTGGCTCTGGGCATGGTTCGTAATGAACGTTCAAAATACAAGAGGGTCCTCGCCTTTGGCGAGGACTGCTCATCCTCCACTGAACAGTTTAGAAGCATTAGGGTCCGACTGCTATCTGAGCAGTCCTCTGCCTCTAGACTCGGTCCCTAATGATGTGAATATTTTACTGAGATTTATGAACTCCAATATGGCCGCCGCCTAGTTAAGCCACAATATGCAAATTGGGTGAGTTAATCTATTGCCATCACAAACTTTGGGTCATGATGAATAGTTTTCTCATTTACAGTATGTCTTTATCTCTCACCACTTTCAAGCCACAGCCTTTTGAAATGTTGAAATGAATATTTTCCTCAATAAACTCTGGCAACTAAAGGGTTAAAATGGAAATTGTGCCCCTGTCATGTCTGCATGTAACATGTAGACACACACACACACACAACATGTTTCTGTCATGTCTGCATGTAACATGTACACACACACACACACACATCATGTTTCTGTCAGTGTGTGTGGCACAGCGGTTGCCATGGTAATAAAGCAGGTGCACCTGGCAGAAGAGCAGAGAGAGACAGACAGACACAGAGAAGAGACTCTTTTAGTGGAGATTTAACTCCTCGAACAAATCCTTCGCATTCGCAAACCGCTGGTCCAATCCTGAAAATACAGAGATGATGAGAGACAGCCGCTCCTTGTGAACGCACCTGCCGATTTTTATGTTTCTTGAGTAAAAAATGTGGTCACAGGCGCGAGTTACAAATGTGTTGCACGCCACCTGTTTCCAGAAATGTCTCCTCTCACTTTACATGGGAGTGAATGAGAAAAAAATCAGCACTCCCTCCGCTTTGGAGGCTCCTGTCAAAAATGTGTACGTGTGTCAGATTCCATGTCAACATTTCTGCGACCAGGACAAATTTTCCTACGTTTTGTGGTATAAATTGTGTCTGTCCAGTGAAAATTGTGGCCGTATGAGCGAGTTGAAGAGAAAAGTCCAGTATGAGTAGAGGGCTGTGTGTCTGTGTCTGTGTGTGCAGCCGTTGCCATGGAGACTAATAACGTGCCTGCACTTGTGGACAAACAAACAGCTCATGAACAGCAAAGGCTGTTTATAATGGGTTTTAACTCCTCAAACAAATCCTTCGCGTTCGCAAACCGCTGGTCCAATCCTGAAATAAAGAGATGATGAGAGACAGCCGCTCCTTGTGAACGCACCTGCCGATTTTTATGTTTCTTGAGTGAAAAATGTGGTCACAGGCGCGAGTTACAAATGTGTTGCACCTACGCTTTTTCCAGAAATTTTCCTCTCACTTTACATTGGAGTGAATGAGAAAAAAATCAGCACTCCCTCCGCTTTGGAGGCTCCTGTCAAAAATGTGTACGTGTGTCAGACTCCATGTCAACATTTCTGCGACCAGGACAAATTTTCCTACGTTTTGAGGTAAAAATTGTGTATGTTCACTGTAAATTGTGGCCGTATGAGCGAGTTAAAAATAAATTTTCTTGATGAGTTTACAGCTGCTCTCCACTCTAGCGGTGACACCTCTCACTCTAGTTCACGCAATAGACACCCATTATAAAGTCTGAGAAGGGCTGAAAACATCACCTATTTTAAACTGACTTTGTAGAAAACTAAAAGACATTTTGAAAATTTGATTTAGATCCTGAAAGTCGACAACAGCGTCAACGTTTTAGAGTTGGAACGGAGTTTCTGCGTCAATGTATGAAGTCGTGACGTGTGGGTGAAGAAGGGTGATTTTGAAGGATTCTCTCATTGACTTCCATTATAACCAAGTTTCAGAAAACGCTGAATATTCTGAAAGTATGAATGGGATTGAAAAGTTGAATCATATGTAGAAAGCCAGCAAAATGATGAATATTTTCCATTTTGAATGGAGTTTGTAGCTTAAAGTATGAGTCGGTGGTCACAGTTTGAAAAAAGGTGAAATTTTTAGATTTGTGAACATTCCGTAATGCATTTCCAATGGGAAAAGGATTTGGGAAAAATGGGAAATATCTCGGAAAGTATGAACTTTAGGAAAAAAGTGAATACATCCGTAAATCTCCTAATTAAGCTGAACGTTTTCATGTTTGAACGGTTGGAATCGGTTGAAGTTTGTGGAACTAGTAGCGGTCCAATCGTTTTGCCTCCATCCGCTGTAATAGAAGTCGGAATTTCAACGTTGAATTCCCGGGAAAATATGAAGGTTATGGAAAAATTTGAAAGTTTCCAATAATGTCCTGATGAAGCTGAATCTGAAGAAATTTGAATGGTTTGAATCGGATGAACGGTATTGAAGATAATCGACGTTGAAAAACGCGGCGGAAGAATAATAATAATAATAATAAGAAAAATAAAGAATTTTGGTAGTAGAATAACATAGGTTGTGAATGCTGTTCCAGCATTCACACCCAACTAGAGAAGCAATTTCTGAAGAAATTGCGGGTGTGAATGCTTCAAGCTAAAGCTAGACTGCAATGTTGCCTTAAATACAATAAAGTTTGAATGATTTGAATGTGTGAAAGTTTGTTGAAAAGCTGACGCCACACTGAATAGCTGCCTGAAAGAAAATGAAGTTTGAATGATTTGAATGTGTGAAAGTTTGTTGAAAAGCTGACGCCACACTGAATAGCTGCCTGAAAGAAAATGAAGTTTGAATGATTTGAATGTGTGAAAGTTTGTTGAAAAGCTGACGCCACACTGAATAGCTGCCTGTAAGAAAATGAAGTTTGAACTAGTCATCCTCCAACAGTTTTAGAAGCATTAGGGTCCTCCGTTTAGTAGTGTTTTGGCTCTGGGCATGGTTCGTAATGAACGTTCAAAATACAAGAGGGTCCTCGCCTTTGGCGAGGACTGCTCATCCTCCACTGAACAGTTTAGAAGCATTAGGGTCCGACTGCTATCTGAGCAGTCCTCTGCCTCTAGACTCGGTCCCTAATGATGTGAATATTTTACTGAGATTTATGAACTCCAATATGGCCGCCGCCTAGTTAAGCCACAATATGCAAATTGGGTGAGTTAATCTATTGCCATCACAAACTTTGGGTCATGATGAATAGTTTTCTCATTTACAGTATGTCTTTATCTCTCACCACTTTCAAGCCACAGCCTTTTGAAATGTTGAAATGAATATTTTCCTCAATAAACTCTGGCAACTAAAGGGTTAAAATGGAGATTGTGCCCTGTCATGTCTGCATGTAACATGTAGACACACACACACACACACACACAACATCATGTTTCTGTCATGTCTGCATGTAACATGTAGACACACACACACATCATGTTTCTGTCATGTCTGCATGTAACATGTAGACACACACACACACACACACACACATCATGTTTCTGTCATGTCTGCATGTAACATGTAGACACACACACACACACACACACATCATGTTTCTGTCAGTTTGTGTGGCACAGCGGTTGCCATGGTAATAAAGCAGGTACACCTGGCAGAAGAGCAGAGAGAGACAGACAGACACAGAGAAGAGACTCTTTTAGTGGAGATTTAACTCCTCGAACAAATCCTTCGCATTCGCAAACCGCTGGTCCAATCCTGAAAATAAAGAGATGATGAGAGAGAGCCGCTCCTTGTGAACGCACCTGCCGATTTTTATGTTTCTTGAGTGAAAAATGTGGTCACAGGCGCGAGTTACAAATGTGTTGCACCTACGCTTTTTCCAGAAATTTCTCCTCTCACTTTACATGGGAGTGAATGAGAAAAAAATCGGCACTCCCTTCGCTTTGGAGGCTCCTGTCAAAAATGTGTACATGTGTCAGATTCCATGTCAACATTTCTGCGACCAGGACAAATTTTCCTACGTTTTGTGGTATAAATTGTGTCTGTCCAGTGAAAATTGTGGCCGTATGAGCGAGTTGAAGAGAAAAGTCAAGTATGAGTAGAGGGCTGTGTGTCTGTGTCTGTGTGTGCAGCCGTTGCCATGGAGACTAATAACGTGCCTGCACTTGTGGACAAACAAACAGCTCATGATCAGCAAAGGCTGTTTATAATGGGTTTTAACTCCTCAAACAAATCCTTCGCATTCGCAAACCGCTGGTCCAATCCTGAAAATAAAGAGATGATGAGAGAGAGCCGCTCCTTGTGAACGCACCTGCCGATTTTTATGTTTCTTGAGTGAAAAATGTGGTCACAGGCGCGAGTTACAAATGTGTTGCACCTACGCTTTTTCCAGAAATTTTCTCCTCTCACTTTACATTGGAGTGAATGAGAAAAAAATCAGCACTCCCTCCGCTTTGGAGGCTCCTGTCAAAAATGTGTACGTGTGTCAGACTCCATGTCAACATTTCTGCGACCAGGACAAATTTTCCTACGTTTTGAGGTAAAAATTGTGTATGTTCACTGTAAATTGTGGCCGTATGAGCGAGTTAAAAATAAATTTTCTTGATGAGTTTACAGCTGCTCTCCACTCTAGCGGTGACACCTCTCACTCTAGCTCACGCAATAGACACCCATTATAAAGTCTGAGAAGGGCTGAAAACATCACCTATTTTAAACTGACTTTGTAGAAAAACTAAAAGACATTTTGAAAATTTGATTTAGATCCTGAAAGTCGACAACAGCGTCAACGTTTTAGAGTTGGAACGGAGTTTCTGCGTCAATGTATGAAGTCGTGACGTGTGGGTGAAGAAGGGTGATTTTGAAGGATTCTTCATTGACTTCCATTATAACCAAGTTTCAGAAAACGCTGAATATTTCTGAAAGTATGAATGGGATTTAAAAGTTGAATCATATGTAGAAAGCCAGCAAAATGATAAATATTTTCCATTTTGAATGGAGTTTCTAGCTGAAAGTATGAGTCGGTAGTCACAGTTTGAAAAAAGGTGAAATTTTTAGATTTGTGAACATTCCGTAATGCATTTCCAATGGGAAAAGGATTTGGGAAAAATGGGAAATATCTCGGAAAGTATGGACGTTAGGAAAAAAGTGAATACATCCGTAAATCTCCTAATTCAGCTGAACGTTTTCATGTTTGAACGGTTGGAATCGGTTGAAGTTTGTGGAACTAGTAGCGGTCCAATCGTTTTGCCTCCATCCGCTTTAATAGAAGTCGGAATTTCAACGTTGAATTCCCGGGAAAATATGAAGGTTATGGAAAAATTTGAAAGTTTCCACACATGTCCCGATGAAGCTGAATCTGAAGAAATTTGAATGGTTTGAATCGGATGAACGGTATTGAAGATAATTGAAATGAAAAAACGCGGCGGAAGAATAATAATAATAAAAAGAAAAATAAAGAATTTTGGTAGTAGAATAACATAGGTTGTGAATGCTGTTCCAGCATTCACACCCAATAAAAACTAGAGAAGCAATTTCTGAAGAAATTGCGGGTGTGAATGCTTCAAGCTGAAGCTAGACTGCAATGCTGCCTTAAATACAATAAAGTTTGAATGATTTGAATGTGTGAAAGTTTGTTGAAAAGCTGACGCCACACTGAATAGCTGCCTGAAAGAAAATGAAGTTTGAATGATTTGAATGTGTGAAAGTTTGTTGAAAAGCTGACGCCACACTGAATAGCTGCCTGAAAGAAAATGAAGTTTGAATGATTTGAATGTGTGAAAGTTTGTTGAAAAGCTGACGCCACACTGAATAGCTGCCTGTAAGAAAATGAAGTTTGAACTAGTCATCCTCCAACAGTTTAGAAGCATTAGGGTCCTCCGTTAGTAGTGTTTTGGCTCTGGCATGGTTCGTAATGAACGTTCAAAATACAAGAGGGTCCTCGCCTTTGGCGAGGACTGCTCATCCTCCACTGAACAGTTTAGAAGCATTAGGGTCCGACTGCTATCTGAGCAGTCCTCTGCCTCTAGACTCGGTCCCTAATGATGTGAATATTTTACTGAGATTTATGAACTCCAATATGGCCGCCGCCTAGTTAAGCCACAATATGCAAATTGGGTGAGTTAATCTATTGCCATCACAAACTTTGGGTCATGATGAATAGTTTTCTCATTTACAGTATGTCTTTATCTCTCACCACTTTCAAGCCACAGCCTTTTGAAATGTTGAAATGAATATTTTCCTCAATAAACTCTGGCAACTAAAGGGTTAAAATGGAGATTGTGCCCCTGTCATGTCTGCATGTAACATGTAGACACACACACACACACACATCATGTTTCTGTCATGTCTGCATGTAACATGTAGACACACACACATCATGTTTCTGTCATGTCTGCATGTAACATGTAGACACACACACACACACACACATCATGTTTCTGTCAGTTTGTGTGGCACAGCGGTTGCCATGGTAATAAAGCAGGTGCACCTGGCAGAAGAGCAGAGAGAGACAGACAGACACAGAGAAGAGACTCTTTTAGTGGAGATTTAACTCCTCGAAACAAATCCTTCGCATTCGCAAACCGCTGGTCCAATCCTGAAATAAAGAGATGATGAGAGACAGCCGCTCCTTGTGAACGCACCTGCCGATTTTTATGTTTCTTGAGTAAAAAATGTGGTCACAGGCGCGAGTTACAAATGTGTTGCACCTAACCTGTTTCCAGAAATTTCTCCTCTCACTTTACATTGGAGTGAATGAGAAAAAAATCAGCACTCCCTCCGCTTTGGAGGCTCCTGTCAAAAATGTGTACGTGTGTCAGACTCCATGTCAACATTTCTGCGACCAGGACAAATTTTCCTACGTTTTGAGGTAAAAATTGTGTCTGTCCAGTGAAAATTGTGGCCGTATGAGCGAGTTGAAGAGAAAAGTCCAGTATGAGTAGAGGGCTGTGTGTCTGTGTCTGTGTGTGCAGCCGTTGCCATGGAGACTAATAACTTGCCTGCACTTGTGGACAAACAAACAGCTCATGATCAGCAAAGGCTGTTTATAATGGGTTTTAAGTCCTCAAACAAATCCTTCGCATTCGCAAACCGCTGGTCCAATCCTGAAAATAAAGAGATGATGAGAGAGAGCCGCTCCTTGTGAACGCACTGCCGATTTTTATGTTTCTTGAGTGAAAAATGTGGTCACAGGCGCGAGTTACAAATGTGTTGCACCTACGCTTTTTCCAGAAATTTCTCCTCTCACTTTACATTGGAGTGAATGAGAAAAAAATCAGCACTCCCTCCGCTTTGGAGGCTCCTGTCAAAAATGTGTACGTGTGTCAGACTCCATGTCAACATTTCTGCGACCAGGACAAATTTTCCTACGTTTTGAGGTAAAAATTGTGTATGTTCACTGTAAATTGTGGCCGTATGAGCGAGTTAAAAATAAATTTTCTTGATGAGTTTACAGCTGCTCTCCACTCTAGCGGTGACACCTCTCACTCTAGCTCACGCAATAGACACCCATTATAAAGTCTGAGAAGGGCTGAAAACATCACCTATTTTAAACTGACTTTGTAGAAAAACTAAAAGACATTTTGAAAATTTGATTTAGATCCTGAAAGTCGACAACAGCGTCAACGTTTTAGAGTTGGAACGGAGTTTCTGCGTCAATGTATGAAGTCGTGACGTGTGGGTGAAGAAGGGTGATTTTGAAGGATTCTCTCATTGACTTCCATTATAACCAAGTTTCAGAAAACGCTGAATATTTCTGAAAGTATGAATGGGATTAAAAGTTGAATCATATGTAGAAAGCCAGCAAAATGATAAATATTTTCCATTTTGAATGGAGTTTCTAGCTGAAAGTATGAGTCGGTAGTCACAGTTTGAAAAAAGGTGAAATTTTTAGATTTGTGAACATTCCGTAATGCATTTCCAATGGGAAAAGGATTTGGGAAAAATGGGAAATATCTCGGAAAGTATGGACGTTAGGAAAAAAGTGAATACATCCGTAAATCTCCTAATTCAGCTGAACGTTTTCATGTTTGAACGGTTGGAATCGGTTGAAGTTTGTGGAACTAGTAGCGGTCCAATCGTTTTGCCTCCATCCGCTTTAATAGAAGTCGGAATTTCAACGTTGAATTCCCGGGAAAATATGAAGGTTATGGAAAAATTTGAAAGTTTCCACACATGTCCCGATGAAGCTGAATCTGAAGAAATTTGAATGGTTTGAATCGGATGAACGGTATTGAAGATAATTGAAATGAAAAAACGCGGCGGAAGAATAATAATAACTAGAGAAGCAATTTCTGAAGAAATTGCGGGTGTGAATGCTTCAAGCTGAAGCTAGACTGCAATGCTGCCTTAAATACAATAAAGTTTGAATGATTTGAATGTGTGAAAGTTTGTTGAAAAGCTGACGCCACACTGAATAGCTGCTTGTAAGAAAATGAAGTTTGAATGATTTGAATGTGTGAAAGTTTGTTGAAAAGCTGACGCCACACTGAATAGCTGCCTGAAAGAAAATGAAGTTTGAATGATTTGAATGTGTGAAAGTTTGTTGAAAAGCTGACGCCACACTGAATAGCTGCCTGTAAGAAAATGAAGTTTGAACTAGTCATCCTCCAACAGTTTAGAAGCATTAGGGTCCTCGCCTTCGGCGAGGACTCCTCCGTTAGTAGTGTTTTGGCTCTGGGCATGGTTCGTGATGAACGTTCAAAATACAAGAGGGTCCTCTGCTCTCTGAGCAGTCCTCTGCCTCTAGGCTCGGTCCCTAATGATGTGAATGTTTTACTGAGATTTATGAACTCCAATATGGCCGCCGCCTAGTGAAGCCACAATATGCAAATTGGGTGAGTTAATCTATTGCCATCACAAACTTTGGGTCATGATGAATAGTTTTCTCATTTACAGTATGTCTTTATCTCTCACCACTTTCAAGCCACAGCCTTTTGAAATGTTGAAATGAATATTTTCCTCAATAAACTCTGGCAACTAAAGGGTTAAAATGGAAATTGTGCCCCTGTCATGTCTGCATGTAACATGTAGACACACACACACACACACACACACACACACATCATGTTTCTGTCATGTCTGCATGTAACATGTACACACACACACACACATCATGTTTCTGTCAGTTTGTGTGGCACAGCGGTTGCCATGGTAATAAAGCAGGTGCACCTGGCAGAAGAGCAGAGAGAGACAGACAGACACAGAGAAGAGACTCTTTTAGTGGAGATTTAACTCCTCGAACAAATCCTTCGCATTCGCAAACCGCTGGTCCAATCCTGAAAATACAGAGATGATGAGAGACAGCCGCTCCTTGTGAACGCACCTGCCGATTTTTATGTTTCTTGAGTAAAAAATGTGGTCACAGGCGCGAGTTACAAATGTGTTGCACGCCACCTGTTTCCAGAAATGTCTCCTCTCACTTTACATGGGAGTGAATGAGAAAAAAATCGGCACTCCCTTCGCTTTGGAGCACTTCAGCAAAAATGTGTACGTGTGTCAGATTCCATGTCAACATTTCTGTGACCAGGACAAATTTTCCTACGTTTTGTGGTATAAATTGTGTCTGTCCAGTGAAAATTGTGGCCGTATGAGCGAGTTGAAGAGAAAAGTCAAGTATGAGTAGAGGGCTGTGTGTCTGTGTCTGTGTGTGCAGCCGTTGCCATGGAGACTAATAACGTGCCTGCACTTGTGGACAAACAAACAGCTCATGATCAGCAAAGGCTGTTTATAATGGGTTTTAACTCCTCAAACAAATCCTTCGCGTTCGCAAACCGCTGGTCCAATCCTGAAAATAAAGAGATGATGAGAGACAGCCGCTCCTTGTGAACGCACCTGCCGATTTTTATGTTTCTTGAGTGAAAAATGTGGTCACAGGCGCGAGTTACAAATGTGTTGCACCTACGCTTTTTCCAGAAATTTCTCCTCTCACTTTACATTGGAGTGAATGAGAAAAAATCAGCACTCCCTCCGCTTTGGAGGCTCCTGTCAAAAATGTGTACGTGTGTCAGACTCCATGTCAACATTTCTGCGACCAGGACAAATTTTCCTACGTTTTGAGGTAAAAATTGTGTATGTTCACTGTAAATTGTGGCCGTATGAGCGAGTTAAAAATAAATTTTCTTGATGAGTTTACAGCTGCTCTCCACTCTAGCGGTGACACCTCTCACTCTAGCTCACGCAATAGACACCCATTATAAAGTCTGAGAAGGGCTGAAAACATCACCTATTTTAAACTGACTTTGTAGAAAAACTAAAAGACATTTTGAAAATTTGATTTAGATCCTGAAAGTCGACAACAGCGTCAACGTTTTAGAGTTGGAACGGAGTTTCTGCGTCAATGTATGAAGTCGTGACGTGTGGGTGAAGAAGGGTGATTTTGAAGGATTCTCTCATTGACTTCCATTATAACCAAGTTTCAGAAAACGCTGAATATTCTGAAAGTATGAATGGGATTGAAAAGTTGAATCATATGTAGAAAGCCAGCAAAATGATGAATATTTTCCATTTTGAATGAATGGAGTTTGTAGCTTAAAGTATGAGTCGGTGGTCACAGTTTGAAAAAAGGTGAAATTTTTAGATTTGTGAACATTCCGTAATGCATTTCCAATGGGAAAAGGATTTGGGAAAAAATGGGAAATATCTCGGAAAGTATGAACTTTAGGAAAAAAGTGAATACATCCGTAAATCTCCTAATTAAGCTGAACGTTTTCATGTTTGAACGGTTGGAATCGGTTGAAGTTTGTGGAACTAGTAGCGGTCCAATCGTTTTGCCTCCATCCGCTGT
This sequence comes from Epinephelus cyanopodus, assembly GCA_026686955.1. Taxonomy (NCBI): domain Eukaryota; kingdom Metazoa; phylum Chordata; class Actinopteri; order Perciformes; family Serranidae; genus Epinephelus; species Epinephelus cyanopodus. The sequence continues at coordinate 41,112,838 of CM048923.1, read as the reverse complement.
AATAGAAGTCGGAATTTCAACGTTGAATTCCCGGGAAAATATGAAGGTTATGGAAAAATTTGAAAGTTTCCAATAATGTCCTGATGAAGCTGAATCTGAAGAAATTTGAATGGTTTGAATCGGATGAACGGTATTGAAGATAATCGACGTTGAAAAACGCGGCGGAAGAATAATAATAATAATAAGAAAAATAAAGAATTTTGGTAGTAGAATAACATAGGTTGTGAATGCTGTTCCAGCATTCACACCCAATAAAAAGAAAAATAAAGAATTTTGGTAGTAGAATAACATAGGTTGTGAATGCTGTTCCAGCATTCACACCCAATAAGAAAAATAAAGAATTTTGGTAGTGGAATAACATAGGTTGTGAATGCTGTTCCAGCATTCACACCCAACTAGAGAAGCAATTTCTGAAGAAATTGCGGGTGTGAATGCTTCAAGCTGAAGCTAGACTGCAATGCTGCCTTAAATACAATAAAGTTTGAATGATTTGAATGTGTGAAAGTTTGTTGAAAAGCTGACGCCACACTGAATAGCTGCTTGTAAGAAAATGAAGTTTGAATGATTTGAATGCGTGAAAGTTTGTTGAAAAGCTGACGCCACACTGAATAGCTGCCTGTAAGAAAATGAAGTTTGAATGATTTGAATGTGTGAAAGTTTGTTGAAAAGCTGACGCCACACTGAATAGCTGCCTGTAAGAAAATGAAGTTTGAACTAGTCATCCTCCAACAGTTTAGAAGCGAGGACTCCTCCGTTAGTAGTGTTTTGGCTCTGGGCATGGTTCGTGATGAACGTTCAAAATACAAGAGGGTCCTTGCCTTCGGCGAGGACTGCTCTCTGAGCAGTCCTCTGCCTCTAGGCTCGGTCCCTAATGATGTGAATGTTTTACTGAGATTTATGAACTCCAATATGGCCGCCGCCTAGTGAAGCCACAATATGCAAATTGGGTGAGTTAATCTATTGCCATCACAAACTTTGGGTCATGATGAATAGTTTTCTCATTTACAGTATGTCTTTATCTCTCACACTTTCAAGCCACAGCCTTTTGAAATGTTGAAATGAATATTTTCCTCAATAAACTCTGGCACCTAAAGGGTTAAAATGGAGATTGTGGCCCTGTCATGTCTGCATGTAACATGTAGACACACACACACACACACACATCATGTTTCTGTCATGTCTGCATGTAACATGTAGACACACACACACACACACATCATGTTTCTGTCATGTCTGCATGTAACATGTAGACACACACACACACATCATGTTTCTATCATGTCTGCATGTAACATGTAGACACACACACACACACACACACATCATGTTTCTGTCAGTGTGTGTGGCACAGCGGTTGCCATGGTAATAAAGCAGGTGCACCTGGCAGAAGAGCAGAGAGAGACAGACAGACACAGAGAAGACACTCTTTTAGTGGAGATTTAACTCCTTGAACAAATCCTTCGCATTCGCAAACCGCTAGTCCAATCCTGAAAATAAAGAGATGATGAGAGACAGCCGCTCCTTGTGAACGCACCTGCCGATTTTTATGTTTCTTGAGTAAAAAATGTGGTCACAGGCGCGAGTTACAAATGTGTTGCACCTAACCTGTTTCCAGAAATTTCTCCTCTCACTTTACATTGGAGTGAATGAGAAAAAAATCAGCACTCCCTCCGCTTTGGAGGCTCCTGTCAAAAATGTGTACGTGTGTCAGACTCCATGTCAACATTTCTGCGACCAGGACAAATTTTCCTACGTTTTGAGGTAAAAATTGTGTCTGTCCAGTGAAAATTGTGGCCGTATGAGCGAGTTGAAGAGAAAAGTCAAGTATGAGTAGAGGGCTGTGTGTCTGTGTCTGTGTGTGCAGCCGTTGCCATGGAGACTAATAACGTGCCTGCACTTGTGGACAAACAAACAGCTCATGAACAGCAAAGGCTGTTTATAATGGGTTTTAACTCCTCAAACAAATCCTTCGCGTTCGCAAACCGCTGGTCCAATCCTGAAAATAAAGAGATGATGAGAGACAGCCGCTCCTTGTGAACGCACCTGCCGATTTTTATGTTTCTTGAGTGAAAAATGTGGTCACAGGCGCGAGTTACAAATGTGTTGCACCTACGCTTTTTCCAGAAATTTCTCCTCTCACTTTACATTGGAGTGAATGAGAAAAAAATCAGCACTCCCTCCGCTTTGGAGGCTCCTGTCAAAAATGTGTACGTGTGTCAGACTCCATGTCAACATTTCTGCGACCAGGACAAATTTTCCTACGTTTTGAGGTAAAAATTGTGTATGTTCACTGTAAATTGTGGCCGTATGAGCGAGTTAAAAATAAATTTTCTTGATGAGTTTACAGCTGCTCTCCACTCTAGCGGTGACACCTCTCACTCTAGCTCACGCAATAGACTCCCATTATAAAGTCTGAGAAGGGCTGAAAACATCACCTATTTTAAACTGACTTTGTAGAAAAACTAAAAGACATTTTGAAAATTTGATTTAGATCCTGAAAGTCGACAACAGCGTCAACGTTTTAGAGTTGGAACGGAGTTTCTGCGTCAATGTATGAAGTCGTGACGTGTGGGTGAAGAATGGTGATTTTGAAGGATTCTCTCATTGACTTCCATTATAACCAAGTTTCAGAAAACGCTGAATATTTTTGAAAGTATGAATGGGATTTAAAAGTTGAATCATATGTAAAAAGCCAGCAAAATGATGAATATTTTCCATTTTGAATGGAGTTTCTAGCTGAAAGTATGAGTCGGTAGTCACAGTTTGAAAAAAGGTGAAATTTTTAGATTTGTGAAGATTCCGTAATGCATTTCCAATGGGAAAAGGATTTGGGAAAAAGCGGAAATATCTCGGAAAGTATGAACGTTAGGAAAAAAGTGAATACAATCTTTAATCTCCTAATTAAGCTGAACGTTTTCATGTTTGAACGGTTGGAATCGGTTGAAGTTTGTGGAACAAGTAGCGTTTCAACCGTTTTGCCTCCATCCGCTTCAATAGAAGTCGGAATTTCAACGTTGAATTCCCGGGAAAATATGAAGGTTATGGAAAAATTTGAAAGTTTCCAACGATGTCCCGATGAAGCTGAATCTGAAGAAATTTGAATGGTTTGAATCGGTTGAACGGTATTGAAGATAATCCACGTTGAAAAACGCGGCGGAAGAATAATAATAACTAGAGAAGCAATTTCTGAAGAAATTGCGGGTGTGAATGCTTCAAGCTGAAGCTAGACTGCAATGCTGCCTTAAATACAATAAAGTTTGAATGATTTGAATGTGTGAAAGTTTGTTGAAAAGCTGACGCCACACTGAATAGCTGCCTTTAACAGAATAAAGTTTGAATGATTTGAATGTGTGAAAGTTTGTTGAAAAGCTGACGCCACACTGAATAGCTGCCTTTAAGAGAATAAAGTTCGAATGATTTGAATGTGTGAAAGTTTGTTGAAAAGCTGACGCCACACTGAATAGCTGCCTGTAAGAAAATGAAGTTTGAACTAGTCATCCTCCAACAGTTTAGAAGCGTTACTAGTGTTTTGGCTCTGGGCATGGTTCGTAATGAACGTTCAAAATGCAAAAGGGGGTCCTCGCCTTCGGCGAGGACTGCTCTCTGAGCAGTCCTCTGCCTCTAGGCTCGGTCCCTAATGATGTGAATGTTTTACTGAGATTTATGAACTCCAATATGGCCGCCGCCTAGTTAAGCCACAATATGCAAATTGGGTGAGTTAATCTATTGCCATCACAAACTTTGGGTCATGATGAATAGTTTTCTCATTTACAGTATGTCTTTATCTCTCACCACTTTCAAGCCACAGCCTTTTGAAATGTTGAAATGAATATTTTCCTCAATAAACTCTGGCAACTAAAGGGTTAAAATGGAGATTGTGCCCCTGTCATGTCTGCATGTAACATGTAGACACACACACACACACACATCATGTTTCTGTCATGTCTGCATGTAACATGTAGACACACACACACACACACACATCATGTTTCTGTCAGTGTGTGTGGCACAGCGGTTGCCATGGTAATAAAGCAGGTGCACCTGGCAGAAGAGCAGAGAGAGACAGACAGACACAGAGAAGAGACTCTTTTAGTGGAGATTTAACTCCTCGAACAAATCCTTCGCATTCGCAAACCGCTGGTCCAATCCTGAAAATAAAGAGATGATGAGAGACAGCCGCTCCTTGTGAACGCACCTGCCGATTTTTATGTTTCTTGAGTAAAAAATGTGGTCACAGGCGCGAGTTACAAATGTGTTGCACCTAACCTGTTTCCAGAAATTTCTCCTCTCACTTTACATGGGAGTGAATGAGAAAAAAATCGGCACTCCCTTCGCTTTGGAGGCTCCTGTCAAAAATGTGTACATGTGTCAGATTCCATGTAAACATTTCTGCGACCAGGACAAATTTTCCTACGTTTTGTGGTAAAAATTGTGCATGTTCACTGTAAATTGTGGCCGCATGAGCGAGTTGAAGAGAAAAGTCCAGTATGAGTAGAGGGCTGTGTGTCTGTGTCTGTGTGTGCAGCCGTTGCCATGGAGATTAATAACTTGCCTGCACTTGTGGACAAACAAACAGCATGATCAGCAAAGGCTGTTTATAATGGGTTTTAACTCCTCGAACAAATCCTTCGCATTCGCAAACCGCTGGTCCAATCCTGAAAATAAAGAGATGATGAGAGACAGCCGCTCCTTGTGAACGCACCTGCCGATTTTTATGTTTCTTGAGTGAAAAATGTGGTCACAGGGGCGAGTTACAAATGTGTTGCACCTACGCTTTTTCCAGAAATTTCTCCTCTCACTTTACATTGGAGTGAATGAGAAAAAATCAGCACTCCTCCGCTTTGGAGGCTCCTGTCAAAAATGTGTACGTGTGTCAGACTCCGTGTAAACATTTCTGCGACCAGGACAAATTTTCCTACGTTTTGAGGTAAAAATTGTGTATGTTCACTGTAAATTGTGGCCGTATGAGCGAGTTAAAAATAAATTTTCTTGATGAGTTTACAGCTGCTCTCCACTCTAGCGGTGACATCTCTCACTCTAGCTCACGCAATAGACTCCCATTATAAAGTCTGAGAAGGGCTGAAAACATCACCTATTTTAAACTGACTTTGTAGAAAAACTAAAAGACATTTTGAAAATTTGATTTAGATCCTGAAAGTCGACAACAGCGTCAACGTTTTAGAGTTGGAACGGAGTTTCTGCGTCAATGTATGAATTCGTGATGTGTGGGTGAAGAAGGGTGATTTTGAAGGATTCTCTCATTGACTTCCATTATAACCAAGTTTCAGAAAACGCTGAATATTTCTGAAAGTATGAATGGGATTTAAAAGTTGAATCATATGTAGAAAGCCAGCAAAATGATGAATATTTTCCATTTTGAATGGAGTTTCTAGCTGAAAGTATGAGTCGGTGGTCACAGTTTGAAAAAAGGTGAAATTTTTTGATTTGTGAACATTCCGTAATGCATTTCCAATGGGAAAAGGATTTGGGAAAAATGGGAAATATCTCGGAAAGTATGAACTTTAGGAAAAAAGTGAATACATCCGTAAATCTCCTAATTAAGCTGAACGTTTTCATGTTTGAACGGTTGGAATCGGTTGAAGTTTGTGGAACTAGTAGCGGTCCAATCGTTTTGCCTCCATCCGCTTCAATAGAAGTCGGAATTTCAAAGTTGAATTCCCGGGAAAATATGAAGGTTATGGAAAAATTTGAAAGTTTCCAACGATGTCCCGATGAAGCTGAATCTGAAGAAATTTGAATGGTTTGAATCGGATGAACGGTATTGAAGATATTTGAAATGAAAAAACGCGGCGGAAGAATAATAATAAAAAGAAAAATAAAGAATTTTGGTAGTGGAATAACATAGGTTGTGAATGCTGTTCCAGCATTCACCCAACTAGAGAAGCAATTTCTGAAGAAATTGCGGGTGTGAATGCTTCAAGCTGAAGCTAGACTGCAATGCTGCCTTAAATACAATAAAGTTTGAATGATTTGAATGTGTGAAAGTTTGTTGAAAAGCTGACGCCACACTGAATAGCTGCCTTTAAGAGAATAAAGTTTGAATGATTTGAATGTGTGAAAGTTTGTTGAAAAGCTGACGCCACACTGAATAGCTGCCTGTAAGAAAATGAAGTTTGAACTAGTCATCCTCCAACAGTTTAGAAGCGTTACTAGTGTTTTGGCTCTGGGCATGGTTCGTAATGAACGTTCAAAATGCAAAAGGGGGTCCTCGCCTTCGGCGAGGACTGCTCTCTGAGCAGTCCTCTGCCTCTAGGCTCGGTCCCTAATGATGTGAATGTTTTACTGAGTTTATGAACTCCAATATGGCCGCCGCCTAGTTAAGCCACAATATGCAAATTGGGTGAGTTAATCTACTCCCATCACAAACTTTGGGTCATGATGAATAGTTTTCTCATTTACAGTATGTCTTTATCTCTCACCACTTTCAAGCCACAGCCTTTTGAAATGTTGAAATGAATATTTTCCTCAATAAACTCTGGCAACTAAAGGGTTAAAAATGGAGATTGTGCCCCTGTCATGTCTGCATGTAACATGTAGACACACACACACACACATCATGTTTCTGTCATGTCTGCATGTAACATGTAGACACACACACACACACATCATGTTTCTGTCAGTGTGTGTGGCACAGCGGTTGCCATGGTAATAAAGCAGGTGCACCTGGCAGAAGAGCAGAGAGAGACAGACAGACACAGAGAAGAGACTCTTTTAGTGGAGATTTAACTCCTCGAACAAATCCTTCGCATTCGCAAACCGCTGGTCCAATCCTGAAAATAAAGAGATGATGAGAGACAGCCGCTCCTTGTGAACGCACCTGCCGATTTTTATGTTTCTTGAGTAAAAAATGTGGTCACAGGCGCGAGTTACAAATGTGTTGCACCTAACCTGTTTCCAGAAATTTCTCCTCTCACTTTACATGGGAGTGAATGAGAAAAAAATCGGCACTCCCTTCGCTTTGGAGGCTCCTGTCAAAAATGTGTACATGTGTCAGATTCCATGTAAACATTTCTGCGACCAGGACAAATTTTCCTACGTTTTGTGGTAAAAATTGTGCATGTTCACTGTAAATTGTGGCCGTATGAGCGAGTTGAAGAGAAAAGTCCAGTATGAGTAGAGGGCTGTGTGTCTGTGTCTGTGTGTGCAGCCGTTGCCATGGAGATTAATAACTTGCCTGCACTTGTGGACAAACAAACAGCTCATGATCAGCAAAGGCTGTTTATAATGGGTTTTAACTCCTCGAACAAATCCTTCGCATTCGCAAACCGCTGGTCCAATCCTGAAAATAAAGAGATGATGAGAGACAGCCGCTCCTTGTGAAGGCACCTGCCGATTTTTATGTTTCTTGAGTGAAAAATGTGGTCACAGGGGCGAGTTACAAATGTGTTGCACCTACGCTTTTTCCAGAAATTTCTCCTCTCACTTTACATTGGAGTGAATGAGAAAAAAATCAGCACTCCCTCCGCTTTGGAGGCTCCTGTCAAAAATGTGTACGTGTGTCAGACTCCATGTCAACATTTCTGCGACCAGGACAAATTTTCCTACGTTTTGAGGTAAAAAATTGTGTATGTTCACTGTAAATTGTGGCCGTATGAGCGAGTTAAAAATAAATTTTCTTGATGAGTTTACAGCTGCTCTCCACTCTAGCGGTGACACCTCTCACTCTAGCTCACGCAATAGACACCCATTATAAAGTCTGAGAAGGGCTGAAAACATCACCTATTTTAAACTGACTTTGTAGAAAAACTAAAAGACATTTGAAAATTTGATTTAGATCCTGAAGTCGACAACAGCGTCAACGTTTTAGAGTTGGAACGGAGTTTCTGCGTCAATGTATGACGTGACGTGTGGCTGAAGAAGGGTGATTTTGAAGGATTCTCTCATTGACTTCCATTATAACCAAGTTTCAGAAAACGCTGAATATTTCTGAAAGTATGAATGGGATTTAAAAGTTGAATCATATGTAGAAAGCCAGCAAAATGATGAATATTTTCCATTTTGAATGGAGTTTCTAGCTGAAAGTATGAGTCGGTGGTCACAGTTTGAAAAAAGGTGAAATTTTTTGATTTGTGAACATTCCGTAATGCATTTCCAATGGGAAAAGGATTTGGGAAAAATGGGAAATATCTCGGAAAGTATGAACTTTAGGAAAAAAGTGAATACATCCGTAAGTCTCCTAATTAAGCTGAACGTTTTCATGTTTGAACGGTTGGAATCGGTTGAAGTTTGTGGAACTAGTAGCGGTCCAATCGTTTTGGCTCCATCCGCTGTAATAGAAGTCGGAATTTCAACGTTGAATTCCCGGGAAAATATGAAGGTTATGGAAAAATTTGAAACTTTCCAATAATGTCCTGATGAAGCTGAATCTGAAGAAATTTGAATGGTTTGAATCGGATGAACGGTATTGAAGATAATCGACGTTGAAAAACGCGGCGGAAGAATAATAATAAAAAGAAAAATAAAGAATTTTGGTAGTAGAATAACATAGGTTGTGAATGCTGTTCCAGCATTCACACCCAACTAGAGAAGCAATTTCTGAAGAAATTGCGGGTGTGAATGCTTCAAGCTGAAGCTAGACTGCAATGCTGCCTTAAATACAATAAAGTTTGAATGATTTGAATGTGTGAAAGTTTGTTGAAAAGCTGACGCCACACTGAATAGCTGCCTTTAACAGAATAAAGTTTGAATGATTTGAATGTGTGAAAGTTTGTTGAAAAGCTGACGCCACACTGAATAGCTGCCTTTAACAGAATAAAGTTTGAATGATTTGAATGTGTGAAAGTTTGTTGAAAAGCTGACGCCACACTGAATAGCTGCCTTTAAGAGAATAAAGTTTGAATGATTTGAATGTGTGAAAGTTTGTTGAAAAGCTGACGCCACACTGAATAGCTGCCTGTAAGAAAATGAAGTTTGAACTAGTCATCCTCCAACAGTTTAGAAGCGAGGACTCCTCCGTTAGTAGTGTTTTGGCTCTGGGCATGGTTCGTGATGAACGTTCAAAATACAAGAGGGTCCTTGCCTTCGGCGAGGACTGCTCTCTGAGCAGTCCTCTGCCTCTAGGCTCAGTCCCTAATGATGTGAATGTTTTACTGAGATTTATGAACTCCAATATGGCCGCCGCCTAGTTAAGCCACAATATGCAAATTGGGTGAGTTAATCTATTGCCATCACAAACTTTGGGTCATGATGAATAGTTTTCTCATTTACAGTATGTCTTTATCTCTCACCACTTTCAAGCCACAGCCTTTTGAAATGTTGAAATGAATATTTTCCTCAATAAACTCTGGCAACTAAAGGGTTAAAATGGAGATTGTGCCCCTGTCATGTCTGCATGTAACATGTAGACACACACACACACGCATCATGTTTCTGTCATGTCTGCATGTAACATGTAGACACACACACATCATGTTTCTGTCATGTCTGCATGTAACATGTAGACACACACACACACACACATCATGTTTCTGTCAGTGTGTGTGGCACAGCGGTTGCCATGGTAATAAAGCAGGTGCACCTGGCAGAAGAGCAGAGAGAGACAGACAGACACAGAGAAGAGACTCTTTTAGTGGAGATTTAACTCCTCGAACAAATCCTTCGCATTCGCAAACCGCTGGTCCAATCCTGAAAATACAGAGATGATGAGAGACAGCCGCTCCTTGTGAACGCACCTGCCGATTTTTATGTTTCTTGAGTAAAAAATGTGGTCACAGGCGCGAGTTACAAATGTGTTGCACCTAACCTGTTTCCAGAAATGTCTCCTCTCACTTTACATTGGAGTGAATGAGAAAAAAATCAGCACTCCCTCCGCTTTGGAGGCTCCTGTCAAAAATGTGTACGTGTGTCAGACTCCATGTCAACATTTCTGCGACCAGGACAAATTTTCCTACGTTTTGAGGTAAAAATTGTGTCTGTCCAGTGAAAATTGTGGCCGTATGAGCGAGTTGAAGAGAAAAGTCCAGTATGAGTAGAGGGCTGTGTGTCTGTGTCTGTGTGTGCAGCCGTTGCCATGGAGACTAATAACGTGCCTGCACTTGTGGACAAACAAACAGCTCATGATCAGCAAAGGCTGTTTATAATGGGTTTTAACTCCTCAAACAAATCCTTCGCATTCGCAAACCGCTGGTCCAATCCTGAAAATAAAGAGATGATGAGAGACAGCCGCTCCTTGTGAACGCACCTGCCGATTTTTATGTTTCTTGAGTGAAAAATGTGGTCACAGGCGCGAGTTACAAATGTGTTGCACCTACGCTTTTTCCAGAAATTTCTCTCTCACTTTACATTGGAGTGAATGAGAAAAAATCAGCACTCCCTCCGCTTTGGAGGCTCCTGTCAAAAATGTGTACGTGTGTCAGACTCCATGTAAACATTTCTGCGACCAGGACAAATTTTCCTACGTTTTGAGGTAAAAATTGTGTATGTTAACTGTAAATTGTGGCCGTATGAGCGAGTTAAAAATAAATTTTCTTGATGAGTTTACAGCTGCTCTCCACTCTAGCGGTGACACCTCTCACTCTAGCTCACGCAATAGACACCCATTATAAAGTCTGAGAAGGGCTGAAAACATCACCTATTTTAAACTGACTTTGTAGAAAAACTAAAAGACATTTTGAAAATTTGATTTAGATCCTGAAAGTCGACAACAGCGTCAACGTTTTAGAGTTGGAACGGAGTTTCTGCGTCAATGTATGAAGTCGTGACGTGTGGGTGAAGAAGGGTGATTTTGAAGGATTCTCTCATTGACTTCCATTATAACCAAGTTTCAGAAAACGCTGAATATTTCTGAAAGTATGAATGGGATTTAAAAGTTGAATCATATGTAGAAAGTCAGCAAAATGATGAATATTTTCCATTTTGAATGGAGTTTCTAGCTGAAAGTATGAGTCGGTAGTCACAGTTTGAAAAAAGGTGAAATTTTTAGATTTCTGAAGATTCCGTAATGCATTTCCAATGGGAAAAGGATTTGGGAAAAATGGGAAATATCTCGGAAAGTATGAACTTTAGGAAAAAAGTGAATACATCCGTAAATCTCCTAATTCAGCTGAACGTTTTCATGTTTGAACGGTTGGAATCGGTTGAAGTTTGTGGAACTAGTAGCGGTCCAATCGTTTTGCCTCCATCCGCTTTAATAGAAGTCGGAATTTCAACGTTGAATTCCCGGGAAAATATGAAGGTTATGGAAAAATTTGAAAGTTTCCACACATGTCCCGATGAAGCTGAATCTGAAGAAATTTGAACGGTTTGAATCGGATGAACGGTATTGAAGATAATTGAAATGAAAAAACGCGGCGGAAGAATAATAATAATAAAAAGAAAAATAAAGAATTTTGGTAGTAGAATAACATAGGTTGTGAATGCTGTTCCAGCATTCACACCCAACTAGAGAAGCAATTTCTGAAGAAATTGCGGGTGTGAATGCTTCAAGCTGACGCCACACTGAATAGCTGCCTTTAACAGAATAAAGTTTGAATGATTTGAATGTGTGAAAGTTTGTTGAAAAGCTGACGCCACACTGAATAGCTGCCTTTAAGAGAATAAAGTTTGAATGATTTGAATGTGTGAAAGTTTGTTGAAAAGCTGACGCCACACTGAATAGCTGCCTGTAAGAAAATTAAGTTTGAACTAGTCATCCTCCAACAGTTTAGAAGCGTTACTAGTGTTTTGGCTCTGGGCATGGTTCGTAATGAACGTTCAAAATGCAAAAGGGGGTCCTCGCCTTCGGCGAGGACTGCTCTCTGAGCAGTCCTCTGCCTCTAGGCTCGGTCCCTAATGATGTGAATGTTTTACTGAGATTTATGAACTCCAATATGGCCGCCGCCTAGTTAAGCCACAATATGCAAATTGGGTGAGTTAATCTACTCCCATCACAAACTTTGGGTCATGATGAATAGTTTTCTCATTTACAGTATGTCTTTATCTCTCACCACTTTCAAGCCACAGCCTTTTGAAATGTTGAAATGAATATTTTCCTCAATAAACTCTGGCAACTAAAGGGTTAAAATGGAGATTGTGCCCCTGTCATGTCTGCATGTAACATGTAGACACACACACACACACATCATGTTTCTGTCATGTCTGCATGTAACATGTAGACACACACACACACACATCATGTTTCTGTCAGTGTGTGTGGCACAGCGGTTGCCATGGTAATAAAGCAGGTGCACCTGGCAGAAGAGCAGAGAGAGACAGACAGACACAGAGAAGAGACTCTTTTAGTGGAGATTTAACTCCTCGAACAAATCCTTCGCATTCGCAAACCGCTGGTCCAATCCTGAAAATAAAGAGATGATGAGAGACAGCCGCTCCTTGTGAACGCACCTGCCGATTTTTATGTTTCTTGAGTAAAAAATGTGGTCACAGGCGCGAGTTACAAATGTGTTGCACGCCAGCTGTTTCCAGAAATGTCTCCTCTCACTTTACATTGGAGTGAAAGAGAAAAAAATCAGCACTCCCTCCGCTTTGGAGGCTCCTGTCAAAAATGTGTACGTGTGTCAGACTCCATGTCAACATTTCTGCGACCAGGACAAATTTTCCTACGTTTTGAGGTAAAAATTGTGTCTGTCCAGTGAAAATTGTGGCCATATGAGCGAGTTGAAGAGAAAAGTCCAGTATGAGTAGAGGGCTGTGTGTCTGTGTCTGTGTGTGCAGCCGTTGCCATGGAGACTAATAACGTGCCTGCACTTGTGGACAAACAAACAGCTCATGATCAGCAAAGGCTGTTTATAATGGGTTTTAAGTCCTCAAACAAATCCTTCGCATTCGCAAACCGCTGGTCCAATCCTGAAAATAAAGAGATGATGAGAGAGAGCCGCTCCTTGTGAACGCACCTGCCGATTTTTATGTTTCTTGAGTGAAAAATGTGGTCACAGGGGCGAGTTACAAATGTGTTGCACCTACGCTTTTTCCAGAAATTTTCTCCTCTCACTTTACATTGGAGTGAATGAGAAAAAAATCAGCACTCCCTCCGCTTTGGAGGCTCCTGTCAAAAATGTGTACGTGTGTCAGACTCCATGTAAACATTTCTGCGACCAGGACAAATTTTCCTACGTTTTGAGGTAAAAATTGTGTATGTTCACTGTAAATTGTGGCCGTATGAGCGAGTTAAAAATAAATTTTCTTGATGAGTTTACAGCTGCTCTCCACTCTAGCGGTGACACCTCTCACTCTAGCTCACGCAATAGACACCCATTATAAAGTCTGAGAAGGGCTGAAAACATCACCTATTTTAAACTGACTTGTAGAAAAACTAAAAGACATTTTGAAAATTTGATTTAGATCCTGAAAGTCGACAACAGCGTCAACGTTTTAGAGTTGGAACGGAGTTTCTGCGTCAATGTATGAAGTCGTGACGTGTGGGTGAAGAAGGGTGATTTTGAAGGATTCTCTCATTGACTTCCATTATAACCAAGTTTCAGAAAACGCTGAATATTTCTGAAAGTATGAATGGGATTTAAAAGTTGAATCATATGTAGAAAGCCAGCAAAATGATGAATATTTTCCATTTTGAATGGAGTTTCTAGCTGAAAGTATGAGTCGGTAGTCACAGTTTGAAAAAAGGTGAAATTTTTAGATTTGTGAACATTCCGTAATGCATTTCCAATGGGAAAAGGATTTGGGAAAAATGGGAAATATCTCGGAAAGTATGAACTTTAGGAAAAAAGTGAATACATCCGTAAATCTCCTAATTCAGCTGAACGTTTTCATGTTTGAACGGTTGAAATCGGTTGAAGTTTGTGGAACTAGTAGCGGTCCAATCGTTTTACCTCCATCCGCTTCAATAGAAGTCGGAATTTCAAAGTTGAATTCCCGGGAAAATATGAAGGTTATGGAAAAATTTGAAAGTTTCACACATGTCCCGATGAAGCTGAATCTGAAGAAATTTGAACGGTTTGAATCGGATGAACGGTATTGAAGATAATTGAAAGGAAAAAACGCGGCGGAAGAATAATAATAAAAAGAAAAATAAAGAATTTTGGTAGTAGAACTAGAGAAGCAATTTCTGAAGAAATTGCGGGTGTGAATGCTTCAAGCTAAAGCTAGACTGCAATGCTGCCTTAAATACAATAAAGTTTGAATGATTTGAATGTGTGAAAGTTTGTTGAAAAGCTGACGCCACACTGAATAGCTGCCTGAAAGAAAATGAAGTTTGAATGATTTGAATGTGTGAAAGTTTGTTGAAAAGCTGACGCCACACTGAATAGCTGCCTGAAAGAAAATGAAGTTTGAATGATTTGAATGTGTGAAAGTTTGTTGAAAAGCTGACGCCACACTGAATAGCTGCCTGTAAGAAAATGAAGTTTGAACTAGTCATCCTCCAACAGTTTAGAAGCATTAGGGTCCTCCGTTAGTAGTGTTTTGGCTCTGGGCATGGTTCGTAATGAACGTTCAAAATACAAGAGGGTCCTCGCCTTTGGCGAGGACTGCTCATCCTCCACTGAACAGTTTAGAAGCATTAGGGTCCGACTGCTATCTGAGCAGTCCTCTGCCTCTAGACTCGGTCCCTAATGATGTGAATATTTTACTGAGATTTATGAACTCCAATATGGCCGCCGCCTAGTTAAGCCACAATATGCAAATTGGGTGAGTTAATCTATTGCCATCACAAACTTTGGGTCATGATGAATAGTTTTCTCATTTACAGTATGTCTTTATCTCTCACCACTTTCAAGCCACAGCCTTTTGAAATGTTGAAATGAATATTTTCCTCAATAAACTCTGGCAACTAAAGGGTTAAAATGGAGATTGTGCCCCTGTCATGTCTGCATGTAACATGTAGACACACACACACACACACACACACATCATGTTTCTGTCATGTCTGCATGTAACATGTAGACACACACACACATCATGTTTCTGTCATGTCTGCATGTAACATGTAGACACACACACACACACACACACACACATCATGTTTCTGTCATGTCTGCATGTAACATGTAGACACACACACACATCATGTTTCTGTCATGTCTGCATGTAACATGTAGACACACACACACACACACACATCATGTTTCTGTCAGTTTGTGTGGCACAGCGGTTGCCATGGTAATAAAGCAGGTACACCTGGCAGAAGAGCAGAGAGAGACAGACAGACACAGAGAAGAGACTCTTTTAGTGGAGATTTAACTCCTCGAACAAATCCTTCGCATTCGCAAACCGCTGGTCCAATCCTGAAAATAAAGAGATGATGAGAGAGAGCCGCTCCTTGTGAACGCACCTGCCGATTTTTATGTTTCTTGAGTGAAAAATGTGGTCACAGGCGCGAGTTACAAATGTGTTGCACCTACGCTTTTTCCAGAAATTTTCTCTCTCACTTTACATGTGAATGAAAAAATCGGCTCCCTCCGCTTTGGAGGCTCCTGTCAAAAATGTGTACATGTGTCAGATTCCATGTCAACATTTCTGCGACCAGGACAAATTTTCCTACGTTTTGTGGTATAAATTGTGTCTGTCCAGTGAAAATTGTGGCCGTATGAGCGAGTTGAAGAGAAAAGTCAAGTATGAGTAGAGGGCTGTGTGTCTGTGTCTGTGTGTGCAGCCGTTGCCATGGAGACTAATAACGTGCCTGCACTTGTGGACAAACAAACAGCTCATGATCAGCAAAGGCTGTTTATAATGGGTTTTACTCCTCAAACAAATCCTTCGCGTTCGCAAACCGCTGGTCCAATCCTGAAAATAAAGAGATGATGAGAGACAGCGCTCCTTGTGAACGCACCTGCCGATTTTTTATGTTTCTTGAGTGAAAAATGTGGTCACAGGCGCGAGTTACAAATGTGTTGCACCTACGCTTTTTCCAGAATTTCTCCTCTCACTTTACATTGGAGTGAATGAGAAAAAAATCAGCACTCCTCCGCTTTGGAGGCTCCTGTCAAAAATGTGTACGTGTGTCAGACTCCATGTAAACATTTCTGCGACCAGGACAAATTTTCCTACGTTTTGAGGTAAAAATTGTGTATGTTAACTGTAAATTGTGGCCGTATGAGCGAGTTAAAAATAAATTTTCTTGATGAGTTTACAGCTGCTCTCCACTCTAGCGGTGACACCTCTCACTCTAGCTCACGCAATAGACACCATTATAAAGTCTGAGAAGGACTGAAAACATCACCTATTTTAAACTGACTTTGTAGAAAAACTAAAAGACATTTTGAAAAATTGATTTAGATCCTGAAAGTCGACAACAGCGTCAACGTTTTAGAGTTGGAACGGAGTTTCTGCGTCAATGTATGAAGTCGTGACGTGTGGGTGAAGAAGGGTGATTTTGAAGGATTCTCTCATTGACTTCCATTATAACCAAGTTTCAGAAAACGCTGAATATTTCTGAAAGTATGAATGGGATTTAAAAGTTGAATCATATGTAGAAAGCCAGCAAAATGATGAATATTTTCCATTTTGAATGGAGTTTCTAGCTGAAAGTATGAGTCGGTAGTCACAGTTTGAAAAAAGGTGAAATTTTTAGATTTCTGAACATTCCGTAATGCATTTCCAATGGGAAAAGGATTTGGGAAAAATGGGAAATATCTCGGAAAGTATGAACTTTAGGAAAAAAGTGAATACATCCGTAAATCTCCTAATTCAGCTGAACGTTTTCATGTTTGAACGGTTGGAATCGGTTGAAGTTTGTGGAACTAGTAGCGGTCCAATCGTTTTGCCTCCATCCGCTTCAATAGAAGTCGGAATTTCAAAGTTGAATTCCCGGGAAAATATGAAGGTTATGGAAAAATTTGAAAGTTTCCAACGATGTCCCGATGAAGCTGAATCTGAAGAAATTTGAATGGTTTGAATCGGTTGAACGGTATTGAAGATAATCCACGTTGAAAAATGCGGCGGAAGAATAATAATAAAAAGAAAAATAAAGAATTTTGGTAGTAGAATAACATAGGTTGTGAATGCTGTTCCAGCATTCACACCCAATAACATAGGTTGTGAATGCTGTTCCAGCATTCACACCCAATAAAGAATTTTGGTAGTGGAATAACATAGGTTGTGAATGCTGTTCCAGCATTCACACCCAATAAGAAAAATAAAGAATTTTGGTAGTGGAATAACATAGGTTGTGAATGCTGTTCCAGCATTCACACCCAATAAACATTACAAAAACAATAGTGTCCTCGCCTTCGGCGAGGACTAGTCATCCTCTAATGAAGACTTTAGAGGCATTAGAGTCCTCGCCTTTGGCGAGGACTCCTCCCTTAGTAGTGTTTTGGCTGTGGCATGGTTCGTATTTGGCGTTCAAAATACAAGAGGGTCCTCGCCTTCGGTGAGGACTGCTCCCTGAGCAGTCCTCTGCCTCTAGGCTCGGTCCCTAATAATAATAATAATAATAAACCTTCCAAAAACAATAGTGTCCTCGCCTTCGGCGAGGACTACTTCCTCCAATCAACATTTTAGATGCATTAGAGTCCTCGCCTTCGGCGAGGACTCCTCCGTTAGTAGTGTTTTGGCTGTGGCATGGTTTGTAATGGGCGTTCAAAATACAAGAGGGTCCTCGCCTTCGGCGAGGACTGCTCTCTGAGCAGTCCTCTGCCTCTAGGCTCGGTCCCTAATTAAAGCTGCAAGCAGCGTTTGGCGGGACCTCGCCCGTTTCGGCCTCCAGCGAACGACTTACAAATATCGCACACATTGCCACAAACATCAGAAAATTCTCACAGAGATCGTTTTGATGTTTGAATGTTTCCTGTAGCTGTAGAAGTGACATCACAATATGCAAATTAATGAATTTTCTCCCATCAGATTCCTCTTCCTTCATTTTGAGGATGAGATGACCAAAACAACACGCCTACAGGCTGCAGTGGCCATTTTAGTGTGCCTAGGTGGCGCTAGAGAGCCCATTTTGGCACTTTAGGGGTTAATTTCATGATTTTCTGAAATTGTTGACTGGTTCTGATGTGCGTGCCAATTTTGGTGAGTTTTTGAGCATGTTTAGGGGGTCAATAGGATCCTCGCCTTCGGCGAGGACTCCTCGCGGAGGAGTCCTCTGTCTCCAGGCTTGGTCCCTAATAAATTTTCTCATTTACACTTTCCCTTTATCTCTCACCACTTTCAAGCCACAGCATATTGAAATGTAGAAATGAATATTTTCCTCAAATAACTCTGGCAACTAAAGGGTTAAAATGGAGATTCTGTCGCTGTCATGTCATCAGGTCAGTTTTAGAATCACACACACGTCATGTTTCTGTGAGTTTGTGACAGTGGTTGCCATGATCAGTAAGTAGGTGCAGCTAGGGTCAGAGTGAGAGAGTGGTTTGATCTGTCTACCACATGCCTACAGGCCACAGCGGCCATTTTAGTGCAGCTAGGTGGCGCTAGAGAGCCCATTTTGGCACTTTAGGGGTTAATAATGTGTATTTGCTGTTTGAAATGAAGATTGTGCTGCTGTAATCTGTCCTGTAAAGATTGTGAGACACATAGACACAGAGAGAGACACAGACAGAGACATAGACAGAGACATAGACAGAGACACAGACAGAGACAGACACACAGACAGACATACAGACACAGAGACACAGACAGACACAGACAGACAGACACAGACACAGACACAGCTCTGTCTCTGTGTCTGTGTCTGTGTGAGCAGTCGTTGTCATGGCGATTAAGACTTGCCTGCACTTGCGCCACACAGACAGATGATGAGAGAGAAGATCAGCTCAGGCTGTTTAACATGGGTTTTGAGTCCTCGAACAAATTGCTCTGACGACCAAACCGTTGCTCAAATCAAAAAAATAAAGTGATGCTGAGAACCAGCAACGTGTCGTGAACGTACGTGGCATTTTTTTATATTTCTGGAGTCCAAAATGTGGTCAGGGGAGCGAGTTTAAAATGTGTGTTGCACCTCAGCTGTTTCCAGAAATTTCTCCTCTGAGTTTACATGGGAGTGAATGAGAAAGAAATCGGCACTCCCTTCGCTTTGGAGCCATTCTGCAAATGTGTACGTGTGTCAGACTCCATGTCAACATTTCTGTGACCAGACAAATTTTCCTACGTTTTGTGATAGAAATTGTGTCTGGAAAGTGAAAATTGTGGCCGTGGCAGCGAGTTAAGACAAAAGTTTTAGACGATTTTTAGAGCTCTCTCCACTCTAGCGCGGAACATTCCGCGCAATAGACACCCATTATAAACGCACAATTTCTCCACTTTTGCTCATGGTACTCGGAGAGGCAGCGATGAAAAACGATAAAAGATTGGGAAAAGATGAAAAACATGAATGAATTCACGAGACCTGTGGCAACATTTGAGAGTTGGAATGGAGTCTGTAGGTCAAAGTATGGAGACGCTGTAAAGGCTAGAAAAAGCCCAAAGATTGGTCTCTTTTTCCCCCCTGCTGCCATTCATTTCCGATGGGACAGCTTTCGACGGCCGTCTGGACGTTTTTCTGACATCTCACCTTCAGGAGCCCACGAAATCCAAACGAAGCGAGGAATGGAAAAGTTACGAATAACTTTTGATTAGAAGGAGTTGATCTGGCATCCCTGCAAGTTTGATGCCGGTGGGATAAACGCTGTATGAGAAGATGTTTTTTTAAGGAAAGGCAGTTTTATTCAGTTTTAAGGCAAAATCTTACTTTGAAAGGGCAATTACATCACTTCCTGTTGGGTTTAGGTCAGGGGTGTCAGCGCGTGATTTTTAGGTCTTGATGAGACGAACACGACAGTTTTGGTTTGATGTTTCTACGACATTCCTACAGGCCGTAGCGGCCATTTTCGTGTGCCTAGGGGGCGCTAGAGAGCTCATTTTGGCACTTTAGGGGTTAATTTCATGATTTTATTAAATTTTTCACCAGTTCTGATGTGTGCCAATTTTGGTGAGTTTTTGAGCATGTTTAGGGGGTCAAATTCCAGTTCAAAGAGGCGGCGGAAGAAACAAAGAAAGAAAGAAAGAAAGAAATAATAATTAAAGCTGCGAGCAGCGTTTGGCGGGACCTCGCCCGTTTCGGCCTCCAGCGAACGATTTACAAATATCGCACACATTGCCACAAACATCAGAAAATTCTCACAGAGCTGATCGTTTTGATGTTTGAATGTTTTCTGTAGCTGTAGCTATGTAGAAGTGACATCACAATATGCAAATTAGATGAGTGAATTTTCTCCCATCAGATTCCAGTTCCTTCATTTTGAGGATGAGATGACAAAAACAACACACCTACAGGCTGCAGCGGCCATTTTATTGTACCTAGGTGGTGCTAGAGAGCCCATTTTCACAGTTTAGGGGTTAATTTCATGATTTTCTGAATTGTTGACCAATTCTGATATGCGTGCCAATTTTGGTGAGTTTTTGAGCATGTTTAGGGGGTCAATAGGATCCTCGCCTTCGGCGAGGACTCCTCGCGGAGGACTCTTCTGTCTCCAGGCTCGGTCCCTAATAAGTTTTCTCATTTACAGTTTGCCTTATCTCTCACCACTTTCAAGCCACAGCCTTTTGAAATGTAGAAATGAATATTTTCCTCAAATAACTCTGGCAACTAAAGGGTTAAAATGGAGATTCTGTCGCTGTCATGTCATCAGGTCAGTTTTAGAATCACACACACGTCATGTTTCTGTGAGTTAGTGACAGTGGTTGTCATGATCACTAAGTAGGTGCAGCTAGGGTCAGAGTGAGAGAGTGGTTTGATCTGTCTACCACATGCCTACAGGCCACAGTGGCCATTTTATTGCAGCTAGGTGGCGCTAGAGAGCCCATTTTGGCACTTTAGGGGTTAATAATGTGTATTTGCTGCTTCAAATGAAGATTCAGCTGCTGTAATCTGTCCTGTAAAGATTGTGAGACAGAGACAGACACAGAGACAGACACAGAGACACAGACAGACACAGACACAGACACACAGACACACAGACAGACAGAGACACAGACACAGACACACAGACACAGAGACAGACACAGACACAGAGACAGACAGACAGACAGAGACAGAGACAGAGACAGACACAGAGACACAGACACAGACACAGACAGACACAGACACAGACACACAGACACACAGACAGACAGAGACACAGACACAGACACACAGACACAGAGACAGACACAGACACAGAGACAGACAGACAGACAGAGACAGAGACAGAGAGCTGCTGCTCTGTGTCTGTGTCTGTGTGAGCAGTCGTTGTCATGGCGATCAAGACTTGCCTGCACTTGCGCCACACTGACACATGATGAGAGAGGAGATCAGCTCAGGCTGTTTAACATGGGTTTTGAGTCCTCGAACAAATTGCTCTCACGACCAAACCGTTGTTCAAATCAAAAAAATAACGCGATGGTGAGAACCAGCAACTTGTCGTGAACGTACGTGGCATTTTTTTATATTTCTGGAGTCCAAAATGTGGTCAGGGGAGCGAGTTTAAAATGTGTTGCACCTCAGCTGTTTCCAGAAATTTCTCCTCTGAGTTTACATGGGAGTGAATGAGAAAAAAATCGGCACTCCCTTCGCTTTGGAGCCGTTCAGCAAAAATGTGTACGTGTGTCAGACTCCATGTCAACATTTCTGTGACCAGGACAAATTTTCCTACGTTTTGTGATAGAAATTGTGTCTGGAAAGTGAAAATTGTGGCCATGGCAGCGAGTTTAAGACAAAAGTTTTAGACGATTTTAGAGCTCTCTCCACTCTAGTGCGGAACATTCCGCGCAATAGACACCCATTATAAACGCACAATTTCTCCTTTTTTGCTCATGGTACTCGGAGAGGCAGCGATGAAAAACGATACAAGATTGGGAAAAGATGAAAACATGAATGAATTCGGGAGACCTGTGGCAACATTTGAGAGTTTGAATGGGAGTCTGTAGGTTAAAGTATGGAGACGCTGTAAAGGCTAGAAAGAGCCCAAAGATTGGTCTCTTTTTCCCCCCTGCTGCCATTCATTTCCTATGGGACAGCTTTCGACGGCCGTCAGGACGTTTTTCTGACATCTCACCTTCAGGAGCCCACGAAATCCAAACGAAGGCAGGAATGGAAAAGTTACGAATAACTTTTGATTAGAAGGAGTTGATCTGGCATCCCTGCAAATTTGGAGCCGGTGGGATAAACGCTGTATGAGAAGATGTTTTTTTAAGGAAAGGCAGTTTTATGCATTTTTAAGGCAAAATCTTACTTTGAAAGGGTAATTACATCACTTCCTGTTGGGTTTAGGTCAGGGGTGTCAGCGTGATTTTTAGGTCTTGATGAGGCGAACGCGACAGTTTTGGTTTGAAGTTTCTACGACGTTCCTACAGGCCGTAGCGGCCATTTTTGTGTGCCTAGGGGGCGCTAGAGAGCTCATTTTGGCACTTATGGGGTTAATTTCATGATTTTATTAAATTTTTCACCGGTTCTGATGTGCGTGCCAATTTTGGTGAGTTTTTGAGCATGTTTAGGGGGTCAAATTCCAGTTCAAGAGGCGGCGGAAGAAAGAAAGAAATAATATAATAAACATTACAAAAACAATAGTGTCCTCGCCTCCGGCGAGGACTAGTCAGCCCCTAATGCACAGTTTAGATGCATTAGAGTCCTCGCCTTCGGCGAGGACTCCTCCCTTAGTAGTGTTTTGGCTGTGGCATGGTTCGTATTTGGCGTTCAAAATACAAGAGGGTCCTCGCCTTCGGCGAGGACTGCTCTCTGAGCAGTCCTCTGCCTCTAGGCTCGGTCCCTAATTAAAGCTGCGAGCAGCGTTGAACGGGACCTCGACCCACGCCATTTCGGGGTCCGGCGTACGTCGAAAGCGAGCGTCGCGTTCCGTTATGTCAATAGAACGCAAGGGAATTTTTTTTTTACAATGAACCCATGACATGGGAGTAGAACTTGATGGCTTCTGAAAACCAATCTACTGATGAGGACATCAGTCAGTCAGTCAGTCAATCAATCAAGCAATTAAGTAATCAATATCACAAATCACAATTTGCCTCACAGGGCTTTACATCATACAACATCCCTCTGTTCTTCAGACCCAATGAAACAGAAGGGGAGACAGAGAGAGATGTAGGACAGATGGTAATGACAGTAGCTTACAACAACATTAATAAAAGTAATAATATTATAATTTCAATTCTGGTTATTGTGGTACAATTTGTTGAAAGCATATTTTAATATTTAATGGTTTACATATGTGACAATAATCAAATGTGTATAATGAAAGTATAAGTATGACACACACACACACACACACACACACACACACATACACAGACAGACAAACACACATACATACAAACTGACAGGTATCTGTCAGAGTGGAGCTATTGTTACGCTAATTAAGGACCACGTAGTTAGGTGACAGCCCAGGCACTCAAGATGAGTTGACTATAACTAATGATAACTAAATCAGCAGGAGACATTTGACAACTTACAATGACACTATTGAAAGTATTAATATTATAGAAGAATTTTAGAAAAAGTTTACAGTGGAGTTACATTTTAGGAAATTTATTAATTTTGAGATATTGAGATATTCAAATATACACAACAAAGTTATAAACATTCATGATCAAGGCTTAATATGATTGGCTGTGGAACATGTGTATTGAGACATAGCATTGTCAATAATGGAACTGTATTTTCCCTAATAATGTTGATTTCATAAGGAAACATAAGAAAGTTTCATAGCATATAGGCATTGCAACACTGTATTTTCCATAAATAGTGAGTAAATGATGTTTTACATGTAGGATTTTGTTATAAAATATACCTTTAAGATGAACACACGTGTTGTGTGCTCTTGGTGATTGATTCCTGTTTACACAAAGACAGTATGATCTGCAGCACAGATGTAGCTACACATTTGATTCCAATTGTTAATGAGGCAAAAAAGTAACACAAGGGAATGTTGTATGTACAAATTTTTTACTATCAGGCATTTATTTAGGAAAATTAGGAATGACACACACACAGACACACACACACACACTCTCACACTTCAGCTTTTGTTATGCTAATTAAGGACTGCATGTGGCTGCAGGCAGACAGCAGAATGGGCTGAAAATCTCACAAACTAGTCCTTTTAGATGCCAAAACCGTGAGTCACATTTTCAATCTGAAAGCATCACCAGATAGATAATTTTGTTCTGAACGCAGTGATATCAAGCTTGTATGTTTATGGAATAAAAAAATGTGCCTTAGTCACAAGTTTAGGATGTGTTGTCACCCATCTTTTCTTACAGAGATCATCATGAGGAGTTGTGCTCTGCACCTGCAAACGCTTGTGAGATCCAACCGTTCAAGTTAGGACAAAATCCTTCTCACGTAATGTTCACCAGGGGTAGATCTGTAATTTGTGAAAGTTTGAAGCAGTTCTGATAAACGGTGTAGGAGCAAAAAATCTTTGAGCGACAGAATTTGTCAAAAACGCCATCTTACATTCAAACAACAACAGTGCGCTTCCTGTTGGAGTTAGGTCAGGGGTTGCAGCGCGAGATTTGTAGGTCTTTATGAGACGAACGCGACAGTTTTGGTTTGGTCTTTCTAAGTGGTTCCTACCGTCGCACGGCATTTTTGTGTGCCTAGGTGGCACAAAAGTCGTCAGGAGGTAAAGGGAGCACATCACACGGAAGAGGCCAGTAAATCCAAACCCTTCAAATGAATTATAATTGACGCAGAATAATTGACAAGGACCAATTGATCGATAATGTGTGCGAATTTGAGGCCGATACGATAAACGGTTTAGGAGTAGTTCGATTTTTAAGGAATTTCTTGTTTTTGAGGAAAATTTTACTTTGAAAGGGAAATACCTCACTTCCTGTTGGATTTAGGTCATTGGTGCGAGCAACGTGATTTGTAGGTCTTGATGAAACGAACACGGCTGTTTTGGTTTGGTCTTCCTACGACATTCCTACTGGCAGCAGCGGCCATTTAGTGATTCAGT
Source organism: Epinephelus cyanopodus (assembly GCA_026686955.1). Taxonomy (NCBI): domain Eukaryota; kingdom Metazoa; phylum Chordata; class Actinopteri; order Perciformes; family Serranidae; genus Epinephelus; species Epinephelus cyanopodus. The sequence goes on along the minus strand of CM048923.1, from coordinate 41,087,987 downwards.
CTGATTCAGTCATTCTAGGTGGCGCTACAGAGCCATTTTTGCACTTTTTGAATTTATTTCTTCATTAGATAAAATTTTTCACCAGTCCTGACATACGTGCCAATTTTGGTGAGTTTTGAAGCATGTTTAGGGGGTCAAAATCCAGTTTAAAGTCGCGGCGGAAGAAAGAAATAATAATAATAATAATAATAATAATAATAATAATAATAATAATAAACGCTACAAGAACAAGAGGGGACCTCGTCCTTCGTTCGAGGCCCCTAATAAACATTGCAAAAAACAATAGTGTCCTCGCCTCCGGCGAGGACTGGTCTGCCCCCAATGCACAGTTTAGATGCATTAGGGTCCTCGCCTTCGGCGAGGACTCCTCCCTTATTAGTGTTTTGGCTGTGGCATGGTTCGTATTTGGCGTTCAAATACAAGAGGGTCCTCGCCTTCGGCGAGGACTGCTCTCTGAGCAGTCCTCTGCTCTAGGCTCGGTCCCTAATTAAAGCTGCAAGCAGCGTTTGGCGGGACCTCGCCCGTTTCGGACTCCAGCGAACGATTTACAAATATCGCACACATTGCCACAAACATCAGAAAATTCTCACACAGCTGATCTTTTGATGTTTGAATGCTTTCTGTAGCTGTAGTTGTAGAAGTGACATTATGCAAATTAGATGAGTGAATTTTCTCCCATCAGATTCCTCTTCCTTCATTTTGAGGATGAGATGACAAAACAACACACCTACAGGCCGCAGCGGCCATTGTAGTGTACCTTGGTGGCGCTAGAGAGCCCATTTTGGCACGTTAGGGGTTAATTTATGATTTTCTGAAATTGTTGACGGTTCTGATATGCGTGCCAATTTTGGTGAGTTTTTGAGCATGTTTAGGGGGTCAATAGGATCCTCGCCTCGGCGAGAACTCCTCGCGGAGGAGTCTTCTGTCTCCGGACTTGGTCCCTAATAAGTTTTCTCATTTACAGTTTGCCTTTATCTCTCACCACTTTCAAGCCACAGCCTTTTGAAATGTAGAAATGAATATTTTCCTCAAATAACTCTGGCAACTAAAGGGTTAAAATGGAGATTCTGTCGCTGTATGTCATCAGGTCAGTTTTAGAATCACACACACGTCATGTTTCTGTGAGTTTGTGACAGTGGTTGCCATGATCACTAAGTAGGTGCAGCTAGGGTCAGTGTGAGAGAGTGGTTTGATCTGTCTACCACATGCCTACAGGCCACAGTGGACATTTTAGTGCAGCTAGGTGGCGCTAGAGAGCCCATTTGGCACTTTAGGGGTTAATAATGTGTATTTGCTGTTTCAAATAAAGATTCAGCTGCTGTAATCTGTCCTGTAAAGATTGTGAGACAGAGACAGACACAGAGACAGACACAGAGACACAGACACAGACACAGACAGACACAGACACAGACACACAGAACAGAGACAGACAGAGACACAGACACAGACACACAGACACAGAGACAGACACAGACACAGACACAGAGACAGAGAGCTGCTGCTCTGTGTCTGTGTCTGTGTCTGTGTGAGCAGTCGTTGTCATGGCGATCAAGATTGCCTGCACTTGCGCCACACAGCCAGATGATGAGAGAGAAGATCAGCTCAGGCTGTTTAACATGGGTTTTGAGTCCCCGAACAAATTGCTCTGACGACCAAACCGTTGTTCAAATCAAAAAATAACGCGATGGTGAGAACCAGCAACTTGTCGAGAACGTCCGTGGCATTTTTTTATATTTCTGGAGTCCAAAATGTGGTCAGGGGAGCGAGTTTAAAATGTGTTGCACCTTCGCTGTTTCCAGAAATTCCTCCTCTGAGTTTACATGGGAGTGAATGAGAAAAAATTCAGCACTCCCTTCGCTTTGGAGCCGTTCAGCAAAAATGTGCACGTGTGTCAGACTCCATGACAACATTTCTGTGACCAGGACAAATTTTCCTACGTTTTGTGATAAAAATTGTGTCTGTAAAGTGAAAATTGTGGCCATGGCAGCGAGTTAAAGACAAAAGTTTTTAGACGATTTTAGAGCTCTCTCCACTCTAGCGCGGAACATTCCGCGCAATAGACACCCATTATAAACGCACAATTTCTCCACTTTTTGCTCATGGTACTCGGAGAGGCAGCGATGAAAAACGATAAAAGATTGGGAAAAGATGAAAACATGAATGAATTCAGGAGACCTGTGGCAACATTTGAGAGTTTGAATGGAGTCTGTAGGTTAAAGTATGGAGACGCTGTAAAGGCTAGAAAAAGCCCAAAGATTGGTCTCTTTTTCCCCCCTGCTGCCATTCATTTCCTATGGGACAGCTTTCGACGGCCGTCTGGACATTTTTCTGACATCTGACCTTCAGGAGCCCACGAAATCCAAACGAAGGCAGGAATGGAAAAGTTACGAATAACTTTTGATTAGAAGGAGTTGATCTGGAATCCCTGCAAGTTTGGAGCCGGGGGACAAACGCTGTATGAGAAGATGTTTTTTTAAGGAAAGGCAGTTTAAGGCAAAATTTATTTTGAAAGGGCAATTACATCACTCCTGTTGGATTTAGGTCAGGGGTGTCAGCGCGTGATTTTTAGGTCTTGATGAGACGAACACGACAGTTTTCGTTTGATGTTTCTACGACGTTCTACAGGCCGTAGCGGCCATTTTAGTGTGCCTAGGTGGCGGCGCTAGAGAGCTCACTTTGGCACTTTAGGGGTTAATTTCATGATTTTATTAAATTTTTCACCGGTTCTGATGTGCGTGCCAATTTTGGTGAGTTTTTGAGCATGTTTAGGGGGTCAAATTCCAGTTCAAGAGGCGGCGGGAGAGAAAGAAAGAAATAATTAAAGCTGCAAGCAGCGTTTGGCGGGACCTCGCCCGTTTCGGCCTCCAGCGAACGATTTACAATATCGCACACATTGCCACAACATCAGAAAATTCTCACAGAGCTGATCGTTTTGATGTTTGAATGTTTCCTGTAGCTGTAGCTATGTAGAAGTGACATTATGCAAATTAGATGAGTGAATTTTCTCCCATCAGATTCCTCTTCCTTCATTTTGAGGATGCGATGACAAAAACAACACACCTACAGGCCGCAGCGGCCATTTTAGTGTACCTTGGTGGTGCTTGAGAGCCCATTTCGGCACTTTAGGGGGTTAATTTTATGATTTTCTGAAATTGTTGACTGGTTCTGATATGCGTGCCAATTTTCGTGAGTTTTTGAGCATGTTTTAGGGGTTCAAAGAGGCGGCAGAAGAAAAGAAATAATAATAAATTTTACAAAAACAATAGTGCATTCCTCGCCTTTGGCGAGGACTCCCCTTCCTCCACTGAACAGTTTAGAAGCATTAGGGTCCTCGCCTTCGGCGAGGACTCCTCCGTTAGTAGTGTTTTGGCTCTGGGCATGGTTCGTAATGGGCGTTCAAAATACAAGAGGATACTCGCCTTTGGCGAGGACTGCTGTGTCAGGAGTCCTCTGTCTCCAGGCTCGGTCCCTAATAATGAAAAACTTTTCTCATTTATAATATACTTTTATCTCTCACCACTTTCAAGCCACAGCCTTTTGAAATGTAGAAATGAACATTTCCCTCAAATAACTCTGGCAACTAAAGGGTTAAAATGGAGATTCTGTTGCTGTCATGTCATCAGGTCAGTTTTAGAATCACACACACGTCATGTTTCTGTGAGTTTGTGACAGTGGTTGCCATGATCACTAAGTAGGTGCAGCTAGGGTCAGAGTCACAGAGTGGTTTGATCTGTCTACCACATGCCTACAGGCCACAGCGGCCATTTTAGTGCAGCTAGGTGGCGCTAGAGAGCCCATTTTGGCACCTGTTAATAATGTGTATTTGCTGTTTGAAATGAAGATTGTGCTGCTGTAATCAGTCCTGTAAAGATTGTGAGACACAGACAGAGACAGACACAGAGACAGAGACAGACACACAGACAGAGACACAGAGACAGAGAGCTGCTGCTCTGTGTCTATGTCTGTGGCTGAGTCTGTATGAGCAGCCGTTGTCATGGCGATTAATGACTGCTGCTGAGAGCAGATCAGCTCAGGCTGTTTAACATGGGTTTTAACTCCTCGATCAAATTATTCTCACGCCCAAACCGTTGGTCCAAAAAAGAAAATAAAGTGATCGTAAGAGCCAGCAACTTGTCGTGAACTTACATGGCGTTTTTTATATTTCTGGAGTCCAAAATGTGGTCAGGGGAGCGAGTTTAAAATGTGTTGCACTTCGGCTGTTTCCAGAAATTTCTCCTCTGAGTTTACATGGGAGTGAATGAGAAAAAAATCGGCGCTCCCTTCACTTTGGAGCCGTTCGGCAAAAATGTGTACATGTGACAGACTCCATGTCAACATTTCTGTGACCAGGACAAATTTTCCTACGTTTTGTTATAAAAATTGTGTCTGTACAGTGAAAATTGTGGCCGTATGAGCGAGTTGAAGACAAAAGTTTTAGACGATTTTTAGAGCTGTCTCCGCTCTTGAACTGCCACTACGTCATCTCATTGTTTTGTGTGAGGGAGACCCCGCTAATGAAGCAGGGGCTGCTGCTGCAGCGCTGACTTTGACTCCACATGGATCAAGTTTCTACTGCAGTAGAAGCTGATTGGACCTCCCGATCCGCATTGCGGGTCATCATCCGAGCTGATAAAAGTCCCGTGCTGCAGGGCGTCGTCCTGCTACTTCACACCGACTCTGAGGTAAGAAGCCTTGTTAATCATGTTTGCTTGATGCTAGCTTATTGTTAGCTTGTTGTGTGATGATATTGTGCTGCTAATGTTAACTGTAGCTAACGTTAACTTTACTGATGCCTAAGATCCAGCTGCTCGATGTGGATCGATATTAGCGAGTGTTAAAGGCAGTGCAGTAACGTTAGATGGGAGCTGGATTTGAAACATTAATTGATGGTTTTGGCTGTGCTTGTGCTGATGTCCGTTAGCCGTTTGCTACGTTTGATGTTAGCCTCGAGTGAATTAGCTTTTTAGATAACTGTAGCTAACTTTTGTTTGATCAACTCAACGGCTGTCATACAAGTGGTTGATTTAAAGAAATACTGTGGAATTTTAAAGGTAGTACAATATATGTTGGATGGATTTTTAACTTTTGTTGGTGGATTTTGATGAAGTAGCATAATTTATGCTGATGCTAATGTCTGTTAGCGGTGTGTTTTTACAACATGCTGCCTTTGCTAGCTTAGGTGATGACTGCTAAGTGTAGGTAACTTTAGTGTGTTAAACTCGATTGCTAAGGCACAGATGCTTGATTGAAAGAAATACTGTGAAATTGTAAAGGCAGTGCAGTGGATGTGAGATGGATTTTTAATATGGATTTTGATTTGTTTATGCTAATGCAGATTGATTTGTGTAATGTATTGAATTGCATTTAATATGGATGCTTTTGTGTTAGTTGAGCAGATTGTTAAAATTAAAGGTCTGTGTGGCTGTAGCTCAGAGATTTGTGATGTAGTGTCAGCCATTTTACTTTCAGTAAGAACATAATATGGATGCTGTTATGTTAGATGAGCATATTGTTTAAATAGAAGATCTCTTAAAATGAGTGACTGTGTGGGTGATGGCTTTGAAACATTTATTGATGGCTTTGGTTTTGTGTGTGCTATTGTCCTTGAGCTGTTTGCTTTGCTTGATATGAAGTTAGCCTTGAGTGAATTTACTTTTTGGGCAACTACAGCTAACTTTTGTTAAAGTTAGCGCCTAATGCACAAGTGGTTGATTAAAGGAAATATTGTGAAATGTAAAACACAGTGTCGTGCATGTGAGATGGATTTGTACCATTTGTTGATGGTTTTGATGAAGTAGCATGATTCATGGTGATGCTTATGTCTGTCAGTGGTGTGTTTTTGTGGTGACAACATGTTGCCACATGCTAGCTTAGGTGATGACTTTGCACTGCTAACTGTAGCTCACTTTACTGTGGTATACTCAATTGCTAAGGCACAGATGGTTGATTTACAGAAATACTGTGCAATTTTAAAGGCAGTGCAGTGGTTGTGAGATGGATTTGTAATTGATGGATTTTGATTTGTACTTACGGTAATGTCTGTTAGCTGTGTATTGTGTTTGATGTTAGCCTTTTTAGCTTTTCAGATAAGTACGGCTAACTTTTGTGTGATACACTCGATGGCTAATGTGCAAGTGGTTGAGTGAAACAAATATTAAATAGGCTATAAGATGTAGCACAATACATGTGATGTATTTTAAGCATTTATTGAAGGTTTTTGGCCACCTGGATTATTGCTGATGCTAATGGGAAGCAGTGTTATTGAACACAGCTATATTTGACCTACATTTAGCGGGTGTTCAAGTGTAGTCTGACTGTAATGTGATGTGTTGATTGTTGTGATGCTGTGCAGTCCTACTGAGAGTGAAATTACAGAGTGTATGTGTGTGTTTGTCTGTGTTTTTGTTCATGTTATTTAGTCCAGTTGGGGTGTAGATTGATTTGTGTGATGTATTTAATTGTATTTAATATGGATGCTGTTGTGTTAGTTGAGCATATTGTTTAAATGAAAGGTCTGTGTAGCTGTGTGGCTGTAGCTTAGAGATTTGAAATGTCGTGTCAGCCATTTTACTCTCAGTAAGAACATATATTTAATATGGATGCTGATGAGTTAGTTGAGCATATTGTTTAAATGAAAAGTCTGTGTAGCTGTGTGGCTGTAGCTTAGAGATTTGAAATGTTGTGTCAGCCATTTTACTTTGAGTAAGAACATATATTTAATATGGATGCTGTTGTGTTAGTTGAGCATATTGTTTAAATGAAAGGTCTGTGTAGCTGTGTGGCTGTAGCTTAGAGATTTGAAATGTCGTGTCAGCCATTTTACTTTGAGTAAGAACATATATTTAATATGGATGCTGTTGTGTTAGTTGAGGATATATTCTTTAAATGAAAGGTCTGTGTAGCTGTGTGGCTGTAGCTTAGAGATTTGAAATGTCGTGTCAGCCATTTTACTTTGAGTAAGAACATATATTTAATATGGATGCTGTTGTGTTAGTTGAGCATATTGTTTAAATAAAAGGTCTGTGTGGCTGTAGCTTAGAGATTTGAAATGTCGGGTCAGCCATTTTATGTTCAGTAAGAACATATATTTAATATGGATGCTGTTGTGTTAGTTGAGGATATATTGTTTAAATGAAAGCTCTGTGTAGCTGTGCGTCAATAACTTAAGGATTTGTGATGTAGTGTCAGCCATTTTACGTTCAGTAAGAACATATATTTAATATGGATGCTGTTGTGTTAGTTGAGGATATATTGTTTAAATGAAAGCTCTGTGTAGCTGTGCGTCAATAACTTAGAGATTTGTAATGTAGTGTCAGCCATTTTACTTTCAATATTTAATATGGATGCTGTCGTGTTAGATATTGTTTAAATGGAAGCTCTCTTAAAATGGATGACTGTGTTGGCAATGGACTTTAAACATTTATTGATGGTTTTGGCGTTGTGTTTATGCTAATGTCAGCTAGCTGTTAGCTTTGTTTGATGTCAGCCTTGAGTGAATTAGCTTTTTGGGTAACTATAGCTAACTTTTGTTAAAGTTAATGCCTAATGCACAAGTGGTTGATTAAACAAAATACTGTGGAATTTTAAAGGTAGTACAATATATGTTGGATGGATTTTTAACATTTCTTGGTGGATTTGATGAAGTAGCATAATTTATGCAGATGCTAATGTCTGTTAGTGGTGTGTTTGACATCATGCAGCCTTATGTGCTAGCTTAGGTGATGATTGCTAGCTGCAGGTAACTTTTCTGTGGTAAACTCGATTGCTAAGGCACAGATGCTTGATTGAAAGGAATACTTTGAAATTTTAAAAGCAGTGCAGTGGTTGTGAGATGGATTTTTAATTGATGGATTTTGATTTGTACTTACGGTAATGTCTGTTAGCTGTGTATTGTGTTTGATGTTAGCCTTTTTAGCTTTTCAGATAAGTACAGCTAACTTTTGTGTGATACACTCGATGGCTAATGTGCAAGTGGTTGAGTTAAACAAATATTAAATAGGCTATAAGATGTGTAGCACAATACATGTGATGTATTTTAAGCATTTATGAAGGTTTTTGGTCAAAGTGGATTCTTGCTGATGCTAATGGGCTGCAGTGTTATTGAACACAGCTATATTTGACCTACATTTAGCAGGTGTTCATCAACTGTAGTCTGACTGTAATGTGATGTGTTGATGTGATGCTGTACAGTCCTACTTAGAGTGAAATTACAGTGTATGTGTGTGTTTGTCTGTGTTTTTGTTCATGTTATTTAGTCTAGTTGGGGTGTAGATTGATTTGTGTGATGTATTGAATTGTATTTAATATGGATGCTGTTGTGTTAGTTGAGCATATTGTTTAAATGAAAGGTCTGTGTAGCTGTGTGGCTGTAGCTTAGAGATTTGAAATGTCGTGTCAGCTATTTACTTTCAGTAAGAACATATATTTAATATGGATGCTGATGAGAGTTAGTTGAGCATTGTTTAAATGAAAAGTCTGTGTAGCTGTGTGGCTGTAGCTTAGAGATTTGAAATGTCGTGTCAGCTATTTTACTTTCAGTAAGAACATATATTTAATATGGATGCTGATGAGTTAGTTGAGCATATTGTGTAAATGAAAAGTCTGTGTAGCTGTGTGGCTGTAGCTTAGATTTGTAATGTTGTGTCAGCCATTTTACTTTCAGTAAGAACATATTTAATATGGATGCTGTTGTGTTAGTTGAGGATATATTCTTTAAATGAAAGCTCTGTGTATATAATATATAATATATAATATATAATAATAACTTAGAGATTTGTAATGTAGTGTCAGCCATTATACTTTCAATATTTAATATGGATGCTGTTGTGTTAGATATTGTTTAAATGGAAGATCTCTTAAAATGGATGACTGTGTCTTCCTTTTTACCATGTTAGACATTTAAAAAATATATCAAAATATTATACAGTAGCAGTTTATCCAGGATATGTAGAGAGAAATGCTATTGATTTAAATCTTATAGGTATGTTATTACATCATTGTCTCTAGCAGGCATTTAATTGTACTGATTTTCTACATCACACTTATTGTCAAATAAAGCAATGCGTTTCTTTAATCTACAGATTGCCTTCTCACTTGACAGTGTGATCTGCTACCCTCCTGCTTTGACAACTGCGATTGACCTGCGATCTGCACTACATCTGTGATCCTCTGATCCAGAACTTGTACACCACACACAAAGATACCTTCATTCAATAGTGAACACACATAACCAACTGATCAACACATTTCTGATTCCGTGCATTCACACGCATACACATATTCTCACACACACACACACACACACACACACACACACACTTGGTTATTTTAGTAGGTGTCTGTCTACTGCTTCCAAGGTAAGTTGAGCCATGTATGTATTTGAAAGCCGAGGCCAGAGTAGTGTGGCTTTTGAGTATGATTAGCATCCAGTCAGAGTGATTTGTATGATTTTTTTGTGAATGTTGAATGAATTTGTATTTGTTGTTTGTGTATGTTTTTAGATGCCCCGTGCCAAGTCCCACCGGCGTGCCCAGGCCATGAAGAGGAGGATGGCGACGGCGCAGACTTGGACCCCCCTGCCACCTGTCCCCGAGTTTCGTGCTCGTATGTATCACATAGTTTTGTTTTTTTTTAAATGTTTCAATGGTACAAATGTTATGTAATTTAAAGATGTTTAACACATGTGTTGACATTGTTGAATTTTGATTTGCTTGAACAGGGCGCGGTACTGGTTACCGCCATCGTGTGCGGAGATGGCCAACTTCGGAGCTGACCCAGCGCAGCTTCAAGTTGGTCACTCCAGCTCAGCATCCGGAGAAGCAGGTACGATTTCTGTCTTATTCATAAAGACAGTGATGGTTGCATGGCGTCACACCTGGTGTCTGTGTTCTAAAGTAATGTCTCTGTTGTGGCAGCACGTGTTCGTCGTTGGAGACTCCCACCTGCGCGGGATCGTGGACGGGTACGTGGCCATCCCGGAGGGCTGTCTGTCTTTTGGTTTTCTGTCTGTTCCAGGTGCAGATGCCAGGGAGCTGAGGACGGAGGTGCTGCATGCTGCTGTTCCGTGGACCCCGGATGTCGTGTGTGTGCTCGCCCCGAGCAACAACCTCACTGCCAGCCGGACCATCAGTGAGGCGGCGTTGGACTTCGGTGCGCTCCTGACCACCGTCTGCAGCCGCTGGCCCAAGGTGTGTTTTATGTATTTATTTATTTATTTTTCCTTTTTTTGTTTTTGCAGTCACTGTTATCAGTATGCATTTGGTAGTTGTGAACAGACTGTTGTGTTTTATGCTTGTTTAAGGGAGTTAATGAAGAAATGGTTGTTTCTAGGTCTTTGTGTTGGACTTCCCTCCCCGTCTGACCATGGACCTTGGCTTCCAAGAGCAGCTGCGTCAGGAATACCACCGTGTCGCAGCACGCATGGGTACGTTACAATCAGATATAACTGATGTAATGTATAATTCCAAAGAATTTATACAAGTGTAAATATTAGAAGCATTGATTATGTTTCTGCCATGTGTGTCAGGTCTCCCCTACGTGTCTGTGACGGCGCACTTCCCAGTCCATCGGTTGGAGCTGTGGTGCCATGATGGCGTAAGTACAGGATACTTTGTTGGTGTGATACAAGATGTGGTGGCGTTTCATGTTTTTGGAGTGACATGTTGGTTGTGTTAAACTGTCTTTCAGGTGCACCTCAGCGACTCCGATGGCATGCCCACCCTGGTGCAGCTGCTGTGGAACGGCGCCTTCCTCCAGCTGGCACCCCCTCCGCCCGCGCCCCCGGTGTCTCCCCGGAGATCGCCGGGTGGCCGGGTGTCCCCCACACTGGTCGTGACGGGGCACGCCCCTGTGCCGCGTCACAGTGACCCCGGCGAGTGGGAGGTGGTTGGACGGCAGGGTGGACGGCAGGGCAAGGTAATGTGTTGCTTCAAGACAATTTATGGCTTAAAGCTGTGCAAAGTTTTTTTGTTCCAAAAAATGAAATCGAGCTAACTCTGTTGTTTTTTGTTTTGTAAGGCTGGAACATCTCTGGTGGGACAGTCTGTCATCCCGTCCAACCCTGTGTGGTTCAGCAGTGGCATGTTGGACGCCATGGAGAAGGTTTCCCCTTCTTCTGGCTCTGGCTGCCCTGCTGATCCGCCAGCCAGGCAGGTAAGCTGTTTACACATTGCGTCACTACTGTAGAGGTCAAAACAGGACGACAGTTTTTAAAGAGTTTTTTTTGTTTTCCTTCCTACAGACCTTCCGTGTGAAGCGTCAGCCGAGAGGTGTTGCCACAACGCGCAGAGGACGAAAGCGGCAGGTTGGTGTTTATGTATTGTTTTTGTTTGTTCTTTTTTGGTAGGATGTTGATGTGGAATTTTTTTTATATTTATTAAACACATGCCGCGATAATGAGAGTGCTGCATTTTAATGGTTTTTGATTTTTATTCTGTCTTGATAGGCTCCGGCAACACCTGCGCCTGCCCCTGTGACCGAGTCTGCCTCCCAGCCCAGCCCAGCAGTCCAGGAGGTGTGTTTCATTTAAAATATAATGTCAGTCGTTGATGATGATTTCAGGAAGCAGTAACATGTCGTCTTTTGTTGTATTATTTAGTAAAAACCTCATATTTTGTTTTTGTGCCAGGTGCCGGTCACAGCCCAGCCGTCCGTGGAGGTGGAGGAGGAGGTTGCTGCAGCGTGCCTTGCCGTGCCGATGACGTCCGCCGTCCAGGAGAGAACCCGGACGTCGCAGAGGATCGGCACAGATAAGGACGTTTTTGTTCCTTTTGTTAGTGTTCCTGATGTTAGTGCAGTTGTGTCAGAGTCAGACAGTCATGTTGTGGCAGCAGATGGTAGCAGAGGGTTCAGGCTGAGCAAGGTTGTAAGGGGGACTTTTCACCAGGGAGATGGGCGGTTTGTGTATCGAGGGCGGCAGTGTATGGCGATAGCTTTGGCCAGCTTAGCCAAACACACATTGTTGAGTGTGTTGTCATGGGATAGGTTTGATGTTGATAGCGTGTTGGTTGTAGGTGATGAGTTGTACACTAGTTTGCGTGACCTGAACATTTTTAGCCACGAATCAAACCTACTGTCTGTTGGAGATCTGCCAAAGCACTTTGTGGTAGGGGAGCAGTTGTTTAGCTTTAGCCACGGTGACACAGTGTTGGGTGAAGTAGGCGTGACTGAGGGTGAACACATCGAAAGTGGTGTGTTCATCAGTCTGAGAGATGGACTGGAGAGGATCTTCAGTCAGTATAGTACATGCATTATGACACTGTGTGGGAGTAGTTCTGTCATCATTTGTGAGAATGGACGGTTTGCTGTGGTGGACAGTCACTCGCGTTGTGACATGGGGTTAGTGCATAGTGACGGTAAAAGTGTGGTGTTGCAGTTTGATTGTCTGGATGATCTCTATGGATACATCTGTTGTTTGGCAGACAGTCTCAGTTCTAGGCAGAAGCTCTTTGAGCTGTGTGGCGTTAGTGTCAGTGAGGGTGCAAGCCCAATGCTGTCGGTGGAGAGCTGTGTTACTGAGATGAGCACTGCTCCAGTGGCGGAGTCTAGTGATGTTTCTGAGGCCAGGGTAAAACACATTTCCTCAGGAAATTGTGTGTCTGAGTGTGGTGTAGGTGTAACTGTAAGTCCAGCACTGTCTGGCATTTCTGTTGTGACTTTAGCCAGTCAGGTGAGCAGTGGTTCAGCGGCAGAGTCAACAGTTAGTGATGGTAGAAAGCGTAAAATTTCTTCTCGCACTAGTGTGTCGAAAAAATTAAAGACATTTGATGTTAGTGAGGTTAATGCAGATGTAGAATTTGTTAGTGCTGTGGCAAATGAGGAGCTTCTCTTCCAACCTCTTAGTGTAGATGTCTGTAAAGCTTTGTGTAGCAAGTTGAATGTAGACTTCGGGAAGGTCAGTGGTTCAGTGTCCACAGAGGTGGGGCTGTTAGGGGTCCCGTGTTTAAATGAGAGGATTGTGGCTGATGGTAACTGCTTCTTCAGAGCCATCTCTCAGGCTGTGAGTGGCTCACAGAAGCACCATCGCAAGATTAGGCTAGCTGTATGTAAGGAGTTAGAAAGGAATGCAGATAAGTATGGAAGTCTTCTGAGAAGTGAGTATTCATCTGTTTCAGAGTATCTTCAGCAGTCCAGGATGAGAAATGTGAATAGTTGGGCTACAGAGGTAGAAATCCAGGTCACAGCAGATTGGTTAGGAGTTAGTGTGTGTACTTTTTATGATGGACGCTGGTTGAAGTACAAGTGTAACACTACGTGTTTGTCAGGAGAGTGTATTTATGTAGAGAATATCATGGGACAGCACTTTGAGAACACTGTTTGTGTGCATAAGCCTGGACTGCAGATTTGTTATAGTTACTGTAAACTTAGTGATGTGTCAGGTTATAGCATTAGGTCTAGAGTGACAGATGTTGTGGATAGTGAGAGGTCAGCTGTTGGATGCAATGCATGTGTAGGGTCTGAAGGCGTAGGTCATAAGCCTGTAAAATCAAAGTATTTGAGGCAGAGAAAAGGGACACAGGAGAAAATCAGTAGGTTGCTCAGGGAGAGACGTAAAGTTAAGTTTATGAAGATGTATCAGGAGAACATATTGTATAGAGAAAGTGTTAAAGCGAGGGAGGTTCGTAAATATAGAGACAACATCCAGCACAGGCAGAGAGTTAAAGCAATTAGTAAAGCTAAGAGTATAGCAAAGTATAGAGAAAGTATTGAGCACAGGGAGAAAGTTAAAGCGAGTTGTAAAGCTAAGAGTATAGCGAAGTACAGAGAAAGCATTGAGCACAGGGAGAAAGTTAAAGCAAGTTGTAAAGCTAAGAGTATAGCGAAGTATAGAAAAAGCATCGAGCACAGGGAGAAAGTTAAAGCGAGTTGTAAAGCTAAGAGTATAGCGAAGTACAGAGAAAGCATTGAGCACAGGGAGAAAGTTAAAGCGAGTTGTAAAGCTAAGAGTATAGCGAAGTATAGAGAAAGCATCGAGCACAGGGAGAAAGTTAAAGCGAGTTGTAAAGCTAAGAGTGTAGCGAAGTATAGAGAAAGCATCGAGCACAGGGAAAAAGTTAAAGCGCTGAGTGTTAGTAAATATGGAGAAAGTGTTGAGCACAGAGAGAGGGTCATGGATAGCGTCAGGTTGAGAAGGAAACAGAGGATTGAGAAGTCAGTCGACTTTGGTTTTGTTATGGAGCAGTTTTTGGAAAAGGTCAGAGATGGTCCAGATTTTGTGTGTTGTGTGTGTCATAGGTTGTTTAGAAATCAGGTGCAGAGCTGTGTAAGGGAAGTGTATGGTACGAGTTTAGCTACAGCGGGTATTGCAGAACAGTGCATTAGTGAGAAGTATTTGCATAGATGTAACGATCAGTGTGTTGTGCCTTGTCAGTTGGTGCTGTCTAGAGGTCAGCTGTGGATTTGTCATACGTGTCATCGTAAGATTAGTGCAGGTCAGATGCCAGCTGAATGTTGGAGTAATAACTTGGATGTTGATCCTGTTCCACCAGAACTGGGATGTTTGAATAGTATAGAGCAGCATTTGATAGCCTTGCATATTCCTTTTATGAAAATGTTGGCATTGCCTAAAGGGGGGCAAAATGGAGTACATGGTCCAGTGACCTGTGTTCCCGCCAACATTACGCAAACTAGTAATGTGTTGCCGCGTTCGAGTATGGAAGGGTCTTTGGTGCAGGTGAAGTTAAAGCGCAAGTTGACGTATAAAGGACATTACGAGTACCAGTTTGTGGATCCGTTGCATGTAAGACAGGCGCTGGGTTATTTAAAGACGACCAATGTTCATTATAGAGACATAGAGTTTAATGAGGAGTGGATTAATGAGTTTAGTAGGCAGGTAGATGGGGAGAGGGAAGAGGCTGGATCAGCTAGTGAGGATGAAGCTGGTAGAGGAAGGAGCTGGTACAGGAAGTGAGGTTGTTGGTCAGGTTGTAGAACAGGCTGAGTTTGATGATTTAGCAGAATCAGCAGACATAGTACAAGATGAAATGTTACATGACAGACAGCAGCACTGCATGTTTCAGGACACTTGTCTTATGCCTGTTGATATTGGTCAGGAAGCATTAGATCAGTATTTTGATGATATCGTAAATATAGCGCCTGCAGAGGGAAATAGTCCAGTTAGGATGCTTTCTGACCAGAGTAATGAAGCAAAGTGTTTCCCCGTGTTGTTTCCTGTGGGTCAGAAGACCTTCCATGACAGTCGGCGTTATCAGTTGAGTCTGTCGCGTT
The DNA here is from genome assembly GCA_026686955.1 of Epinephelus cyanopodus. Classification (NCBI taxonomy): domain Eukaryota; kingdom Metazoa; phylum Chordata; class Actinopteri; order Perciformes; family Serranidae; genus Epinephelus; species Epinephelus cyanopodus. Next base: position 41,072,762 of record CM048923.1, on the reverse strand, counting down.
ATTTCAACAATAGGATTATGCACTGCGATGGTCGTTTTGCACGTAATGTAGAGTACATATTTTATGCTCAGTACATGTCAGAGGTTGATCAGGTGATGTCGAGTGTTTCTGTAGCGTTGCGTAAAGGTAAGGGAGGTCAGAGGTCTCAAAGGATTAGTCAGAGTATGCTGAAGGATGAGGAGTCTCTGAAGCAGTTGTTGCAGTTTGATGATGGATTTAGATTTTTAAAGCCTCTCCGTGGGACGCCAGCGTACTGGATGTCGGTGCAGAAGGACGTGTTGGCGTGTGTGCGTCAGTTAGGGATTCCGACGTGGTTTTGCTCGTTTTCATCTGCAGATCTGCGCTGGCAGAATCTCCTGACCAGCATCCTGAAGCAGGAAGGCAGAACGCAGACGGTAGAGGATTTGGAGTGGGCAGACAGGTGTCAGTTGTTGCGCGGTAACCCAGTTACAGCAGCGAGGATGTTTGATTACAGATGGCATTGTTTCTGAACGAGGTTCTCATGTCTCCTGCTCAACCAATTGGCAAAATCATAGATTATTTTTATAGAGTCGAGTTTCAGCAGCGCGGTTCTCCTCATGTTCACTGTCTGTTTTGGATCGAGGGTGCTCCCCAAATTGATAAGAATACAGACGAGGAGGTTGTAGAGTTTATTGATAAGTACGTATCGTGTGAGTTACCCTCAGATGATGACGCATTATTGGACATTGTGTCATCAGTGCAAAACATTCCAAACGACATTCAAAGTCATGCAGGAAAAAGAAGACTGTATGTCGTTTCAATTTCCCAAAACCTGTGTCTGAGCGTACATTTATTTGTAAAATAGAAGAAAAAAAATGCACATGTGACAAGAAGGAAGCGGAGAAGACAGGGGAGGATCCTCAGTCAGAAGACAAACCAGTCTGTAGGTGTTTTGACAGGACTAAAAAGATGAAAGTAGAGATTGCGAAGTCTATATTGGAATCCGTGAAGAAAGCAGTGGAAAGTGAGTCGTTTGGTAGTGTAGAAGTTATTTATGAGTGTGGGCATTAATCAGGAGATTTTTGAAATGGCATATCGGATTATGCAAAAGAAGACCAAGGTAGTTTATAAGAGAGGGGTAAATGAAGCTTGGGTCAATCAGTATAGCAAGCAGTTGTTGAAGTGTTGGAACGCTAATATTGACGTGAGCTTTGTTACTGATGCCTATGCAGTTGTTGTGTATATAATATCGTACATTACAAAAGCAGAGAGAGAAATTGGCCTGTTATTGAGTAATGCTCAAAAAGAAGCCAAGAACCAAGGGAATGTCTCAGCTAAAGATGCATTGAAGAAGTTGGGTAGTGTGTATTTGCACAATAGGGACGTTAGTGCTCAGGAGGCAGTGTATAGGTTAACGAACTTGCATTTGAAGGAGTGCTCTAGGAAGGTTGTGTTTGTGCCGACAGGGAATAATATAGTGAAGATGAGTTTACCGCTTAGTGTTTTGAGGCAGAGAGCATCTGCACACGATCTTAGCACAGACGATATGTGGATGACGAGCTTCGTGGATAGATATAGGAACAGGCCCGACGGTGATGTGTTTGAAAATATGTGTATGGCGACATTTGCGTCGGAGTATCGTGTTCTTTCCAAAAACGAAAAGTCTCCGGACATGATTCGATTGAAAAATGATTTGGGCTTCATTTTGAAGAGAACACGTACTGACTTTGCGGTTGTTCGGTACATGCGCGTTAGTTTGGAAAAACATCCAGAGTTGCATTATCAGACTTTGCTGCAGTTGTTCCTTCCATATAGAACTGACTCAGACCTCAAACCTGAAGGCTTTGAGCTGTTTGAACAGTTCCATGAGGATGGAAGTGTGACATTTTGTGACGGGTCGGTACATGCTGTTAAGGACGTGGTGAAGGATAATAGAGCAGTGTTTGAGGTAGATAATCCAGATTTAGAGCGTGCGCAGGAGTTTGCAGAGCAGCATGGTGTTGATGAGGAGGATGCTTGGGGGGAACTGTGTCCTGAACAGGAAGTTGAACGCCTTGAGTGTTTAGAGGAGAGAAGGCAGCAGCAGGGCTCTGAGATAGCAGAGGAGCAGTTACAAGAACGTCTGGAGAATGTGCCAGATTTGGTTGTTGGTAGTAGACAGGTAGCGCAGCTGGAGAGGAAGAGGAATGTGTTGTGTAGAAGTGAGGGCTTAGCTTTAGTTAGGTCTCTGAATGAGACACAGATGGCTGTGTTTTATAAGGTCAGACAGTGGTGTTTGCAGAAGGTGATGGGTAAAAACCCAGAACCTCTGCATGTGTTTGTGACAGGTGGTGCAGGGACGGGGAAAAGTCATTTAATTAGGGCTATTCAGTATGAGGCAGGGAGGTTGTTGTCCACACTTTGTGATCAACCAGACGATATTTGTGTTTTGTTAACCGCACCTACAGGCATAGCTGCATACAATTTAAATGCAGCAAACAATTCATCACACATTCAGTATTGGCACACATGCCAGTTTGCCTTACATCCCTTTGGGTGAGGACAAACTGAACTCTTTGAGAGCCAAATTTAGTCACCTCCAAATTGTAATCATAGATGAAATCAGTATGGTTGATCACAATCTGTTGGCATATGTTCATGGCAGGTTAAGGCAGGTGAAGCAGACGGGCGACTTTTCCCCATTTGGTAATGTCAGTGTGATAGCTGTTGGAGACTTCTATCAGTTGCCTCCCGTTAAAGGGAAGCCTCTGTATAGCTGTCCGCTTGGTGTGGACCTGTGGAGTGGTTTTAGTGTAGTGGAGTTGACAGCCATAGTTAGGCAGAAGGATAGTGTGTTTGCAGCGTTGCTGAACAGGTTGAGAGTGCGTTCAAAGGCCACCCCCATGTTAGCTAGTGATGTTAAAATATTAAAGGCTTGTGAGACAGGGGAAGAGAGCTCTGCTTTGCATATTTTTCCGACAAATAGGCAAGTAAGTGAGCATAATTTTATGCAGTTGATTAACATGTGTCCGGATTATGTTGAGATTGAAGCCAAAGATTTTAAACATAACAGGAAAACAGGTAAATTGGAATGTACAGCAGGGCATCATACTAATGCGGACACATGTTTACCGGACAGGTTGTGTTTGGCAAGGAACGCGCGTGTTATGTTATGTAAGAACGTAGATGTTGAGGACGGTCTGGTCAATGGCGCATGTGGCACGGTAACTGACATCGATTTTGGTAATGATCAGAGGTTTCCTAAAACAGTTTATGTCAAATTTGATGACGAGAAAATTGGCTCACAGAGGAGGAAAAACACGTGCACATGCGGCAGTAGAATGCAGGAATTCTACTGCTATTGATCCCGAGGAGACAGGGCAACTAAAGCAGGTGGTCTGCGATTTCAGTTTCCGCTTAGGCTAGCGTGGGCGTGTACAGTGCATAAAGTGCAGGGATTAACAGTAGATGAGGCTGTAGTGTCTTTAGAGAAGGTGTTTGCACCTGGGCAGGCGTATGTAGCTTTGAGTCGTGTTAGGGCTTTGTCTGGACTGATCATCAGGGATTTTAAAGAGAAGGCCATTTACTGCAAGGATGCCATAAAGGAGGCCTTAGACAGCATGCCCCCATTTTTAATTGAGCAGCCAAAACCTTCATTAAGTGCACAAAGTTTCTCTGTGTTTTTAATGAACGTTCAAAATTTAAGTCGCCATCTGGCAGATTTGGTGTCTTGCACACAGCATTTACAGCCTAACTGTATTGCTGTCACAGAAACGTGGCTCACTGCACAGTCCTCGTCAGACAGTGTCCAAATTGATGGATATGCTTTCCACAGTCGTCCGCGAGGTTTGTGTTACAGCAGCAGTAACCCCAAATTGTTAGAGCTCCAGGATCTAGAACATGGTGGAGTTGGTTTGTACAGTGTAGGCAATGTGGACTGTAGCATCCTGCAGGCACCCGATTTGAATCTGGAGTGTTTGGTGTGCCTGTGTACCAAATTTAACATTGTGATGGCAGTAATTTATCGTCCACCATGTTATCCAAAGTCTTTATTTAAACAAAATCTGGGGAAATTACTTGATTGGCTGAATCCAATTAGTGACACAATCGTAGTGATGGGAGATTTTAATGAGAATGTTTTGAAAAAATCATCAATTTGTAAATTCATGGGTCAAAAAGGATTTCATCAGCATGTAACACAGGAGACAACAGAGAAGGGGACATTAATTGATCACGTTTATGTTAAAACAGCACAGTATGATGTGGAATGTGCAGTGATGCCCACGTACTTCAGTGATCATGAAGGTATTCTGTGTAGTTTTAGTGTGAGAGATGATCAGGGTGAGGTAGAGGACTTGGACAGGTTTTTTGAGGACTTTCAGGATGTAGAGGTGGATGCATAGTGTTTAGATGTGGATTAGATCAGGTTGGTTTGTGTAGTCTGTGATGTAGCTTCATGTGAGTCATACAAAGTCCCAGTGCAAATGTAGGCAGTGGTGGTGTTATTGTTGTTATTGTGTTCATATGTAGAGTTTTAAGAGGAAGCTGACTTGTAGTTTGTTGTGTTGAAATTGTGTAGCTTTGCAGTCAGGTGAATTTGTGTTAGTGTAAAGTCTGTCCCGCTCCATTGTGTGAAGATTGTGTATTGTAGGGAGAATTGAGAGTATTGTGTGGAAATGTTTTTAGTAAGTTGATATGATTATTGTGTAGAGATTTTAGGTGAAACCAATCATGTATTGCAGGTGGAATGAGTCGAATGTTAGCTGTTGTGAATAGTGTTAGTTAATTAATATAATCATGGTTTTCACAGCTGTTAGTGATTGTAGATGTGTTGGTCTGTGTCTGCCACATGTTGGTTGTTTGTCTCTGTTACAACAGTGAATGTTCGATTTATGCATGTTAGAGTTTGTGGTTCTTTTACTCCTGATGTGTTCATATGCAACTGTTTCAGTTATGAAAATATCAAAAGGTTAATTTGACTCAAACAAATATATCTGTAGAAAATAGACAGGCTCGATGTTGCATGCTTTCTGTAGCCCTCTAGTGTTCAAAATTCTGACCAGTAACTTAGAAAAGATGCAACAGTTAAATTATGATGTTACACATGAACACAACAGGAGATGATTGTATTTAATAAGTGAACAGTTACTATTATGGTAGTTGTTGTTATTTATTCATGTTTATTTCATTTATCAATCAATCAATCAATGTTATTGATAAAACCCAATATCACAAATCACAATTTGCCAGAACACATAATAAATAGTAATACATATGACATAATGAGACAGAGAGAATTACAGAGAGAGAGAGACTGAGAGGTGGAGGAGAAATGGGAACGTCAGCAGCATACAACAACATTAATCATGTGGCGAGAGCACAGTAGCAACAGTAGCTTTTAATACAGGAAATGCAGTCAGTAGTTGAGATAAGAAATGCTCATGTTGGTGTACATGAACTTACAGCAACTCTGACCGTAGAGCAAATCTGTTCTGGCACGACAAGGCACAGACTCTCCATTCTGCATGTCTTAGCTGCCGAACAGGACACTTGTAAACAAAAAATGTTGCTGCTGCTGCTGCTGCTGCTGCTGCTGTTGTTGTTGTTGTTGTTGTTGTTGTTGTTGTTTCCACGAATTCTCCTCCCCCTTGTGTCCCTCCAATCTTATTTTGCTATAGCTTTATAGCTCATTGACACTGCTTAAATGAATTAAATAGTTGGTTGGTGGCGTTTACTTCTTAACAGTAATCTTTCTTCTCTCTGAGGTGGTTGAGGGGCATGATAAAGGTTCAAAAAGTAATCCCATGTCAATTGTTGTTTGAGAGCATGGACAGGAAGAGAATGTAGGACTGTTATGTAAATCAATGTCCTGACATGTTTTGTTGCCATATTTGCAGTGTTGGGAATAGAATGATTTTATGTGTTTTACTATATATTTACTATATAAGTCTTAGATGTGTGAACAATGAGAATACTGAGATGATTTCAGCTGATCTGAATGTGTTTGCTTTGCAGAAGTGGAGAAGTACAGGAGAGGAAGAGACATGAAGTCTGAGGAGCACATACTGCAATGCTTAGATACTTTGTTTCATATATGGTAAAAAGAATAGCAAGTGATGTACAGATAGTAAGGTACAGCATGTGTTGGGAGTTGTGTTGTTCTCTTGTCTTTCAAAACAGGAGCCACGCCCCCACCGTCAGCGGGAAGGAGTCAGATCAACACGAGGCAGGGGCGTGGTGTGGTGAAGGAGGAAGTGGAACCGCCAATGAGAAGAGGACAACGCCTTGCGTGCACAATGACATTCTGTTACGCTCAAATATACTGGGTCAGGGAAAGGATAGGAAGTCAGACTTCATGAACTGACACACCTTTGTTGTTTGGCAGGGATGTGAAGTTGAGACCCAGAGCTCTGTAATATTTTTTTTACTGCTTAATAAACTACATTAACTGAGACCAAATATCTTCTCCTATTGCTTTATTGAAGAACACGCAGGACTGAGCTCACACATAGCACACTGAGTAGGATGAGCCTCGAGTCCATCAGCAACCAGTGTATTAACTTAAATGTAACTGTGATATGTTGGCTGTGGAAACAAAATGTCATCTCCAAAGTATCCACGTTCAAATGAGATGCACTGTAATGATAAACTATATAATGTTAGCTACAAAATGGCGTCTTTCATACTGTTAAGAATTGAAGTGTACTGTAAAAGACAAAAGTCTGTGGTAACTGTATTCCTGGTTTGTTGTGTAATATGTTTGTATATGAATATATAGATACATCATATGAATTGTAACAATTTTTAAGGATAAGCAGAAATCCAACATTAACATAGATAAAACATGAATTACAAAGGAGAGTAAATTATAAAAAGTCAATAACTAAGTTTCAATGCAGTAGACAATTCATTTAACAGTTAACCACACTTGATTGAAATCGTAGCATACAGGTGAAAAAGTAGAGTGTTTTTGAAAACAATCTCATTTTTATGTAGGTGCAATGTCACAGGGGAAAACACGTGGAGGCAGCTTAAAATGAAATGTAAAAACATCATTCAAACAGGTAAGGCATGTTTTACAGGGCCATGATTGATTTCTCTAGTTTTATTCATATTTGATTCATTAAACAAAGTAGCGTAAATAACATGTCATTCAGTGGCTATTTCATTGTGTCCTGTAGGCCACTATTAATTTAACCCAAAGAAATACTATTTCAAGTTTTATGACCTTATAGTGTGAGCTTTGTGAGCAGTCCTCTGCCTCAAGGCTCGGTCCCTAATAATAAATGCACCAAAAACAATAGGTTCCTCGCCTTCGGCGAGGACTCCTCACGGGGGAATCCTCTTCCTGTAGGCTCTGTCCCTAATAAATGCACCAAAAACAATAGGGTGCTCGCCTTCGGCGAGTCCTCTGCCTCCAGGCTCGGTCCCTAATAATGAAAATTTTTCTCATTTACAGTTTGCCTTTATCTCTCAGCACTTTCAAGCCACAACCTTTTGAAATGTTGAAATGAATATTTTCCTCAAATAACTCTGGCAACTAAAGGGTTAAAATGGAGATTCTGTCGCTGTCATGTCATCAGGTCAGTTTTAGAATCACACACACGTCATGTTTCTGTGAGTTTGTGACAGTGGTTGCCATGATCACTAAGTAGGTGCAGCTAGGGTCAGAGTGAGAGAGTGGTTTGATCTGTCTACCACATGCCTACAGGCCACAGCGGCCATTTTAGTGCAGCTAGGTGGCGCTAGAGAGCCCGTTTTGACACTTTATGGGTTAATTTCATGATTTTCTGTAATAGCTTACCGGTTCTGATATGCGTGCCAATTGTGGTGAGTTTTTGAGCATGTTTAGGGGGTCAGTAGGGTCCTCAACTTCGGCGAGGACTCCTCGCGGAGGAGTCCTCTGTCTCCAGGCTCGGTCCCTAATAAATTTTCTCATTGACAGTTTCCCTTTATCTCTCAGCACTTTCAAGCCACAGCCTTTTGAAATGTAGAAATGAACATTTTCCTCAAATAACTCTGGCAACTAAAGGGTTAAAATGGAGATTCTGTCGCTGTCATGTCATCAGGTCAGTTTTAGAATCACACACACGTCATGTTTCTGTGAGTTTGTGACAGTGGTTGCCATGATCACTAAGTAGGTGCAGCTAGGGTCAGAGTGAGAGAGTGGTTTGATCTGTCTACCACACGCCTACAGGCCACAGCGGCCATTTTAGTGCACCTAGGTGGCGCTAGAGAGCCCATTTTGGCACTTTAGGGGTTAATAATGTGTATTTGCTGTTTCAAATTAAGATTCATCTGCTGTAATCTGTCCTGTAAAGATTGTGAGACAGAGACAGAGACAGAGACATACAGACACAGAGACAGAGACAGACACAGAGACAGAGACATACAGACACAGACACAGAGACAGAGACAGACACAGAGACAGAGACATACAGACACAGACACAGAGACAGACACAGAGACAGAGACATACAGACAGACACAGAGACAGAGACAGAGACAGACACACAGACACAGACAGAGACAGAGACAGAGAGCTGCTGCTCTGTGTCTGTGTCTGTGTCTGTGTGAGCAGTCGTTGTCATGGCGATTAAGACTTGCCTGCACTTGCGCCACACAGCCAGATGATGAGAGAGATGATCAGCTCAGGCTGTTTAACATGGGTTTTGAGTCCCCGAACAAATTGCTCTGACAACCAAACCGTTGTTCAAATCAAAAAAATAAAGTGATCGTGAGAACCAGCAACTTGTCGTGAACATACGTGGCATTTTTTTATATTTCTGGAGTCCAAAATGTGGTCAGGGGAGCGAGTTTAAAATGTGTTGCACCTCAGCTGTTTCCAGAAATTTCTCCTCTGAGTTTACATGGGAGTGAATGAGAAAAAAATCGGCACTCCCTTCGCTTTGGAGCTGTTCAGCAAAAATGTGTACGTGTGTCAGACTCCATGACAACATTTCTGTGACCAGGACAAATTTTCCTACGTTTTGTGATAAAATTGTGTCTGTAAAGTGAAAATTGTGGCCGTATGAGCGAGTTGAAGACAAAGGTTTTAGACGATTTTTAGAGCTCTCTCCACTCTAGCGAGGAACATTCCGCGCAATAGACACCCATTATAAACGCACAATTTCTCCATTTTTGCTCATGGTACTCTGAGAGGCAGCGATGAAACGATAAGAGATTGGGAAAAGATGAAAACATGAGTGAATACACGAGACCTGTGGCAACATTTGAGAGTTTGAATGGAGTCTGTAGGTCAACGTATGGAGACGCTGTAAAGGCTAGAAAAAGCCCAAAGATTGGTCTCTTTTTCCCCCCTGCTGCCATTCATTTCCTATGGGACAGCTTTCGACGGCCGTCTGGACGTTTTTCTGACATCTCACCTTCAGGAGGCCACGAAATCCAAACGAAGGCAGGAATGGAAAAGTTACGAATAACTTTTGATTAGAAGGAGTTGATCTGGCATCCCTGCAAATTTGAAGCCGGTGGATAAACGCTGTATGAGAAGATGTTTTTTTAAGGAAAGGCAGTTTCAGGCAAAATCTTATTTTGAAAGGGCAATTACATCACTTCTGTTGGATTTAGGTCAGGGGTGTCAGCGCGTGATTTTTAGGTCTTGATGAGACGAACGACAGTTTTGGTTTGACGTTTCTACGACGTTCCTACAGGCCGTAGCGGCCATTTTAGTGTGCCTAGGTGGCGCTAGAGAGCTCATTTTGGCACTTATGGGGTTAATTTCATGATTTTATTAAATTTTTCACCGGTTCTGATGTGCGTGCCAATTTTGGGTGAGTTTTTGAGCATGTTTAGGGGGTCAAATTGAGGTTCAAAGAGGCGGCGGAAGAAAGAAAGAAAGAAAGAAAGAAATAATTAAAGCTGCAAGCAGCGTTTGGCGGGACCTCGCCTCGCGTCCGTTTCGGCCACCAGCGAATGATTTAGAAATATCGCACACATTGCCACAAACATCAGAAAATTCTCACACAGCTGAACATTTTGAATGTTTGAATGCTTTCTGTAGTTGTAGTTATGTAGAAGTGACGTCACAATATGCAAATTAGATGAGTGAATTTTCTCACATCAGATTCCTGTTCCTTCATTTTGAGGATGAGATGACAAAAACAACACACCTACAGGCCGCAGAGGCCATTTTAGTGTACCTTGGTGGCGCTAGAGAGCCCATTTTGGCACTTTAGGGGTTAATTTTAGGATTTTTTGACATTGTTGACCGGTTCTGATATGCGTGCCAATTTTGGTGAGTTTTTGAGCATGTTTAGGGGGACAATAGGATCCTTGCCGAAGGACTCCTCTGTCTCCAGGCTTGGTCCCTAATAAGTTTTCTCATTTACAGTTTGCCTTTATCTCTCACCACTTTCAAGCCACAGCCTTTTGAAATGTAGGAATGAATATTTTCCTGAAATAACTCTGGCAACTAAAGGGTTAAAATGGAGATTCTGTCGCTGTCATGTCATCAGGTCAGTTTTAGAATCACACACACATCATGTTTCTGTGAGTTGGTGACAGTGGTTGCCATGATCACTAAGTAGGTGCAGCTAGGGTCAGAGTGAGAGAGTGGTTGATCTGTCCACCACATGCCTACAGGCCACAGCGGCCATTTTAGTGCAGCTAGGTGGCGCTAGAGAGCCCAGTTTGGCACTTTAGGGGTTAATAATGTGTTTGCTTTTGAAATGAAGATTGTGCTGCTGTAATCTGTCCTGTAAAGATTGTGAGACACAGACAGAGACAGACACAGAGACAGACATACAGACACAGACACAGACAGACACACAGACAGAGACAGACAGACAGACAGACACAGACACAGAGACAGAGACAGAGAGCTGCTGCTGTGTGTCTGTGTCTGTGTCTGTCTGTGTGAGCAGCCGTTGTCATGGCGATCAAGACTTGCCTGCACTTGCGCACACAGCCAGATGATGAGAGAGGAGATCAGCTCAGGCTGTTTAACATGGGTTTTTGACTCCTCGAACAAATTGCTCTCACGACCAAACCGTTGTTGAAATCAAAAAATAAAGTGATCGTGAGAGAACCAGCAACTTGTCGTGAACGTACGTGGCATTTTTTTATATTTCTGGAGTCCAAAATGTGGTCAGGGGAGCGAGTTTAAAATGTGTTGCACCTCAGCTGTTTCCAGAAATTTCTCCTCTGAGTTTACATGGGAGTGAATGAGAAAAAAATCGGCACTCCCTTCGCTTTGGAGCCGTTCGGCAAAATGTGTGTACGTGTGTCAGACTCCATGACAACATTTCTGTGACCAGGACAAATTTTCCTACGTTTTGTGATAGAAATTGTGTCTGTCCAGTGAAAATTGTGGCCGTGGCAGCGAGTTAAAGACAAAAGTTTTAGACGATTTTTAGAGCTCTCTCCACTCTAGCGCTGAACATTCCGCGCAATAGACACCCATTATAAACGCACAATTTCTCCACTTTTGCTCATGGTACTCGGAGAGGCAGCGATGAAGAACGATAAAAGATTGGGAAAAGATGAAAACATGAATGAATTCAGGAGACCTGTGGCAACATTTGAGAGTTTGAATGGAGTCTGTAGGTTAAAGTATGGAGACGCTGTAAAGGCTAGAAAAAGCCCAAAGATTGGTCTCTTTTTCCCCCCTGCTGCCATTCATTTCCTATGGGACAGCTTTCGACGGCCGTCTGGACGTTTTTCTGACATCTCACCTTCAGGAGCCCACGAAATCCAAACGAAGGGAGGAATGGAAAAGTTACGAATAACTTTTGATTAGAAGCAGTTGATCTGGAATCCCTGCAAATTTGAAGCCGGTGGGATAAACGCTGTATGAGAAGATGTTTTTTTAAGGAAAGGCAGTTTTATGCAGTTTTAAGGCAAAATCTTACTTTGAAAGGGCAATTACATCACTTCCTGTTGGATTTAGGTCAGGGGTGTCAGCGCGTGAGTTTTAGGTCTTGATGAGACAAACACGACAGTTTTGGTTTGACGTTTCTACGACGTTCCTACAGGCCGTAGCGGCCATTTTCGTGTGCCTAGGTGGCGCTAGAGAGCTCATTTTGGCACTTTAGGGGTTAATTTCATGATTTTATTAAATTTTTCACCGGTTCTGATGTGCGTGCCAATTTTGGTGAGTTTTTGAGCATGTTTAGGGGTCAAATTCCAGTTCAAAGAGGCGGCGGGAGAAAGAAAAAGAAAGAAAGAAAGAAAGAAAGAAAGAAATTAAAGCTGCAAGCAGCGTTTGGCGGGACCTCGCCCGTTTCGGACTCCAGCGAACGATTTACAAATATCGCACGCATTGCCACAAACATCAGAAAATTCTCACAGAGCTGAACGTTTTGATGTTTGAATGGTTTCTGTAGCTGTAGAAGTGACATCAAAAATATGCAAATTAATGAATTTTCTTCCATCAGATTCCTGTTCCTTCATTTTGAGGATGAGATGACAAAAACAACACACCTACAGGCCGCAGCGGCCATTTTATTGTACCTGGTGGCGCTAGAGAGCCCATTTTGGCACTTTAGGGGTTAATTTCATGATTTTCTGAAATTGTTGACAGGTTCTGATATGCGTGCCAATTTTGGTGAGTTTTGAGCATGTTTAGGGGGTCAATAGGATCCTCGCCTTCGGCGAGGACTCCTCATGGAGGAGTCCTCTGTCTCCAGCTTGGTCCCTAATAAATTTTCTCATTTACAGTTTCCCTTTATCTCTCACCACTTTCAAGCCACAGCCTTTTGAAATGTTGAAGTGAATATTTTCCTCAAATAACTCTGGCAACTAAAGGGTTAAAATGGAGATTCTGTCGCTGTCATGTCATCAGGTCAGTTTAGAATCACACACACGTCATGTTTCTGTGAGTTTGTGACAGTGGTTGCCATGATCACTAAGTAGGTGCAGCTAGGGTCAGGGTGAGAGAGTGGTTTGATCTGTCTACCACATGCCTACAGGCCACAGCGGCCATTTTAGTGCAGCTAGGTGGCGCTAGAGAGCCCATTTTGGCACTTTAGGGGTTAATAATGTGTATTTGCTGTTTCAAATGAAGATTGTGCTGCTGTAATCTGTCCTGTAAAGATTGTGAGACACAGACAGAGACAGACACAGAGACAGAGACAGAGACAGACACAGAGACACAGAGACAGACAGACACAGAGACAGAGACAGAGACAGACACAGAGACACAGAGACAGACAGACACAGAGACAGACAGAGACAGAGACAGAGAGCTGCTGCTCTGTGTCTGTGTCTGTGTCTGTGTGAGCAGCCGTTGTCATGGCGATTAAGACTTGCCTGCACTTGCGCCACACAGCCAGATGATGAGAGAGAAGATCAGCTCAGGCTGTTTAACATGGGTTTTGAGTCCTCGAACAAATTGCTCTCGCGACCAAACCGTTGGTCCAAAAAGGAAATTAAAGTGATGCTGAGAACCAGCAACTTGTTGTGAACGTACGTGGCATTTTTTTATATTTCTGGAGTCCAAAATGTGGTCAGGGGAGCGAGTTTAAAATGTGTTGCACCTCCGCTGTTTCCAGAAATTTCTCCTCTGAGTTTACATGGGAGTGAATGAGAAAAAAATCGGCACTCCCTTCGCTTTGGAGCCGTTCAGCAAAAATGTGTACGTGTGGTCAGACTCCATGACAACATTTCTGTGACCAGGACAAATTTTCCTACGTTTTGTGATAAAAATTGTGTCTGTAAAGTGAAATTGTGGCCATGGCAGCGAGTTAAAGACAAAAGTTTTAGACGATTTTTAGAGCTCTCTCCACTCTAGCGCAAAACATTCCGCGCAATAGACACCCATTATAAACGCACAATTTCTCCACTTTTGCTCATGGTACTCGGAGAGGCAGCGATGAAAAACGATAAAAGATTGGGAAAAGATGAAACATGAGTGAATACACGAGACCTGTGGCAACATTTGAGAGTTTGAATGGAGTCTGTAGGTCAACGTATGGAGACACTGTAAAGGCTAGAAAAAGCCCAAAGATTGGTGTCTTTTTCCCCCCTGCTGCCATTCATTTCCTATGGGACAGCTTTCGACGGCCGTCTGGACGTTTTTCTGACATCTCACCTTCAGGAGCCACGAAATCCAAACGAAGGGAGGAATGGAAAAGTTACGAATAACTTTTGATTAGAAGGAGTTGATCTGGCATCCCTGCAAAATTTGGAGCCGGTGGGATAAACGCTGTATGAGAAGATGTTTTTTTTATGAAAGGCAGTTTTATGCAGTTTTAAGGCAAAATCTTACTTTGAAAGGGCAATTACATCACTTCCTGTTGGGTTTAGGTCAGGGGTGTCAGCGCGTGATTTTTAGGTCTTGATGGACGAACACGACAGTTTTGGTTTGACGTTTCTACGACGTTTCCTACAGGCCGTAGCGGCCATTTTTTGTGTGCCTAGGGGGCGCTAGAGAGCTCATTTTGGCACTTTAGGGGTTAATTTCATGATTTTATTAAATTTTTCACCGGTTTCTGATGTGCGTGCCAATTTTGGTGAGTTTTTGAGCATGTTTAGGGGGTCAAATTCCAGTTCAAAGAGGCGGCGGAAGAAAGAAATAATAATAATAAAGCTGCGAGCAGCGTTTGGCGGGACCTCGCCCGTTTCGGCCTCCAGCGAAACGATTTACAAATATCGCACACATTGCCACAAACATCAGAAAAATTCTCACAGAGCTGATCGTTTTGATGTTTGAATGTTTTCTGTAGCTGTAGTTTGTAGAAAGTGACATTATGCAATACGCAGCGGCCATTTTAGTGTACCTTGGTGGCACTAGAGAGCCCATTTTGGCACTTTAGGGGTTAATTTATGATTTTCTGAAATTGTTGGACCGGTTCTGATATACGTGCCAATTTTGGTGAGTTTTTGAGCATGTTTAGGGGGTCAATAGGATCCTCGCCTTCGGCGAGGGACTCCTCACGGAGGAGTCCTCTGTCTCCAGGCTTTGGTCCCTAATAAGTTTTCTCTTTACAGTTTGCCTTTATCTCTCACCACTTTCAAGCCACAGCCTTTTGAAATGTAGGAATGAATATTTTCCTCAAATAACTCTGCAACTAAAGGGTTAAAATGGAGATTCTGTCGCTGTCATGTCATCAGGTCAGTTTTAGAATCACACACACGTCATGTTTCTGTGAGTTTGTGACAGTGGTTGCCATGATCACTAAGTAGGTGCAGCTAGGGTCAGAGTGAGAGAGTGGTTTGATCTGTCTACCACATGCCTACAGGCCACAGCGGCCATTTTAGTGCAGCTAGGTGGCGCTAGAGAGCCCGTTTTGACACTTTATGGTTAATTTCATGATTTTCTGTAATAGCTTACCGGTTCTGATATGCGTGCCAATTGTGGTGAGTTTTTGAGCATGTTTAGGGGGTCAGTAGGGTCCTCAACTTCGGCGAGGACTCCTCGCGGAGGACTCTTCTGTCTCCAGGCTTGGTCCCTAATAAATTTTCTCATTGACAGTTTCCCTTTATCTCTCACCACTTTCAAGCCACAGCCTTTTGAAATGTAGAAATGAACATTTTCCTCAAATAACTCTGGCAACTAAAGGGTTTAAAATGGAGATTCTGTCGCTGTCATGTCATCAGGTCAGTTTTAGAGTCACACACACACGTCATGTTTCTGTGAGTTTGTGACAGTGGTTGCCATGATCACTAAGTAGGTGCAGCTAGGGTCAGAGTGAGAGAGTGGTTTGATCTGTCTACCACATGCCTACAGGCCACAGCGGCCATTTTAGTGCACCTAGGTGGCGCTAGAGAGCCCATTTGGCACTTTAGGGGTTAATAATGTGTATTTGCTGTTTCAATTAAGATTCAGCTGCTGTAATCTGTCCTGTAAAGATTGTGAGACAGAGACAGAGACAGAAACATACAGACACAGAGACAGAGACAGACACAGAGACAGAGACATACAGACACAGACACAGAGACAGAGACAGACACAGAGACAGAGACATACAGACACAGACACAGAGACAGAGACAGACACAGAGACCAGAGACATACAGACAGACACAGAGACAGACACAGAGACAGAGACAGAGACATACAGAGACAGAGACAGAGACAGAGAGCTGCTGCTCTGTGTCTGTGTCTGTGTGAGCAGTCGTTGTCATGGCGATTAAGACTTGCCTGCACTTGCGCCACACAGCCAGATGATGAGAGAGAAGATCAGCTCAGGGCTGTTTAACATGGGTTTTGAGTCCCCGAACAAATTGCTCTGACAACCAAACCGTTGTTCAAATCAAAAAAATTAAGTGATCGTGAGAACCAGCAATTGTCGTGAACATACGTGGCATTTTTTTATATTTCTGGAGTCCAAAATGTGGTCAGGGGAGCGTGTTTAAAATGTGTTGCACCTCAGCTGTTTCCAGAAATTTCTCCTCTGAGTTTACATGGGAGTGAATGAGAAAAAAATCGGCACTCCTTCGCTTTGGAGCCGTTCGGCAAAATGTGTACATGTGTCAGACTGCATGACAACATTTCTGTGACCAGGAACAAATTTTCCTACGTTTTGTGATAGAAATTGTGTCTGGAAAGTGAAAAATTGTGGCCGTATGAGCGAGTTAAAGACAAAAGTTTTAGACGATTTTTAGAGCTCTCTCCACTCTAGCGCGGAACATTCCGCGCAATAGACACCCATTATAAACGCACAATTTCTCCACTTTTGCTCATGGTACTCGGAGAGGCAGCGATGAAAAACGATACAAGATTGGGAAAAGATGAAAACATGAGTGAATACACGAGACCTGTGGCAACATTTGAGAGTTTGAATGGAGTCTGTAGGTCAACGTATGGAGACACTGTAAAGGCTAGAAAAAGCCCAAAGATTGGTCTCTTTTTCCCCCCTGCTGCCATTCATTTCCTATGGGACAGCTTTCGACGGCCGTCTGGACGTTTTTCTGACATCTCACCTTCAGGAGCCCACGAAATCTAAACGAAGGCAGGAATGGAAAAGTTACGAATAACTTTTGATTAGAAGGAGTTGATCTGGCATCCCTGCAAGTTTGAAGCCGGTGGGATACGCTGTATGAGAAGATGTTTTTTTAAGGAAAGGCAGTTTTATGCAGTTTTAAGGCAAAATCTTACTTTGAAAGGGCAATTACATCACTTCCTGTTGGATTTAAGTCAGGGGTGTCAGCGCGTGATTTTTAGGTCTTGATGAGACGAACACGACAGTTTTGGTTTGATGTTTCTACGACGTTCCTACAGGCCGTAGCGGCCAATTTAGTGTGCATAGGGGGCGCTAGAGAGCCTCATTTTGGCACTTTAGGGGTTAATTTCATGATTTTATTAAATTTCACCGGTTCTGATGTGCGTGCCAATTTTTGGTGAGTTTTGAGCATGTTTAGGGGGTCAAATTCCAGTTCAAAGAGGCGGCGGGAGAAAGAAGAAAGAAAAGAAAGAAAGAAATAATAAACATTACAAAAACAATAGTGTCCTCGCCTTCGGCGAGGACTGGTCTGGCCCCAATGAACAGTTCAGATGCACTAGGGTCCTCGCCTTCGGCGAGGACTCTCCCTTAGTAGTGTTTAGGCTCTGGGCATGGTTCGTATTTGGCGTTCAAAATACAAGAGGGTCCTCGCCTTCGGCGAGGACTGCTCTCTGAGCAGTCCTCTGCCTCTAGGCTCGGTCCCTAATTAAAGCTGCAAGCAGCGTTTGGCGGGAGCCTCGCCCGTTTCGGCCTCCAGCGAACGATTGACAAATATCGCACACATTGCCACAAAACATCAGAAAATTCTCACAGAGCTGAACGTTTTGATGTTTGAATGCTTTCTGTAGCTGTAGCTATGTAGAAGTGACATCACAATATGCAATTAGATGAGTGAATTTTCTCCCATCAGATTCCAGTTCCTTCATTTTCAGGATGAGATGACAAAAACAACACACCTACACTGCAGTGGCCATTTTAGTGTACCTAGGTGGCGCTAGAGAGCCCATTTGGCACTTTAGGGTTAATTTTATGATTTCTGAAATTGTTGACCGGTTCTGATGTGCGTGCCAATTTTCGTGAGTTTTTGAGCATGTTTAGGGGGTCAATAGGATCCTCGCCTTCGGCGAGGACTCCTCGCGGAGGAGTCTTCTGTCTCCAGGATCGGTCTCTAATAAATTTTCTCATTTACACTTTCCCTTTATCTCTCAGCACTTTCAAGCCACAGCCTTTTGAAATGTAGAAATGAATATTTTCCTCAAATAACTCTGGCAACTAAAGGGTTAAAATGGAGATTCTGTCGCTGTCGTGTCATCAGGTCAGTTTGAGAATCACACACACGTCATGTTTCTGTGAGTTTGTGACAGTGGTTGCCATGATCACTAAGTAGGTGCAGCTAGGTCAGAGTGAGAGAGTGGTTTGATCTGTCTACCACATGCCTACAGGCCACAGCGGCCATTTTAGTGCAGCTAGGTGGCGCTAGAGAGCCCATTTTGGCACTTTAGGGTTAATAATGTGTATTTGCTGTTTCAAATGAAGATTGTGCTGCTGTAATCTGTCCTGTAAGATTGTGAGACAAATAGACAGAGACAGACACAGAGACAGAGACAGACACAGACACAGAGACAGACACAGACACAGACACAGACAGACACAGAGACAGACAGACAGACAGACAGAGACAGACACAGACACAGACACAGACACAGAGACAGAGAGCTGCTGCTCTGTGTCTGTGTCTGTCTGTGTGAGCAGTCGTTGTCATGGCGATTAAGACTTGCCTGCACTTGCGCCACACAGCCAGATGATGAGAGAGAAGATCAGCTCAGGCTGTTTAACATGGGTTTTGAGTCCCCGAACAAATTGCTCTCACGACCAAACCGTTGTTCAAATCAAAAAAATAACGCGATGGTGAGAACCAGCAACTTGTCGAGGACGTCTGTGGCATTTTTTTATATTTCTGGAGTCCAAAATGTGGTCAGGGGAGCGAGTTTAAAATGTGTTGCACCTCAGCTGTTTCCAGAAATTTCTCCTCTGAGTTTACATGGGAGTGAATGAGAAAAAATCGGCGCTCCCTTCACTTTGGAGCCGTTCAGCATAAATGTGTACGTGTGTCAGACTCCATGACAACATTTCTGTGACCAGGACAAATTTTCCTCCGTTTTGTGATAAAAATTGTGTCTGTAAAGTGAAAATTGTGGCCGTATGAGCGAGTTAAAGACAAAAGTTTTAGACGATTTTTAGAGCTCTCTCCACTCTAGCGCGGAACATTCCGCGCAATAGACACCCATTATAAACGCACAATTTCTCCACTTTTGCTCATGGTACTCTGAGAGGCAGCGATGAAAAACGATAAAAGATTGGGAAAAGATGAAAAGATGAGTGAATAGACGAGACCTGTGGCAACATTTGAGAGTTTGAATGGAGTCTGTAGGTGAACGTATGGAGACGCTGTAAAGGCTAGAAAAAGCCCAAAGATTGGTCTCTTTTTCCCCCCTGCTGCCATTCATTTCCTATGGGACAGCTTTCGACGGCCGTCTGGACATTTTTCTGACATCTGACCTTCAGGAGCCCACGAAATCCAAACGAAGGCAGGAATGGAAAAGTTACGAATAACTTTTGATTAGAAGGAGTTGATCTGGAATCCCTGCAAGTTTGGAGCCGGTGGGACAAACGCTGTATGAGATGTTTTTTTAAGGAAAGGCAGTTTAAGGCAAAATCTTATTTTGAAAGGGCAATTACATCACTTCCTGTTGGATTTAGGTCAGGGGTGTCAGCGCATGATTTTTAGGTCTTGATGAGACGAACACGACAGTTTTCGTTTGATGTTTTTCTACTACGACGTTCCTACAGGCCGTAGCGGCCATTTTAGTGTGCCTAGGTGGCGCTAGAGAGCTCACTTTGGCACTTTAGGGGTTAATTTCATGATTTTATTAAATTTTTCACCGGTTCTGATGTGCGTGCCAATTTTGGTGAGTTTTTGAGCATGTTTAGGGGGTCAAATTCCAGTTCAAAGAGGCGGCGGGAGAAAGAAAGAAATAATAAACCTTACAAAAACAATAGTGTCCTCGCCTTCGGCGAGGACTAGTCATCCTCCAGCAGTTTAGAAGCACTAGGGTCCTCGCCTTCGGCGAGGACTCCTCCCTTAGTAGTGTTATGGCTCTGGGCATGGTTCGTAATGGGCGTTCAAAATACAAGAGGGTCCTCGCCTTTGGCGAGGACTGCTCTCTGAGCAGTCCTCTGCCTCTAGGCTCGGTCCCTAATAATTAAAGCTGCAAGCAGCGTTTGGCGGGACCTCGCCCGTTTCGGCCTCCAGCGAACGATGTACAAATATCGCACACACATTGCCACAAACATCAGAAAATTCTCACAGAGCTGATCGTTTTGATGTTTGAATGGTTTCTGTAGCTGTAGCTATGTAGAAGTGACATCACAATATGCAAATTAGATGAGTGAATTTCTCCCATCAGATTCCAGTTCCTTCATTTTGAGGATTGAGATGACAAAAACAACACACCTACAGGCCGCAGCGGCCATTTTAGTGTACCTTGGTGGTGCTAGAGAGCCCATTTTGGCACTTTAGGAGTTAATTTTATGATTTTCTGAAATTGTTGACCGGTTCTGATATGCGTGCCAATTTTGGTGAGTTTTTGAGCATGTTTAGGGGGTCAATAGGATCCTCGCCTTCGGCGAGGACTCCTCGCGGAGGACTCTTCTGTCTCCAGGCTCGGTCCCTAATAAGTTTTCTCATTTACAGTTTGCCTTTATCTCTCACCACTTTCAAGCCACAGCCTTTTGAAATGTAGAAATGAATATTTTCCTCAAATAACTCTGGCAACTAAAGGGTTAAAATGGAGATTCTGTCGCTGTCATGTCATCAGTCAGTTTTAGAATCACACACACGTCATGTTTCTGTGAGTTTGTGACAGTGGTTGCCATGATCACTAAGTAGGTGCAGCTAGGGTCAGAGTGAGAGAGTGGTTTGATCTGTCTACCACATGCCTACAGGCCACAGTGGCCATTTTATTGCAGCTAGGTGGCGCTAGAGAGCCCATTTTGGCACTTTAGGGGTTAATAATGTGTATTTGCTGCTTCAAATGAAGATTCAAGCTGCTGTAATCTGTCCTGTAAAGATTGTGAGACAGAGACAGACACAGAGACAGACACAGAGACACAGACAGACACAGACACAGACACACAGACACACAGACAGACAGAGACACAGACACAGACACACAGACACAGAGACAGACACAGACACAGAGACAGACAGACAGACAGAGACAGAGACAGACACAGAGACACAGACACAGACACAGACAGACACAGACACAGACACACAACACACAGACAACAGAGACACAGACATAGACACACAGACACAGAGACAGACACAGACACAGAGACAGACAGACAGACAGAGACAGAGACAGAGACAGACACAGAGACACAGACACAGACACAGACAGACACAGACACAGACACACAGACACACAGACAGACAGAGACACAGACACAGACACACAGACACAGAGACAGACACAGACACAGAGACAGACAGACACACAGACACAGAGACAGACACAGACACACAGACAGACAGACAGACAGACAGAGACAGAGACACAGAGACAGAGACAGAGAGCTGCTGCTCTGTGTCTGTGTCTGTGTGAGCAGTCGTTGTCATGGCGATCAAGACTTGCCTGCACTTGCGCCACACTGACACATGATGAGAGAGGAGATCAGCTCAGAGCTGTTTAACATGGGTTTTGAGTCCTCGAACAAATTGCTCTCACGACCAAACCGTTGTTCAAATCAAAAAAATAACGCGATGGTGAGAACCAGCAACTTGTCGTGAACGTACGTGGCATTTTTTTATATTTCTGGAGTCCAAAATGTGGTCAGGGGAGCGAGTTTAAAATGTGTTGCACCTCAGCTGTTTCCAGAAATTTCTCCTCTGAGTTTACATGGGAGTGAATGAGAAAAAAATCGGCACTCCCTTCGCTTTGGAGCCGTTCAGCAAAAATGTGTACGTGTGTCAGACTCCATGTCAACATTTCTGTGACCAGGACAAATTTTCCTACGTTTTGTGATAGAAATTGTGTCTGGAAAGTGAAAATTGTGGCCATGGCAGCGAGTTTAAGACAAAAGTTTTAGACGATTTTTAGAGCTCTCTCCACTCTAGTGCGGAACATTCCGCGCAATAGACACCCATTATAAACGCACAATTTCTCCTTTTTTGCTCATGGTACTCGGAGAGGCAGCGATGAAAAACGATACAAGATTGGGAAAAGATGAAAACATGAATGAATTCGGGAGACCTGTGCAACATTTGAGAGTTTGAATGGAGTCTGTAGGTTAAAGTATGGAGACGCTGTAAAGGCTAGAAAGAGCCCAAAGATTGGTCTCTTTTTCCCCCCTGCTGCCATTCATTTCCTATGGGACAGCTTTCGACGGCCGTCAGGACGTTTTTCTGACATCTCACCTTCAGGAGCCCACGAAATCCAAACGAAGGCAGGAATGGAAAAGTTACGAATAACTTTTGATTAGAAGGAGTTGATCTGGCATCCCTGCAAATTTGGAGCCGGTGGGATAAACGCTGTATGAGAAGATGTTTTTTTTAAGGAAAGGCAGTTTTATGCATTTTTAAGGCAAAATCTTACTTTGAAAGGGTAATACATCACTTCCTGTTGGGTTTAGGTCAGGGGTGTCAGCGCGTGATTTTTAGGTCTTGATGAGGCGAACGCGACAGTTTTGGTTTGAAGTTTCTACGACGTTCCTACAGGCCGTAGCGGCCATTTTTGTGTGCCTAGGGGGCGCTAGAGAGCTCATTTTGGCACTTATGGGGTTAATTTCATGATTTTATTAATTTTTCACCGGTTCTGATGTGCGTGCCAATTTTGGTGAGTTTTTGAGCATGTTTAGGGGGTCAAATTCCAGTTCAAAGAGGCGGCGGAAGAAAGAAAGAAATAATAATTAAAGCTGCGAGCAGCGTTTGGCGGGACCTCGCCCGTTTCGGCCTCCAGCGAACGATTTACAATATCGCACACATTGCCACAAACATCAGAAAATTCTCACAGAGCTGATCGTTTTGATGTTTGAATGTTTCCTGTAGCTGTAGAAGTGACATCACAATATGCAAATTAGTGAATTTTCTCCCATCAGATTCCTCTTCCTTCATTTTGAGGATGCGATGACAAAACAACACACCTACAGCCGCAGCGGCCATTTTAGTGTACCTTGGTCGCGCTTGAGAGCCCATTTTGGCACTTTAGGGGTTAATTTTATGATTTTCTGAAATTGTTGTCCAGTTCTGATATGCGTGCCAATTTTGGTGAGTTTTGAGCATGTTTAGGGGGTCAATAGGATCCTCGCCTTCGGCGAGGACTCCTCACGGGGGAGTCCTCTGTCTCCAGGCTCGGTGCCTAATAAGTTTTCTCATTTACAGTTTCCCTTTATCTCTCACCACTTTCAAGCCACAGCCTTTTGAAATGTAGGAATGAATATTTTCCTCAAATAACTCTGGCAACTAAAGGGTTAAAATGGAGATTCTGTCACTGTCATGTCATCAGGTCAGTTTTAGAATCACACACACGTCATGTTTCTGTGAGTTTGTGACAGTGGTTGCCATGATCACTAAGTAGGTGCAGCTAGGGTCAGAGTGAGAGAGTGGTTTGATCTGTCTACCACATGCCTACAGGCCACAGCGGCCATTTTAGTGCAGCTAGGTGGCGCTAGAGAGCCCATTTTGGCACTTTAGGGGTTATTAATGTGTATTTGCTGTTTCAAATGAAGATTCAGCTGCTGTAATCTGTCCTGTAAAGATTGTGAGACAAATAGACAGAGACAGAGATACAGAGACAGACAGAGAGAGAGACACAGACACAGACAGACACAGAGACAGACACAGAGACAGAGACAGACACAGACACAGAGACAGACAGACACAGAGACAGACAGACAGACAGACAGAGACAGACACAGACACAGACACAGACACAGAGACAGAGAGCTGCTGCTCTGTGTCTGTGTCTGTCTGTGTGAGCAGTCGTTGTCATGGCGATTAAGACTTGCCTGCACTTGCGCCACACAGCCAGATGATGAGAGAGAAGATCAGCTCAGGCTGTTTTAACATGGGTTTTGAGTCCCCGAACAAATTGCTCTCAACGACCAAACCGTTGTTCAAATCAAAAAATAACGCGATGGTGAGAACCAGCAACTTGTCGAGGACGTCTGTGGCATTTTTTATATTTCTGGAGTCCAAAATGTGGTCAGGGG
The DNA here is from genome assembly GCA_026686955.1 of Epinephelus cyanopodus. Taxonomy (NCBI): domain Eukaryota; kingdom Metazoa; phylum Chordata; class Actinopteri; order Perciformes; family Serranidae; genus Epinephelus; species Epinephelus cyanopodus. The sequence goes on along the minus strand of CM048923.1, from coordinate 41,048,644 downwards.
AGCGAGTTTAAAATGTGTTGCACCTCAGCTGTTTCCAGAAATTTCTCCTCTAGTTTACATGGGAGTGAATGAGAAAAAAATCGGCGCTCCTTCACTTGGAGCCGTTCAGCATAAATGTGTACGTGTGTCAGACTCCATGACAACATTTCTGTGACCAGGACAAATTTTCCTCCGTTTTGTGATAAAAATTGTGTCTGGAAAGTGAAAATTGTGGCCGTATGAGCGAGTTAAAGACAAAAGTTTTAGACGATTTTTAGAGCTCTCCACTCTAGCGCGGAACATTCCGCGCAATAGACACCCATTATAAACGCACAATTTCTCCACTTTTGCTCATGGTACTCTGAGAGGCAGCGATGAAAAACGATAAAAGATTGGGAAAAGATGAAAACATGAGTGAATAGACGAGACCTGTGGCAACATTTGAGAGTTTGAATGGAGTCTGTAGGTGAACGTATGGAGACGCTGTAAAGGCTAGAAAAAGCCCAAAGATTGTCTCTTTTCCCCCCTGCTGCCATTCATTTCCTATGGGACAGCTTTCGACGGCCGTCTGGACATTTTCTGACATCTGACCTTCAGGAGCCCACGAAATCCAAACGAAGGCAGGAATGGAAAAGTTACGAATAACTTTTGATTAGAAGGAGTTGATCTGGAATCCCTGCAAGTTTGGAGCCGGTGGGACAAACGCTGTATGAGAAGATGTTTTTTAAGGAAAGGCAGTTTAAGGCAAAATCTTATTTTGAAAGGGCAATTACATCACTTCCTGTTGGATTTAGGTCAGGGGTGTCAGCGCGTGATTTTTAGGTCTTGATGAGACGAACACGACAGTTTTCGTTTGATGTTCTACGACGTTCCTACAGGCCGTAGCGGCCATTTTAGTGTGCCTAGGTGGCGCTAGAGAGCTCACTTGGCACTTTAGGGGTTAATTTCATGATTTTATTAAATTTTCACCGGTTCTGATGTGCGTGCCAATTTTGGTGAGTTTTTGAGCATGTTTAGGGGGTCAAATTCCAGTTCAAAGAGGCGGCGGGAGAAAGAAAGAAATAATAAACCTTACAAAAACAATAGTGTCCTCGCCTTCGGCGAGGACTAGTCATCCTCCAGCAGTTTAGAAGCACTAGGGTCATCGCCTTCGGCGAGGACTCCTCCCTTAGTAGTGTTATGGCTCTGGGCATGGTTCGTAATGGGCGTTCAAAATACAAGAGGGTCCTCGCCTTTGGCGAGGACTGCTCTCTGAGCAGTCCTCTGCCTCTAGGCTCGGTCCCTAATTAAAGCTGCGAGCAGCGTTTGGCGGGACCTCGCCCGTTTCGGCCTCCAGCGAACGATTTACAAATATCGCACATATTGCCACAAACATCAGAAAATTCTCACAGAGCTGATCGTTTTGATGTTTGAATGCTTTCTGTAGCTGTAGTTATGTAGAAGTGACATCACAATATGCAAATGAGTGAATTTTCTCCCATCAGATTCCTGTTCCTTCATTTTCAGGATGAGATGACAAAAACAACACACCTACAGGCCGCAGTGGCCATTTTAGTGTACCTTGGTGGCGCTAGAGAGCCCATTTTGGCACTTTAGGCGTTAATTTCATGATTTTCTGAAATTGTTGACCGGTTCTGATATGCGTGCCAATTTTCGTGAGTTTTTGAGCATGTTTAGGGGGTCAATAGGATCCTCGCCTTCGGCGAGGACTGCTCGCGGAGGAGTCCTCTGTCTCCAGGCTTGGTCCCTAATAAAGTTTCTCATTTACAGTTTCCCTTTATCTCTCACCACTTTCAAGCCACAGCCTTTTGAAATGTAGAAATGAATATTTTCCTCAAATAACTCTGGCAACTAAAGGGTTAAAATGGAGATTCTGTCGCTGCCATGTCATCAGGTCAGTTTTAGAATCACACACACGTCATGTTTCTGTGAGTTTGTGACAGTGGTTGCCATGATCACTAAGTAGGTGCAGCTAGGGTCAGAGTGAGAGAGTGGTTTGATCTGTCTACCACATGCCTACAGGCCACAGCGGCCATTTTAGTGCAGCTAGGTGGCGCTAGAGAGCCCATTTTGGCACTTTAGGGGTTAATTTCATGATTTTCTGTAACTGCTTACCGGTTCTGATATGCGTGCCAATTTTGGTGAGTTTTTGAACACGTTAAGGGGTAAATAGGATCCTCGCCTTCGGCGAGGACTCCTCACTGAGGACTCTTCTGTCTCCAGGCTTGGTCCCTAATAATAAAAACTTTTCTCATTTACAATATACTTTTATCTCTCACCACTTTCAAGCCATAGCATATTGAAATGTAGAAATGAATATTTCCTCAAATAACTCTGGCAACTAAAGGGTTAAAATGGAGATTCTGTCGCTGTCATGTCATCAGGTCAGTTTTAGAATCACACACACGTCATGTTTCTGTGAGTTTGTGACAGTGGTTGCCATGATCACTAAGTAGGTGCAGCTAGGGTCAGAGTGAGAGAGTGGTTTGATCTGTCTACCACATGCCTACAGGCCACAGCGGCCATTTTAGTGCAGCTAGTGGCGCTAGAGAGCCCATTTTGGCACTTTAGGGGTTAATAATGTGTATTTGCTGTTTGAAATGAAGATTGTGCTGCTGTAATCTGTCCTGTAAAGATTGTGAGACACATAGACACAGAGAGAGACACAGACAGAGACATAGACAGAGACATAGACAGAGACACAGACAGAGACAGACACACAGACAGACATACAGACACAGAGACACAGACAGACACAGACAGACAGACACAGACACAGACACAGAGACAGACGCTCTGTCTCTGTGTCTGTGTCTGTGTCTGTGTCTGTGTGAGCAGTCGTTGTCATGGCGATTAAGACTTGCCTGCACTTGCGCCACACAGCCAGATGATGAGAGAGAAGATCAGCTCAGGCTGTTTAACATGGGTTTTGAGTCCTCGAACAAATTGCTCTGACGACCAAACCGTTGTTCAAATCAAAAAAATAAAGTGATGCTGAGAACCAGCAACGTGTCGTGAACGTATGTGGCATTTTTTTATATTTCTGGAGTCCAAAATGTGGTCAGGGGAGCGAGTTTAAAATGTGTTGCACCTCAGCTGTTTCCAGAAATTTCTCCTCTGAGTTTTACATGGGAGTGAATGAGAAAGAAATCGGCACTCCCTTCGCTTTGGAGCCATTCTGCAAAAATGTGTACGTGTGTCAGACTCATGTCAACATTTCTGTGACCAGGACAAATTTTCCTACGTTTTGTGATAGAAATTGTGTCTGGAAAGTGAAAATTGTGGCCGTGGCAGCGAGTTAAAGACAAAAGTTTTAGACGATTTTTAGAGCTCTCTCCACTCTAGCGCGGAACATTCCGCGCAATAGACACCCATTATAAACGCACAATTTCTCCACTTTTGCTCATGGTACTCGGAGAGGCAGCGATGAAAAACGATAAAAGATTGGGAAAAGATGAAAACATGAATGAATTCACGAGACTGTGGCAACATTTGAGAGTTGGAATGGAGTCTGTAGGTCAAAGTATGGAGACGCTGTAAAGGCTAGAAAAGCCCAAAGATTGGTCTCTTTTTCCCCCTGCTGCCATTCATTTCCGATGGGACAGCTTTCGACGGCCGTCTGGACGTTTTTCTGACATCTCACCTTCAGGAGCCCACGAAATCCAAACGAAGCGAGGAATGGAAAAGTTACGAATAACTTTTGATTAGAAGGAGTTGATCTGGCATCCCTGCAAGTTTGATGCCGGTGGGATAAACTTGTATGAGAAGATGTTTTTTTAAGGAAAGGCAGTTTTATTCAGTTTTAAGGCAAAATCTTACTTTGAAAGGGCAATTACATCACTTCCTGTTGGGTTTAGGTCAGGGGTGTCAGCGCGTGATTTTTAGGTCTTGATGAGACGAACACGACAGTTTTGGTTTGATGTTTCTACGACATTCCTACAGGCCGTAGCGGCCATTTTCGTGTGCCTAGGGGGCGCTAGAGAGCTCATTTTGGCACTTTAGGGGTTAATTTCATGATTTTATTAAATTTTTCACCAGTTCTGATGTGTGTGCCAATTTTGGTGAGTTTTTGAGCATGTTTAGGGGGTCAAATTCCAGTTCAAAGAGGCGGCGGAAGAAACAAAGAAAGAAAGAAAGAAAGAAATAATAATTAAAGCTGCAAGCAGCGTTTGGCGGGACCTCGCCCGTTTCGGCCTCCAGCGAACTATTGACAAATATCGCACACATTGCCACAAACATCAGAAAATTGTGACAGAGCTGATTGTTTTGATGTTTGAATGTTTTCTGTAGCTGTAGTTATGTAGAAGTGACATTATGCAAATTAGATGAGTGAATCCCATCAGATCCTCTCTTCATTTTGAGGATGACATGACAATGACATGACAAAACAACACCTACAGGCCGCAGTGGCCATTTTAGTGTACCTTGGTGGCACTAGAGAGCCCATTTTCACAGTTTAGGGGTTAATTTCATGATTTTCTGAAATTGTTGACTGGTTCTGATATGCGTGCCAATTTTGGTGAGTTTTTGAGCATGTTTAGGGGGTCAATAGGATCCTCGCGGAGGACTCCTCTGTCTCCAGGCTCGGTCCCTGATAAATTTTCTCATTTACAGTTTCCCTTTATCTGTCACCACTTTCAAGCCACAGCCTTTTGAAATGTAGAAATGAATATTTTCCTCAAATAACTCTGGCAACTAAAGGGTTAAAATGGAGATTCTGTCGCTGTCGTGTCATCAGGTCAGTTTTAGAATCACACACACGTCATGTTTCTGTGAGTTTGTGACAGTGGTTGCCATGATCACTCAGTAGGTGCAGCTAGGGTCAGACTGAGAGAGTGGTTTGATCTGTCTACCACATGCCTACAGGCCGCAGCGGCCATTTTAGTGCAGCTAGGTGGTGCTAGAGAGCCCATTTTGGCACTTTAGGGTTAATAATGTGTATTTGCTGTTTCAAATTAAGATTCAGCTGCTGTAATCTGTCCTGTAAAGATTGTTAGACTCATAGACACAGACAGAGACATAGACAGAGACATAGACAGAGACACAGACAGAGACAGACACAGACAGAGACAGACAGAGACAGACAGACAGACAGACACAGACAGAGAGACAGAGAGCTGCTGCTCTGTGTCTGTCTGTGTCTGTGTCTGTGTGAGCAGCCGTTGTCATGGCGATTAAGACTTGCCTGCACTTGCGCCACACAGCCAGATGATGAGAGGAGATCAGCTCAGGCTGTTTAACATGGGTTTTGACTCCTCGAACAAATTGCTCTGACGACCAAACCGTTGTTCAAATCAAAAAAATAAAGTGATAGTGAGAACCAGCAACTTGTTGTGAACGTCCGTGGCATTTTTTTATATTTCTGGAGTCCAAAATGTAGTCAGGGGGAGCGAGTTTAAAATGTGTTGCACTTCGGCTGTTTCCAGAAATTTCTCCTCTGAGTTTACATGGGAGTGAATGAGAAAAAAATCGGCACACCCTTCGCTTTGGAGCCGTTCAGCAAAAATGTGTACATGTGTCAGACTCCATGACAACATTTCTGTGACCAGGACAAATTTTCCTACGTTTTGTGATAAAAATTGTGTCTGGAAAGTGAAAACTGTGGCCATGGCAGTGAGTTAAAGACAAAAGTTTTAGACGATTTTTAGAGCTCTCTCCACTCTAGCGTGGAACATTCCGCGCAATAGACACCCATTATAAACGCACAATTTCTCCACCTTTGCTCATGGTACTCGGAGAGGCAGCGATGAAAAACGATACAAGATTGGAAAAGATGAAAACATGAGTGAATACACGAGACCTGTGGCAACATTTGAGAGTTTGAATGGAGTCTGTAGGTTAAAGTATGGTGACGCTGTAAAGGCTCGAAAAAGCCCAAAGATTGGTCTCTTTTTCCCCCCTGCTGCCATTCATTTCCTATGGGACAGCTTTCGACGGCCGTCTGGACGTTTTTCTGACATCTCACCTTCAGGAGCGCACGAAATCCAAACGAAGGCAGGAATGGAAAAGTTACGAATAACTTTTGATTAGAAGGAGTTGATCTGGCATCCCTGCAAATTTGGAGCCGGTGGGATAAACGCTGTATGAGAAGATGTTTTTTTAAGGAAAGGCAGTTTTATGCAGTTTTAAGGCAAAATCTTACTTTGAAAGGGCAATTACATCACTTCCTGTTGGGTTTAGGTCAGGGGTGTCAGCGCGTGAGTTTTAGGTCTTGATGAGACGAACACGACAGTTTTGGTTTGACGTTTCTACGACGTTCCTACAGGCCGTAGCGGCCATTTTCGTGTGCCTAGGTGGCGCTAGAGAGCTCATTTTGGCACTTATGGGGTTAATTTCATGATTTTATTAAATTTTTCACCGGTTCTGATGTGCGTGCCAATTTTGGTGAGTTTTTGAGCATGTTTAGGGGGTCAAATTCCAGTTCAAAGAGGCGGCGGAAGAAAGAAAGAAATAATAATAATAAACATTACAAAAACAATAGTGTCCTCGCCTCTGGCGAGGACTAGTCAGCCCCTAATGCACAGTTTAGATGCATTAGAGTCCTCGCCTTTGGCGAGGACTCCTCCCTTAGTAGTGTTTTGGCTGTGGCATGGTTCGTATTTGGGCGTTCAAAATACAAGAGGTCCTCGCCTTCGGCGAGGACTGCTCTCTGAGCAGTCCTCTGCCTCTAGGCTCGGTCCCTAATAAACATTGCAAAAACAATAGTGTCCTCGCCTCCGGCGAGGACTGGTCTGCCCCCAATGCACAGTTTAGATGCATTAGGGTCCTCGCCTTCGGCGAGGACTCCTCCCTTATTAGTGTTTTGGCTGTGGCATGGTTCGTATTTGGCGTTCAAAATACAAGAGGGTCCTCGCCTTCGGCGAGGACTGCTCTCTGAGCAGTCCTCTGCCTCTAGGCTCGGTCCCTAATAAACCTTACAAAACAATAGTGTCCTCGCTTCGGCGAGGACTAGTCATCTCAAGCATTTTAGATGCATTAGGGTCCTCGCCTTCGGCGAGGACTCCTCCCTTAGTAGTGTTTTGGCTCTGGGCATGGTTTTGTAATGGGCGTTCAAAATACAAGAGGGTCCTCGCCTTTGGCGAGGACTGCTCTCTGAGCAGTCCTCTGCCTCTAGGCTCGGTCCCTAATAAACCTTACAAAAACAATAGTGCCTCGCCTTCGGCGAGGACTAGTCATCCTCCAGCAGTTTAGAAGCACTAGGGTCCTCGCCTTCGGCAAGGACTCCTCCCTTAGTAGTGTTATGGCTCTGGGCATGGTTCGTAATGGGCGTTCAAAATACAAGAGGGTCCTCGCCTTCGGCGAGGACTGCTCCCTGAGCAGTCCTCTGCCTCTAGGCTCGGTCCCTAATAAGCTAATGAACTCCCAGCAAACAAGGTGACATGATGAACAACGCAGCTAGGAGGTAACATTAGGCTAACTTTAGCTAACGTTAGCTAGAGATGTTAAAGATAACTTTGTATTTCTTTCCAGCAAAGTGACAATATGTTGCCTCAAACACGATGTTGACTTACCTTAGAACAGTTGTAGACATCTTTGTTAATCTTCAAGTTGAGTTGATGTTGTGGTCTACCGCACAATTTTATCCAAAGACACTTTTCTCGGTTGAGATGTGGTTTAGGAAAGGGTGAAAGAATACAACCCGTCGCCCAGCCTCTCAGGATACCTTGTGTCAGAGTTGCATGTACCCCATGCACACCGTTTGACCATTGTTAAACTTAAAATCTCAGAAAAAGCTCATAAAACCGCACAAAACTGACTTTCTTTTTTTCTTTTCTTTCATTTCAATGGACGTCCAGACAGAGAATGTCTTAGTGTGTGGGAATGGCTATACGCACTGTGATTGGCTCATTGCATTTGAGGGCAGGGCTTAGCCATAGGTCAATTACAGCTACCTTAAAAGACTGTGGTACATAGTCTGTTATAAAGATATATTGATCATGTCTAATATGTAATTGTTTACTAAGGTAAGACTTCCTTGATTAGCCTAGTTGGGATGGGGTCTAAGAGACATGTTGATGACTTGGACGAAGAAATCATTGATGTCAGTGGTTGAAGAGAAATCGGGGAGAGGCAATTTAAATATATATCAGGTCTTACAGCTGTGTGAGAGCTGTGACTATCTGTCAGCCTGGCAACAGTGCTGAAAAGAAACCTGGTGTTGTTCTTATTTTCTTCTATTAATGATGAGTAATAGTTTGCTCTGGTATTGCGGAAGGCCTTCCTATACGTTCCCAAACTAAACGAGATTCTTCCAGTTTGGTGAATCGCCAATTCCTTTCAAATTTTCGCAATATTTTTTTTAATTTTCGGGTCTGGGAGTTTTGCCAAGGAGCAAATTTACTGTTAACTTCTTTTTAAGAGGTGCTACAGAATCGAGTGTTGTTTACAGTGAGCCTGCAACACTATCAACAAGATATTCAATTTGGAAGAGTTTAAAGTCGGTACTGGAAATCTCAGTTACAGAGGGACATGGTATTAAATTTAAATTTGATGGAATCATTTCCTTAAATTTTGCTAGGGCACTATTTGATAAACACCTAGAATAGTAGGTGTTGCTGAGTGCCGTGTAATCGAGTAGAAAGAAATCAAAAGTTATTAAGAAATGATCTGATATGAGGGATTATGAGGGAACATAAATTGCTTTGGACCAGAGCACAACTATAGCATTAGCTGATCAGTTAGCGAATGTAGCTAACTAGCAGATACTTGCAGATAATGGTCGACCTGCATGATAACTCCAACTGTGTTAGAAGAGAATAAGATCATAACATATTGCTTGCAGTTTATTATGTTATGTGCAGTGATATGGAACAGGAATTAATCTGTTAATGGCGGTCTAAGTTATCTGGATCTGTCATACTTCGACAGAGCATTGCGTCCACTAGAAGTTGGAATTTTAGAGTTCACAGTCAGTTCCTTTGTGACTATGATAGATGTGACTTTAAGAAAAAATCATTTAACAATGAAACCTATGTGACTTTATCTACCTATCTAGCAAAAAAAGAACGAAGAAACAAAAACAGAAATGACGTAATTTGACCTTGAAGTCTTTGCAGAAGCAGAAGTAATAAACAGTTCACAAAAGAAGATAAAGTGGAAAGATGAAAAGAGAGATAAAGGTCCAGCAGACAGAGTGAGGGCTATAAACCCGTGGTAAAATCCTATTTCAGTACCCTGGAGGTTAAGGAGGATGCAAAGGTGAGGCTAACTGTGCTCCCATTTGAAACATGCGAGGACTCCGGTTCTTTATACAGATGGGTTTATCTTTTATTGATGCCTTCAAATAGCTAGCCTAGCTAGCTTCACGTTGCACCATCAATCACCACCGTAGAACTACAAACAGACACAAAATATAACAATGAATTTCGATATACACAGTCCATGAAATGACACAAAAGTTGAAATAAAAGTTACACAATAAAGTTGTACTGACCACTTTGCCCACTTGCAGCTCCGAAATGGGAGGGGGGGTTAGTCTTTATCTTAAATCTTTATCTTTTGCCGAACAATAACGTGACAAACATGCCGGCTATCCATCATCTTCTGATCTGACAAAACCAAAGTGTGGGAAAGTGAAGGTGGGACAGGAAGTGGCAATGACCAAATCTAATGGAATATCAAAATAAAGGTGTGATCTCTGTTGGTCAAACCAGGAATAGCAGCTGTACACAAAATCTGTATCAACAGCATTTACACTAACATTAGAGGGTCATCAGCTGATTAAGCTCACCTGGGCCCTTAGGCTATAAAAGCTGGCTCATGTGTTAACGCTGTCTTTCCCTTCCTACAGCTTACATCCACCCTGCATCATCACAGCATGCCATACATCCATGCACTGCTCCTCTTGCTGATATTGCTCGTCTATACACTCTATTGTTCATTTAAGATAATCTTTATTTTATTAAACTATGTGTATTTTAGTTAAATCATTTGTGTGAACCCTCTGCTTGTCACATTCCCAGAGCCAGTTGGTAAAACACAGGCATGCACCATATTTGAAATCTGTAGAAAAGAGAAGTTTTGTTTCAGTCTGATCACACAACAGCCCTTTCTGGGCTGGAAAAGCTGATCTGAGGCATAAAGTGTGGCACAGTTGGGCTTTTAAACACAATTCAGACCAACGATTTGTAATGAGATGAGTTGAAACAACTTGCAATGCACCATTCTGCAAAATTCTAAAAAGCTGTTGGTTCACACCAGTGCAACTAGATGAGATGATGTATCAGCTCTGTGTAACAACTCTCTGTACTTCCGCTCTGCTTGCAGCTTTTCAGGTTTATTTTGTGGCTGACTATAATTTGTAGCTTCTTAAAATATGAATGAGCATAGTGGTAGTGAGATAGTGGCTACAGTTGCATTTGTTGTAGTGATGAAATGGCAAAAACAGAAACAAAACGAGCATCAGATGACGTGTATTCATGATGTTGTGTGTGTGTGTGTGTGTGTGTGTTCCACTGTAAGACACCCATTTATTCAATTACAATTTGTCCTCATGAGATGGCGCTTCCCTCATAGAAACACGAAAAACAAAGATTTAGAGGTGCTTGTACTTTCCGTAATAATATTTACAGTCTATCCTACATTATTAATCTACTCCACTGTCTCAGATGCAAATATTACACTTTTATTGCACTACTTTTATTTTAAAGATTTAGTTTGGCCTGTTAGTTACAGTACTTTTGTACAATAATGTATAATATACATTTGTTGCTAGGTTATGTTATTACAGGTTACAATAAGCCACCCAGCAGTATTTAAGTTATTAAAATTAGCACTTTTCCAGCATCAGTGTTATAAACACATTAGTTATGAAGGAAAACCTAAAATTTTGTTACAATTGGCCTAGGTCTCCCCTATCTGAAAATATCGAGTTAGTCTTTCAGAATAATGACAAAAGTTCTGAAAATAACTTAGTGCCTGAAAATGACTGATGATCATTGATGATCATTTTGAAAAAGTTGCCCATTAAGACACTTAAATTTTCAAAAAACAATAACATTGATTAAGGGACAAAATAATTTTTTGGGTTCATAATGTGAGGAATTGTAAAATGTCACTTTTATGAGGTAGTTCAGACATCGACAGTGACGATGTGTTGTTGAATGTTTACATCAAAGGTTCGTATAGCCTACTCAGTGTGATGATCTGAGTGACTGGGAAACCTATTCAGATGGCACACTCACCCATTCAGAGGGAATGAAAAGATTCTTACATTCTTATTTCTTTTATTCAAACACAGTATAAACCAGATGACAATGACATGCTTTTATTAAAGGGGAACTAATGTTTTTTTCAACCTGGGCCTTATTTTCCGATCCACTTTGTTCTAAATGAGTGATAGGGTGTTCAATATGTGATATTTCTCCAGCACGAAGCTAGGGCTGACCTGCCTGCAGCCCATGAGCGCACGCTATATTAAATAATAGGGCACTGGGACAGCATCAAACAACATCAAAATACGTCCACTAAAAGTGCATTTTTTTTAACACAGATAAGCTCGGATTGTTAGAAAATTATCCGACAACATAGCGGAAAGGATAAAATTAACGTCTGTCTTTACTTTTTAGCTGGATTCGGACATGTTCCTCTGCCTGTTACTGCTCCCTCTCTTTCCTCGTCCGCTCTGCAATTTCAATTAGCTCTGCCTCCGTGTACACCGTGTATGTCTGTGTACTCCTTGTTCAAATAAATACGTCATCAAATTCAAATGGCTCACCGAGATCCAGCTTGTCAAAATCGGGTAAAAATTCGGACATGTCTGTTGTGGCAAGTCAAAACACTCACTCAGAGAGTGAAAGGCTCTGAAATCTCACGTCTCGCAAGATTCTTCTTCTTCTTCTTCTTCTTCTTCTTCTTCTGCTTCTTCTTCTTCTTCGGTGTTTTACAGCAGTTGGTCTCACGAGAGTGACCTTACAAACACGAGGAGTTACTCTGTTTGGAGTAGTCATGGCTGAATTTTACCCAATTTTGACCAACTGTAAGGTCACTCCAGCGGTAACTTCCTGCAACAATTCAAATCTCGCGAGACCAACTGCTGTAAAACACCAAGGAAAAAGAAGAAGAAGAAGAAGAATCTAGTGAGACGTGAGATTTGAGAGCCAGACTTTCACCCTCTGAGTGAGTGTTTTGCCACAACAAACATGTCCGAATTTTTACCTGATTTTGACCAACTGGATCTGGATGAGCCATCTGAATTTGATGACCAAGAGGAACATGTCCGAATCCAGCTAAAAGGTAAACACAGACATTCATTTCTCCTTTCCGTTATGTTGTCAGATAATTATACTAACAATCCGAGCCTATCCATGTTAAAAAAATGCACTTTTAGTGGATGTATTCTGATGTATTTTGACGTTATCTGACGATGTTCCAGTGCCCTATTATTTAATATAGCGCGTGCATGGGCTGCAGGCAGGTCAGTCTGAGCTTCGTACTGGAGAAATGTCAAATATTGAACATCCTATCACTCATTTAGACAAAAGTTGATCAGAAAATAATAAAATATGTTGAAAAAAAACATTAGTTCCCCTTTAAGCCAAAATTTCACTTTAAACTCTGTCCTCCTCTGCTCTCCACAACCAGTCTTATTACTTTGTTAAGGCCCTTAATAAGTCGATTGCAGATATCTTGGGTTAGTCTCATTTGCCAAAAGACCTCTATGGTTAGGACAAGCTCCTCCTTTGTGCCTGGCTTAGCGTCTTTGCGGATGAAGTCTTTCATCATGTGCCATAAAAGCTTGATGGGATTCAGGTCCAGTGACTCTGGCGGAGTTTTCACCCAGTTGATTCACATTGGTGCAATAAGTTTAAGTTAAGTTTATTTACTTTATTAATCCCCCTGAGGGGAAATTTGTTTTCACTCTTGCTTGTCACACACAGGACACACACATGCACAAACAGGACCTATACATGCACTAAGTGGAGTGAGGGGGCTGCCCTTAGTGGGGCACCCCGAGCGGTTGGGGGTTTCGGTGCCTTGCTCAAGGGCACCTTGGCAGTGCCCAGGATGCCCAGATGAGCTGGCACCTATCCAGCCACCAGTCCACGCTCCATATTTTGGTCCGGACGGGGACTCGAACAGGCAACCCTCCGGTTCCCAACCCAGGTCCCTATGGACTGAGCTACTGCCGCCCCAGAAGTGGCAGCAGAAGCGGTATGCTTAGCATCAATGTCCTGGAAGAAGCAATGATTCGACCCAAAATGTCCTTGTGCTGCAATACCTTTGATGATACTGCTCTCAAAATAGTGTCTGTCCATGAGTCCCTCAAGGATGACCATAGGTCCTGGTCCATGTCGTGACATTATCCCCCAGACATGGAGCTTTAAGGGATGTTTGGGTGTTTGGCAATGAAGTGATCCTTTCTCTTGAAACTAAGCCTAGCATAGTTTTGCAGAGCTACAGTTGTCTCATCCGTAAACAGCACATCATCCCACCTCTCTCCAGACTCCATCCACTGCAGCGCTTGTCGTAGCCTTGCTTCTTTGTTGTGATCTTTTAACATTGGAGAGAAGTCTTTGCATATGTCCGACCAAGCTTTCTGCGGGCTCTGCGTATGGCAGTCAGACTCAGTTAAACACCAAAATCAGCTTCAATTTTCTTTAAATCTTGGGCCTCTGTCTCATCATCAATGGCATCCAGGATATTACTGTGGGAGTAAAGAGCAGAATAATTAGTAAATTATATTTTTATAGCAGCATGTCAAGTGGGCCGAGCCCAAGCAAAATTGCTCAGTTTTTCATTTGTTATGATATAGATTGTTATGGAGTCCATGATTTCCCCGTGACACTTACAGATGTTTGCATAACTGTACTTGAATGTTGTTTTATGAGGCACACGTGTCTTTCAGTTGTCTCTTTGTCTTGAACATTACTCGGCTCGGCTTTCTCTCGCTTGCATGCTTCGTACTTTTCTCTGTAATGTCTCAAGTGTTGATATAGATTGGTCATGTTGCCGCAGGACATGGCGACTTTAACTTTTAAACTTTTACACACCTGAATTCAAAGTATCACCATGTAGACATTGTGTTTTTTTTCGCCACCAACTCACCCTCATGGTCATGGCCGTGCTCATGCTCTTCTTCTGCATCTGTGCTGGTCACTGCTGCACGCTGGGTGGTCACCTGACCATACGTGCCGCACACACCAGAGGGGTGCGAGCAGGTTAGGTTCACAGAGTCAGTTGCCACGGTGATTGACTCAGAGTCGGACTTACCTCTCTTTCTGGAACTGAAAACTCAGAGTTTCCCTCATTTCAGGGTTTAACATACTCAGAGTTTTCACTAAACCCGCTTACTGGAATACCCCTCAGGAGAGGCAGTCACGTTCACAAGCACACACGTTAACATTTAATTACATTAAATCGCAAATCACAGCCTTTTATGTGGTTATGTAATCGCACAACCTGGTTTTGAAGAATCTGCTTCAGTCCATATTTGTTGGCATGTAGTCTGAAAAACAGCATATATATATATATATATATATATATATATATATATATATATATATATATAAAAATATATCATATATATTACTAATATATGATAATATTATCATTACCACTGCAGATAAACTCAGATGCTAAGACTGATGATTCAAACGTAGTTTTGTTTTTGCTGTACTATCGCTCGGTTCCCAGCCATATCACCTTATTTTTCATGCAATTCTTTTGATTAAAAAAACGCTTAAGCATAATATTTATGACCTATGATATGGTAGCCTGATAATCATTAAATATGCTCTGTGTGGGAAGCTCTCTTAGTATCAAGAGGTGCAGTAAACCGCTTCAGCTTCCACACTCACTGCTCCTCCTGGTGAACAGACAGACCATTGCAATTGGTTTCTACAAATTAAACTTAGAGGCATTACCGGTCGGCCCCGTATTCTCTATGTCATCGCGGGGGATCTCATTAAGCTAAGAGCCCAGCCAGGTGACGACAGGGACCTGTCACAGATCGGTCAGGGCTCTGCCACAGGCTAAACATAAATTTGAAGTGGCTGCATCTCTATGACATCTGCGGTCATTTTAACTTGACCAGCGGACTTCTCTACAAGCCAACTGGCTGTTGAAACAGAAAACGTGTTTATGTTCTAAAATCAGCCACTGGCAATCTGATCAGCTGAGTTGCAGGTGACACCATCAGCCAGCTTGAGTCAAGCTCAGACCGGCCATTTCACACCGCTACAATTTTTCTCTGCAGGGCTCTAAAACACTTTTATCTTGTTGCAAATCATTCGTCTGAACAGGGCTTTACGTAGGAATACAGAAGTTTTATGACATTGAAAATGTAGTTCCAAATGAAAGGGCTGTCTGACACCAAGTCTAAAGCAGTGAAAATATTCTCTATAGCATCCACTTACGGTGATATCAATTTTTTTTTTTTTTTTAGGTAGGCCTTTTTTAAGTGGCTTAAATATGTTGTGCTGCTAACCACCGTCCACTGCAGTACATTGCTTAGCTACTGTTGTAGTACTCTGGCCTGCTTCTCCAAACTGGGAGCATGTGTTTGCCATCTACTGTAGGTACATTGACTATGGATAATTACCTCAGCCACACCTCAAAAAATCTGAACTTTAATTTTTCTATGTTGTACATGCTTTAACCTTAACCATACCAGAATCAGAGCCTTTCCTAGCTGTACCTATCCTTTCGCTGTAATGCTCAGATATTACCCAATAAAATGATTTTGAAAACACTGCCATTTCATATATCCAGGGTTTTGCAGAATTGTCCAGTATCAATGTTATGGTGCAACACATCCTCATAGAACAGTACATATGATATCCCTTGAAGTTGCAGACACAACAGTTCATGGTATCCTATAAATTAGTGCTCCATGAATTACATTACGTACAGCTATGTAATTAACATAAAGTTACAGAGTTTTGGTTTCAGCAAATGAAGCTTTAGGTCAAATTAGGTTAGGTTAGGTCCTTAAAATATTTCTCATAACATCTACCATTTCTCGTACCTTTTCTTCTTTCTGCTTGTAGTTTTTTCATGCTGCAGCTGTGAACACCCTCAACCTCCTCATCACCGTAGAGTTTTCATCATCCTCATCAGCTTTCAGTCTCAGAGTCACCATCCACCACGACAACCAGTGCCTGGACTCCATGTGGGATTTAGCTTGTTGCTGTTTAGATACTGCTCAATTGCAAATCTCCCTAAGGAATCCAAAGACTTTCTGTCATTTCATATTCATCACGTCCTCTGTTAATCTGTACACCTCTAATCTGTATTAAACAATCATCTTTATTTCATTCACCTTGGGTACGTCCCAAGTCTCTTATTTTTATAGTGCTACTGCTAGCTCCTCGCTTGAACCAGAAGTTGTTCAAGGTCCGTCATCTTCTAGACCATCCCAAGTCTCTTATTTGTGCAGCGAGGAGCTAGCACTAGGAGCTAGCAGCAAGCTTTAAGCAGCTACGAGCTAGGATGGTCGAGAGCTTCCTATCCGGAAGAGTTTTTCAGCTGAACGCCATGCCGTATAAATACCCGCCCTCTACATCTGGCTCATTTGAACGAGATGGCGGAGAAACAGCACAAGCACTCACGGACTGGCCCATCTGTTTAGTCTGTCGATTTCCAGATGGCCTGGCTCCTTATTGGCCTGTATGGCTGCCATCCGGGCCAATAAGAAGCCAGGGCTGGCAGGCCATGTGCTGGCAATAAATACAATGCAGCCAATGGCCCACTGTTGCCAGGCAGACAACACTTCTTCTAGTACACGCCCCCTCACTCGCTACTGCACAGAGACGTACGCGCTGTGAAACTGTGAAACAGAGGGTTATTAGGATTGGTCGAAAATGACAGTTTTTTTTAGAAGAATCATGTCGTGATTGGTTAGTTGATTTATGGCCCGCCTCTACACAACGAAAACACAGGAAGGAGAATGCACATGTTACACACGCAGCGCACCGGATCGTATGTGAGAGAGCGAGAGAGAGAGAGAGAGAGAGAGAAAGACTGATGGATCATCCGAATAGAGGAGGAAAAAGGAAAGGTGGACATGAAAGAGAGATGGAGAGCAAAAGGAAGGCCCTAGAAAGAGAGGGGGCAAAATGTTATAAGCTTACAGACCTGTTTAGACCGGGTCCCCCACCCCCACCCCTCGCCACTGTCGCTAGCAAAGTGGATGGCGACGCAGCAGCAACAAGTAAGTTTATAAACGCCACACAATGCATGTCAGACGCCCCCAGAAGCCAGTTGAGAAGGCCAACATATAATAAAATTATTGGCTTTAAGACCATGCACTTTGTTCCCTTTTGTCATGTGTATCCTCATGTGTATCACACCAGTTGATATGGATGGCCTTTGTTTTCTGCAAGTGCAACAATAACATCCTTCATGGCTGGTTTTCAAGAAAGAAAGGGGAAAAAAAAGCTTTATTCCACACTGTAGATTTATTTTGCTTCTGTGGCAGTGATGTGGTGGTTTGTTGTGGTACTGTCTCGCATAAACGCTACTTAACTAGACAGTGTACAGTGCAGTATATAATCAGGGTGGATTTTACCCCCCCCCCCGCTTGCTCATCGCTCCTAGCGCTAGCTCCTCACATTTTTTTCCTAGGTGGGAGGGGCTAAACAGCTAGCAAAGTCAGCTACGTAAGATAACTAGCAGTAATTTAAGAGACTTGGGACAGACCCTGTGTCTCTCCTGAGTGAAGTAAACTATTACTATGTTTAAGTGTGGGAAAAGAAACATGGTGAGGACGTATTTTAAAATGGCTCAAAGTTCACACAGATCTGAAAACACATCTCCGGAGGGAAGACCCAAGAAAAAGTCTGCTTGTTTGTGATCCATCCTCCACCCCAAACTGCCTTCTTTAAGACTTGTCGGGACTGCTTCCTTGTTAATTTCATTGGTCATGTGCATGCTGCCTTTCAAAATATGTGTGATATGTGCAAATTTGGGTGCATTGCTTTTCATAGAAAAACAAAGAGTTTATGAGAACAGCCTGTTGGTGACAGGATTGCTTATTTAGAAACAGTAATTTAAGTAAACATTCTATCTAAGACCCCTGGTCTTGAGGGTGGCGGAGTGATATCCTGGACAAAGAGAATATTGTTGGCTGGAGAAAGAGCAGAAAGAAACGTCCACATCTAAGAAGAACTTGTAACATAACTTGTTAAAATTCCTCAAACCTCTTTTCCCTCTCCTTTTTTCGAGCAAAATAACACCTTACATTTGGTATTTTATTACTGTGGAAAACGTACTGTAACTGTAGTCAATACATCTAACTTTAAAATGGCTGTACAGGGACAATGTTTTAAGTTATGTGTTGTTAGGGGGAAAGCAGCAAAGGCACATTGACACACTATTGATTTTGTGCAGGTCTTCAGACAAAATGTCACATTTCATTTTAAGAGCTCAGCAAGGTGTGCACAATCTCTAGGAGTGGCCAGATATCAAGCAGCACTGGGTATCTAGAAAATTACATCATTTCTCCGGTGAATCTAAGGTTTTTTATCACTTTTTTAAAGTTTTATATCTTATTTACAATCAAAGTTGTGGTTATACTTCTACAGACTTCCCCATACAGCCACAGACTTGACACCTCTGACATTTCCTTTATTGCTGCCATGTAAAGTTTTAAATAACTCAGAAAGATAAAGGAAGAAAGGCAGAAATAAAAAGGTTATATACCTCAATACCTATGTAGATTTAGAACTTCATACCCCCACACTGAACACCTCTGATCCTCCTCCCTATCTCTTTGCTCTCTTTCCACTCGTTATTCTTTTATCTGAAGACACTGAAACACCTGATGCTTTCATGTGATGTGAGAGAATGGCAATTTGTGTGTGTGTGTGTGTGTGTGTGTGTGTGTGTGTGTTTGTGAGAGAGAGAGTCAGAGTCTATCAGTTAAGATGTAACTAACTGTATGACTGACATGTATGGCATGACATCTGGAGATACTGAGCTGTGTGATCTCTTTTGCTGCCTTTATATCATTCTACCGCTTACATTATTCTCTATACTAGTGCAGATGAGAGAAGCAAGAGAGAAGAGAGTGCAGTGGGTTAGACAGGAAAATTAAGAAGGCAGGCAGAATTAAGGAAGCTAGGAAAGAAAAAAATGAGGCAAAAGACAAACTGATAGAAAAAAGAACACATCATTTTAACTGCTTCACAAATCTGAGAAACTAAAGAGTTGTCATCAGCAGGTCAATGGAGGAGATTTTATGCTCCAATAAAGACTAAATATGAGACATATTTATTTTCATTTTATTTTGAATTTTATGGTGGCTCTCCATTTCAAACAAATAAGCCAAATTAATGCCAAGCACACACTACACAGGAGAATCAGTCCAATTTGGGGCCCAGTTTCCCCCTCTGGATAATCGTCAATAAAGCCTCGATTCCATCCTGGCCGCACCAATTTCAAATTGTAGTTATTAGACATGTTCAGTATTTACAATCCAATATCATGTTGTGTGAGGGGAACCCAGAAGATATACAGCGGTTCTGCAGGTCTCAGAGTGTTTTAATGAAGTTCAATCTGGAAGACCTTCCTGTGCTCATTCATTCACAATTCTCCCTCTCCCACTCCCATTGCTTCCTCCAAACAGCTGCCTCTTGGCGTTCACTCTTCAAGCTGTCCTATCATAATTTGCCACGACCTCCATCAGCCAATCAGGATGTCACTACAAGATTTTAAATCTTCTCTCTCCTCTGCTGCTTTCAGCTGTCATTCTAGGCAGAATCACCACTTATGGCTCATGCTATTCCTACCTTGTTATGCATCCTCTCGCTCACCCTGAACCCAATGTCCAACTCCAACCTCGATCCAGTTCCGGAGGATTTTGATCCTGGTTTAGACACTCTGCCGGAGATAGCTGCTACTCCCCCAAGCTGTCTGGGCACTCAGTGCGGCGGTTCTCTATCGGATAAGTCAGAACTCTTGCTGTCTCAGCTTGAAGATCATGGCATTATTCCAGCCCCAGGCCTCCCTCTCTCTCAGCTCCACGAGCTGGTGGTTGAAGCCGCATGCCACGATCCGGCACAGACTGCACTCCCCTCTGCTCAAGCGTCCACCGCTCCAGTCAGGTCCTCCACTGTGCCAGCTCGTGGCCCCAAAAGAACCAGGAAACCTTGTTAGCCTCATCCTCCCCTCCCCCGAGTGCGATAAAAACATCGCCACCAGAGGAGACATCACTGCGGTGTTCAAATCCCCTGATCCCGGCCTATGCAGAGACCTATCAATTGGCCAATTTGTCACAGCTTTTGGCATTTACTGGGATGTAATCTGCTCCGTCTTCCCATAGAGAAGGCAGGAACTAGACTCGTACTTATCCCTGATTTGCGACCTGAATCTTAAAGATTTTCTACTAGCACCATAAAGCCTTCTCCAGTAAAGCCGAGCTGTATATCGAACAGTTTAATACTCGCCTGGATTGATCCGTTCTGGACACGGAACTATTAGTGATGCCAGAGGCTTCCAAATCATCTCCTGCATTTCCTGCGGGATCCCAGGGCACATCGCCCCTCTCTGCCCCACTGTCCCGTTCCAGTCCTCTGTCGGGATCCCTTCGCTGTTTCAGCTCCAGCTCCAGCCTCAATCAGAAAAGCTAGGATGCCAGATGCAGTGCTTTAATAATAATTTCCAACAACTTTAATTATAATGCCTGCTCATTCCCCAACTGCAGCTTTCTTCATATCTGCCGCTACTCCAAAAAGGCTCACCCCTGACGCTCCAGAACATCCTCCTCAGCAAGCAATTCAACATGGTTCAATAACATTTTAAACTCTTCCCTCCACTCCCATTAATGTACAGTCTCTAGCAGCAGAATTGTCTTCTCATCCTGATTCTATGTTCATAGATCATCTCCTCACAGGCCTCTCTCAGGGTTTCAGAGTAGGGGTTCTCTCTTCCCCTTCAGTCACATACATTGCAAAAAATCTTCAGTCTGCCCTCAGTGAGCCAGATATTGTCTCCCAGCTGCTAGAGAGAGAGGCAAACAAAGGTTATGTCATCGGCCCTTTTAGGTCCTCCCCTTTTCTAGTGTTCCGTTCAAGCCCAATCGGTCTAGCCACTAGAAAGTATTCAGGGAAGAAAAAGCTAATTTTTGATCTCGCTGCACCTCGCTCTAGCCCGTTCTTAAGCATTAACAGCCTCATCCTACTAGAGCCTTTCTCTCTTGATTATGCCACTATAGATATCGCCATGAAACTAATCAAGCTCACAGGTCATGGCGCCTGGCTGTCAAAAACTGATATTACCGATGCCTTTGAAACAGTTCCCATTCACCGATCTAAGTGGAATCTCTTCGGCATCAGGTGGGACTCAAAATACTACTTCACTACTCACCTGACTTTTGGGTGCAGAAGCAGCCCATACATATTTAACTTAGTTTCAGAGGCCCTCTGCTGGATACTGTTAAACAGAGTCAGAATCCCCTCCATCCTCCATCTGCTCGATGATTTTCTTCTCATAGACCCCCCTCGTGACAGCTCCGACTCCTCTCTGTCCAAACTGAAGCTGAGTTTTCAGGCTCTTGGCGTCCCCCTGTCAGAAGAAAAAACGTTAGGTCCAGATACACGCTTAGAATTCCTCTGCATCACTCTCGATTCTATTGAAATTAAACCATCCCTCCCAGCCGAGATAGATGTCGTACAGAACAGATCAACATGATAAATTAACAGTAATCTGTATGACACAATGAGACAGAGAGAGAGAGAGACAGAGAGAGATGCAGGACAGATGGTAATGACAGTAGCTTACAACAATATTAATGAAAGTAATAATATTATAGTTATAATTTTGGCTATTGTGGTACAATAATAGTTGAGAGTCTATATTAATATATGATAGTATACATATGTGACAATAATCATATGTGTATAATAACAGTAGAAGTATGACTAATGATGGCAGCAGCAGCAGCAGCAGGAGGCATCTGGCAGGACCACGGCAGCAGCACAACCACACGTCACACCATCCAGGCACCGCTGCGATATAAGTTAACCTGTGAGACAGTGGACCACAGAGGCTCCAGAGAAGAAACCGAGTTAGGGACATGCAGTCATATCCCTAGATGAAGGTTGCCACTCAGACCTGCGCTTCTTGTCTCACCAGCTTGATCATTGGAACGGCATCATTTTCTTCTATGATGAGCTGGTGCATTCCTTCGATTCTCCTATGTTTTTCATGGATGCTGCGCCATCTGTGAGTTTTGGGGGTTTCTTTCAAGGCCAGTGGTTTGCCAGCCATTGCTTTAACAGTCTGAAGGCATCTTCAGCGCTGTTCAAAATTTATCCCAATGCCATAGCATGTTACGTTTTGGGCCATAACCGGAAACGAAAGCACATCTCAGTTTTGTGTGATAATCAAGCAGTGGTCGATATCATAAACAGAGGGCGTTCTTCCTCAAAAGATATCATGCCTTTTTTGAGAAACATTACATGGTCTTCCATCAGTGACAATTTCATCATGATAGCCCGTCATGTGCCAGGCCACTTCAACACTTGAGCTGATTCACTTTTCCGTTTCAAATTTCAGACTTTCCAGAGCATCTGCCCAGAAGCCAGCTCAGTGTCAGTTCAAATTCTCCCTCTCAAAGTCATAGCTTTGCACTGAACCAAGGCCTCATGTTCAGATATTTGGAATCAGACTAATTTTAAATGAGACAAGACTTAGCCATCTCAACTCTAAAAACATATGATTTTGCTTGGCGCACATTTGCTATATTCTGTATGTCCATATACATTCCTCTTAAACCTGTTAAAATAAATACAGTCTGTGCTTTCATTTGTTACTGTATGGATGTCAGGCACTTTAAACCTCAGTACATCCACAGGTTGATTGCTGGTATCCAATTTAATATAAGACGCTATGACCCTTCTTTCCCCAGCTTATTTGCCAACCCAGCTGTAAAACTCATTTTAAAAGGCATCGCTAAAGCTTCTCCTCCCATCCCTGTGAGTAGACGACCCATCACGCTCGCTATTTTGCACAAGATGTCAGTTCTCAGAAATGGCATTTTTTCTCCCTTTATTGATGCCCTTCTCGACGCAGTGTTCCTGTTGGCCTTCTATGCTTTCCTAAGAGCTGGTGAATTTACTATGCCCTCTCTTTCATTTAACCCTAGCAAAGATGTTTCTTTTGCTGTTTTAACTTTTCACCCCGGTCACTACATTTTATGCCTTAAACATTCCAAATGCGGAGGGCCTGCTCCATAATTGTTGCCCACATTGACTCCCCTTTCTGCCCAGTTACATCCACATTAAAGGACCTAAAACCAACACTGTCTCTCCACTTTTTCTCATCTCCGAGAATGTCCCCTTATCAAAGTCTCATTTTAATTTCCTCATCAAAAGCAAATTATCCCCTCAGCATTATTCAGGGCCCTCTTTCAGGATTGTTGCCGTTACTTCTGCTGCCAATCAAGGCATTTTATCATCATCCCTGCAACAACTGGGGCGTTGGTCTTCATCTGCATTCACCTCCTACATTCGCCCCGACACTAACACTGTTCTTGCAAATCAAAGAGCTCTCAAGCCTTAATTTTGTGGTAAGTTATCCATATAGCTGGTGGTGTCTCATCTGCTACTCTTTATTCTATATCTAGAGCACTGCTTCTCCCTAATCTCTTATCTTTAACTTAATTCTCAGTTGCTTTCACTCATGCTTAATACACCTTGGTTATCCATCAGTTTCCTGTTCCTTCTAGTTTAATGCATCTCTGCTGCTC
Source organism: Epinephelus cyanopodus (assembly GCA_026686955.1). Classification (NCBI taxonomy): domain Eukaryota; kingdom Metazoa; phylum Chordata; class Actinopteri; order Perciformes; family Serranidae; genus Epinephelus; species Epinephelus cyanopodus. The sequence goes on along the minus strand of CM048923.1, from coordinate 41,024,976 downwards.
AATTCATCCACCTTGCCCACTTAAATCAAACTCACTCCCCATCTCAGGTCCTTATGCTAATGCTCTATCACTGTCTGTAGCACCTGTATGCTCACCCCAGGTATTAAGGATTTCATGCATGCTCTACACTGCAAATTTGAAATCGCTAATTTAACTCCCTCAGAGTTAAAATTAACACTGACCCAATGTTTATATGGGAACCATTGGTTCAGAGTTAAATTAACACTTTTAATAGTGTTGAGATTATTAACACTATTACAGTGTTACTTAAACTCTGATGGTATAAAATATTAACACCCAAATGGATACATTTAAATTAATTAGCACAATAACAGTGTTACTTTAAACACTCTAATAGTGTAAAATATTGACATACATATGGATGAATTCAGATTAAGTAACACTACAATAGTGTTACTTCAAACTCTTATAGTGTAACATTTTGACACCAATATGGATAAATTTACATTAAGTAACACTACAATAGTGTTACTTCAAACTCTTATAGTGTAAAATTGTGACACCAATGTAGATAAATTTTAATTAATTGGCACTACAGCAGTGTTGCTTCACAAAAAAAGTGTAAAATATTAACACCAGTTTATTTTAATCAACACTATGATGTTATTGACCAGTTATGTTATGAACACTAACACTGATGTAAAATGTAAACTGAACTAGTATTTACTGTGCTGCTGATACAGCATATATGGACCACTGGTATTAACAGTTAAAATGTACATGAAATAATCACTCCAAAAATGACTATATCAAAAATATTTATTTTCCATTGACAATGAAAATTACTGATGAAATCTATTCAGATAATTTAAATAATGCAACTGTCTGGCACAACATAAAATTTAGAATCTGCACCGTAAGACATTTGGACATCAAAGCGTTTGAAGTATCTCAAGTCATCAGGTCTGACAACTGAAACATTATGCGCCATGTCAACAACATGAAAGACATGGAAATGTTCTACAAATTCAGTCTCCATTTCAGATAATAAAAAATAAATGTCACCTTTAAGACAGATGCAAAGAATCTTTTTAGCACTGGCATCTTATTAACAAAATCTGTGCAAACAACAAGACCAGAGTGAAACTCAATGCCATTTTGTTTAACCCAAGTTGTAACACTTATTTCACTTGAAATATCAATCTGAAAATAATCTGCAATCACATCACCATGTTCAACATCAGTCAGTATTTTAGATGACACAAGCCCCAACCTCCAGTGGAGACGAGTGCCAAAAACTGCAGTTAACTGACTGTCCACTTGAGGCTGGCTCCGGAAGTGAGCCAACTCCCGTAGACCCCCATGTTAAAATGCCCAACTTTAGAGCAGAAATAAACATGTTTACAGCCTGGTACAAAAAATGGTTTTGGTCTCTATAGTTAATATCCCCTTTCATGACAACTGTGGGGGGGGATTTTTTTTCTAACTCATTCATTCATCTTCTAACTGCTTCATCCTCTTGAGGGTCGCAGGGGGGCTGGAGCCTATCCCAGCTGACATTGGGCGAGAGGCAGGGTACACCCTGGACAGATCGCCAGACTATCGCAGGGCTGACACATAGAGACAAACAACCATTCACGCTCACATTCACACCTACGGACAATTTAGAGTTATCAATTAACCTAGTCCCCAAATTGCATGTCTTTGGACTGTGGGAGGAAGCCGGAGTGCCCGGAGAGAACCCACGCTGACACGGGGAGAACAGAAGGGCTCCCACACCCAGGATCCAACCGGCAACCCTCTTGCTATGAGGCGACAGTGCTAACCACCACAGCACCGTGCCGCCCTTTTTTCTAACTCTTCCGTTTAAATGTTATTAAGGTTTGAAATTGCGCATGATTAAGAGCGTGGTCACTTTGAGTGACAGGTCACACATCACAGGTGGCTAACTAGCATGCTAACTAGCCGCTGGCTCTGCTGTGCGGAGATGAGCTCAGACTCCTCTCAGCCGTGTCTGTGCCTTTTGGATATTTTTTCTGGCAAATATTGGAGTAATATGCAGGGGTGAAAGTAAGCCGGTACGGTCCAGTACTGCGTACCACTAAAAGATTCAGCGACGGTACGCAGTACCAGGAAGATGGAAGAGCGGCTGCCTGCTATAAAGCCCTCATTCAGAACCAGTCACGACCGCACTCTGGGTCAGAAAATAGATCCACTAGCAATATGCAGTCTTGGAAACTACTTTTGTCTGTTTAAAATTCCTTTGAACTCATTCCGAATTGTTTCTGAACTGTCCATGCTGTGTTTTAGTTCATGCCGGACGGAGCCTTAGCTGGCTCTTGCCCTGCTTCTCTCCGCGCGCGCCGTGGCCGTGCTGCTCTCGCTGGTTTTACGCACAGGCTCGGCTCCTTTCAAAGTCTCCATGCAAAGTACTCCTCCGGGGTTTTTCGGACCAATTGTTTTGCGGAATTTTGCACAGCGGCAACCGGATCTTTGCTCTCAAACCACAAAAAAATGTGATGGCACAACAGTCTCCTTCAGTACATTATTCTATGCTTTCTTTTGATTTTCACATTGGCTAGTCACCCTGTTTAATTTGTCTTCTGATTAAATCAGAACCGTTGAAACAAGTTGTAGGAAGCCTCTGCAAGTAATTGGTTGCTGGCAGACACTCTGTGCTGCAATAAAATGGTTAATCAGCAGTGTCGTGCACTGTAGAGCCGATGTGCTGCTGGTTCTGCCAGCCTGAATAGAATATAATGTCTACAGCCTTACTGTTGTGTACAGCCTTTATGGACTGAGCTGAGTAGTGATGCGCGGCTCGACCCGTAAAAATAGCACGAAACACAACTGTTTATTCTCCCACTGATTTTAATTGGGACACTTTGCAACGAACGTAAAGATATTACACGTGTGGTACACGTTTCAAAGGCTAGGCGGAGAGGAGACCACCGTGCTCTCTCCGAGGCTGTACCCAAATATTCGGATATTCGAATATTCGTTTCTATGGGTAGGTATTCATATTAACAAATGGACCTGTGGGTCGGGCAGCAGTGATCGCCTGTTAAATCGCTCTGTAAATGAAATTTTAATATTATTATTAAAATCTATAAATCTATAATCTATTACTGTCATGGCAACTGAAGGTGATGGTGCGTTGAGCAGGTGACAGTCCTTCTCCAGTCGGTCATTTTCAAAACACACTTGTGTCACGTACTCCAAAAGAAACTTAATGAAACTTTAAACAATAATTTGTTGTACCAAATGGACCTGCGGGTCGGGCAGCAGTGATCGCCTGTTAAATCGCTCTGTAAATGAAATTTTAATATTATTATTAAAATCTATAAATCTATAATCTATTACCGTCATGGCATCTGAAGGTGCTGGTGCGTTGAGCAGGTGACAGTCCTGCTCCAGTCGGTCATTTTCAAAACACACTTGTGTCACGTACTCCAAAAGAAACTTAATGAAACTTTAAACAATAATTTGTTGTACAAAACATGGGAAACAAACGTTTGACAAAAACGGTTCCATAATTCATATTAAATTCAAAAGATAACGAAAAAACAGCTACAAGTTAGAGGGAATAGTGATAAAGTGGTAAAACCTGGCATTGATCCACAGCCCCAGACGGATGCGCTCAAGCTGCCGTGCGCACAAGCTCCGTTGGTAGGCGATACTATATTTTCACATTTTTAACAATGCAATTTAAACGTTTAGATTTTTACTGATAACCTACATTTACCAACAACAAAGAGACTACACTTAGCACCAAAAAATATGTAAAAAAAATAAATAATAATAATAATAATAATTTTTTTTAAAAAAAAGTAAATAAAAAAACGAATATCGAATACCAGATTTTCATAACGAATACATACCCATAGAAATGAATATTCGAATATCCGAATATTTGGGTACAGCCTCGGAGAGAGCACGGTGGTCTCCTCTCCGCCTAGCCTTTGAAACGTGTACCACACGTGTAATGTCTTTACTTTCGTTGCAAAGTGTCCCAATTAAAATCAGTGGGAGAATAAACAGTTGTGTTTCGTGCTATTTTGTTCAATTTCAACAAATATAATAGCTCGAAAAAGAGACTGCTTCTCAGCTAACGACCGGAGATTTCACTCAGCAGTATGTAAGTGCGCATGCGCGTCTACTTCCGAAACACAGCGGTTGCTATGGGGATCAGTGCGTTTGATTTATTGCACTGGGATGTTTTCCACAACTGGTGCACAGACGTCAAGAGACGCCGCTTGCGCCGGGACAGGACGTACAATAAATTACACCAACAAAATTCCACACATTCTTGTGGTTGGCTGAAACACTTTCAGCATGATTTCAATATCTGTCAGTGAGAGAGAGAGGAAGGTTTTGGTAATAGTACCGGCAAGAATTTAAAACTACTTTCACCTCTGGTAATATGTCTTGCTAGTATTCTTTTAATTATGTTTATATGTTAGCACTAATTAGCGGGTGTCGGTGTCTGCGGTCACTATGGTCACCACCTAGCTTGTCAGCAGCGGGTATCGGTGTCTGCAGTCACCACCTAGCTGTCAGCTTCTTGTTATTATTATTAAGCCTTTATTTAATACATGTAAAATCACGTTGAGATCAGAGGTCTCGTTTTCAAGTGCGACCTGTATCACAGCAGCAACATCCACATCAAGTTACAGAGCAACAGACAATACAATACAACACAAGCTTAGCTCGTTAACTAGCTAACCAGCCAGCTAACATTTAGCCTTCGAGCAAGACGCCAATTCGGGGATGCATTGAAGTCAGAGCCTGACAGAGAAGTGTTAGGATTTAGGTATTTAAGGAGAGAATATTTTGAACAAAAGGCTGAGGCTGTGTGAGGTTTGAAAATAAAGGTCCACCATGTTAGTTAGCTAACGTGATGCAATGTTAATGTTGTCATATGAGCAGTGTAATGTTAAAGTAACATTAAGGCTATACTTGTGTATATAAATTAAAAAGTGGCGAGCTGTGTGAAATTACATTAAGGCGTGTAACATAATTTAAAAAAGCTAATAAAGGACAATCAGATATGGGCACGAACACATCAAAATTTACCTTGGTACAAATTACAAATACTTGCTAGTAGGGCATTAACAGAAAAGTAGATCTGTCGACGTGTCGACGTCAGTGGCACAAGTCGACACCCCCTGGGAGGAGTCGACAAGTTGTGTGTTTTTTCCCCCCCTTTCTCTCTCTGTGCAGTGAACATACTCGGGCGTACTATAAGCGGAGCAGACTCCGCGAGGAATGTCCGCAGTCATTCAAGCTTTCATAGTCGAGCGCACTTCCGCATTGTAGTTTCCCGTGAAAAATCCCCAGATGTGAAAAATACATGCCGAGCAGTCACAGGTGCACGGAGCGGAGTCCGCACAGTCGTAAAATCTGAGCTTTGCTCACACAGGGCTTGCGGACCTCCGCAGAGTCCATTCTGCGTACGTTCCGCCCGAGTACGTTCGAGCCTTCACAGACATACATCACATGTGTGGAGATACTTCACTTTCCTCCGCTGTGTCAATGTGATGACATCATCAAATGACTTGTCAACTCGACTTCGACTTTATTGACAGATAAGTGGACCTGAAAAAAATCAAAGTCGTTATACCCTATTATACACAGACATTGATGAAAGGGAGCGCAACAGACCTTGAGCAGCTAACATTAAGTTAATACCAATCATGCCCTCGTTTTGACACAACAAATGTAGCTAAACCCACCATCCGGTGGTAGTAATTTGTGCATGCCAAGATTCCCCACATAGACGTCCCTCTAATTATTCAATACATTATGTAGAATTGCATCTTAGAGAACATAACACACGTGTTAAAAGATAATGAAGATGGCAGCGCGTGTAAACGCAGTGGCTTGGCACTCTATAGTGCTAGCTACTAGCTAGTACTGCTAGTGCTAGTACAATGACAATAAAGTTGTCTAATTCTAATAATTAAGAGGCACATTACCTTACCATTCTTTCGCTTACACGCGCGTTTTGTTCATATTCTTCATCTTCTCCATCGTCGTCGTCTTCTTCTTCTTCTTCTACTTCTTTTTCTTCTTCAGCGAATAATACAAAGACCAACTTCCGCTGTGACTTCTGGTAGGGATTGGTTGTAAAATGGCGGCGCGCTTCCGGTATGGAATAATATACACGAAGAAGACTTCCAGTAGGGACGGTGGATATCCATCCCATCCTTTCTCCACCATCTTCTCTGCAGTTGGGTCCCTCTCGGAAAAGTAGCAAAGCTTCCTAAAATACATTTCTTTGGCTTTTTTTTATAAACAGTTGCCAACGGTGTGTGTGTACACTTTATAACTAGTAGCCAGTGTGCACTGGAGCCTATCACAATAGCATGCACAGGGGCCCATCTTATGTACTGTACACCACTGATCTAACCAATAGTATAGCTACAAAGGACATGAGATTTGCTTCATATTAGTCATGTTCCCATCAGCCTGTTTAGATGCGCATCTAGAAGTATCGCATCGGAAAATTATGATTGAAACGCCAAAATTCAAATTCAAATCCCCTAATTCGCACAAACTAAAATACGCTCGCTTTAGCCGGGTTTTGGTTGATTATAAAAAATGTTGATTCCCAAAACAGGGGATGGAAACAGTTATGTTCGAATTAAGTCTGACGTAGTGCACCTCTCTCCATGGTAATATCCACACTCCGGGTCGGGAAGGCGGTAATGCATTTACAAGCTAGTTGCCAACCACCAGAAAATGCAGAAGAAGATGTATGCGAGACTTGTTTTGTTTCCGGTTTTGCGGAAAACTCGCAGTAGTTCATAGTTTTCACCAAAGTCCATACATTTAATGGAAACACACAGGATTAGTATTTATTTTAATGCGCATTTCCCAATGATTCAAATCGCTTTTGGATGGAAACATAGCTACTGACAAACTACAACATTAAATGCTCTATTTTTTAATGATAAAAATCTGAATTATACAATGTCATATAATGATAACACTGTGAAAGGAGGCATTTTTCATGATGAGTATTTTTTTTATTTTAATACTTTCAATTTATCCTTTTCCTAAAAAAGAACAATGTCTAGACTCAAAAGGAAGTGCTCTGTTGAGATTATAAAAAGGTAGCAACCAGGTGCCAGATGTTAAGCAGCAGGCATTCAAGAGATGCAGCACTGCAAAAACTGCCCACCAGCTACACCTATATGTCAGTCCATGATCAGCTCCCCTCGCTCATTGGCCAGGAAGCTGAAGCTCTGACGAAAATGCAGAGTTAGCATTTAGCTAAAGGCGATTAAAGCCAAGATAAGGGCTACATGTTCTTACTTGTAAAGCGAATCATTTCTTCATGTGTACTGAATTACGAAGTGGTTCACTCCTACATATTGATTCCTCTTTATCACTACAGTGCCACATTGTAGCGGAATGTGGGTTTGTCTTGTACTAGTGATGGATGCGGTTTGTAGCTGTCTGTAGCTACACTTGTCTTGGCAAAATGGTAAATCAAAATGAATCAGGGGTTGGCTTTTACTTTCACTTACTTAGAAAAAATGTTTACAAACAGTAACTGACAATCCCGCATTGTAACCATTAAGTTACATTTTTAATTCAGTGAATTAAGTTACATTTGAATTTAGTAGTGTTTAGGGAACACTACTTCATGCAATAAGTAGTGTTCCCTGAACAGCACAAGTGTGGGAGTTGGGGTGGTGGGCATATTTTCATGCAAGAGTCCCACCATGGACCTGCAGGTTTGTTCATTAAAACCTCTTAAAAATCAAACGGCCTGTTGGTGGATCTTCATAAGGTATTATTTGATAATTATATGTTAACAGCTGCTGTATTGTATTTGCTGTGTTAAAGAGGTTTAATCATATGACCTATCATTCCAAAGCTACGCTCCCTACGGTTGGATTAATGTGAAACATTTCAAGATACAACCATCACAGCAGGTTTAATCAACACGTCTGTTTGACAAAAACAAAAAAATAAACTTAATGTTGCCTAGAAAGCATTATTTTAATCCACAGATCCATATTATTCCAACAAAAAGGATGCTGACGCAGTTCTTTTACACTTGCAAAGGTCCAGAAGATCTACATTCGGTGAAATATTTAATCCAAACACATGATTACATCCACAGATATCCACCAACTGCCAATGCATTGTTTCATGTTCATATTTCTCCACATATTATCCATAATATCTCTGTCCTGCATGTAAATATTACCAATAGCTTACTCTTAAAACAGTGGTGAACTCCTGACCTTTTGATTGACACCTCACTTAAGCCAATAGGAGCTTCCATGCCTGCTCCATAACCTGCAATAGCTAAGGAGGGCCTGTGTTCACATCTTAGGTCTGTCACTAGCCAGCAATTGGCCTGATGTCTTACTGGTCTTGTAGTCAATGACACTCGTCTCTTCCAGAGTAATTTTGAGTAATTCCTTGCAGCATAGACTGTTATAAATGTACATAAATGATAAGCAAATGGCTCCATTGTTGTGTTAAGTTAAAAAACACAATGTTTCAATTTAGGTTTCCTAGTGTTTTTATATACAGTAAGCTCCTAAATAGACAATTATGTCTGTGTCAATTAATTTTTCACTCTTATTCACACATTAAGTACATAGTTCTACCCTATTTTTGAAAAGCACCTACACAAACACTTAGACCTTTCAAATTGTTATCTGCTTTGACTTTGGACTATGTGAGGCTTGATGCTATGCTGTATTTTCCAGCTAATACCTCCCAGTTCATCTGCAGCATCATTTATCAAGAAAATATTCAAATGATTTCAAAATTACATATAAAAGTTTTAGCACACTGAAATACATAACTAACATAACATAATACATACTTACAGTGAATGCTGGGGGGGGGATACTTAACCTTTCAAATGAGACCAAATGTCCCAAAAAGATAGGCGTTTTAGGTAAACTTGGGTGAGTTTTACAAGATGCGTAAGAGTTCAAATCATGACTGTTAGTTTAGTTGCCTAACCATTACCATACCTTAACCAAAATGTATTTGCCAAAACTAGCATTTCTCATTTTCATTTTTCCTAATTTGTGACAAAGACAAGCTAATCCAACAAATTGGCTCACTTGTCTGTTAGCACATTAACTAGATTTGTCATTGTAGATGTTTTGTAATGTGAAGGTACCTTTGTCAACACAAACACCTTATGCAGCATTTGACGGAGAAACAACTGTGTTGAAACAGGTTGAATTCTAACATATTGACTGCCATATGGTGTTTATTTAGGATGCTTTGCAAGTCTAGAAGAACAATTACAGAAAGCCTGGAGCATGTTTTAGACAGTGTAGCTGTGAGACATACAAACTATGTAAACAGTTTAATTTACAATAAGCAGAAGCATAATCAGGGGTTAGAGATGTTGTTTTACAACCAAAGAGCTCCAGGTTTTTAAGCCTGCAATAGACACCACCTGCTCAAAAGTCACTAACTGCATGTCTGAATGTGGTTACTGAAAAACATGAAATGGCACGACAGAGTACAAGTGTGAGCATTTTTGTCTCCGCGTGATTCATGATTTGCACAACAGTTTTGCAAAGAGGAGTGTGTGGATTTTCTTGGAAGTGCTTGTAATATCAGATACCATATGTTGCTCTGTTTCTACTTGTACAACAGCTCCTGATTATAGCCACTTTATTTTTATACTGTACCACAGTGACAACTTGTGAAGATGATAAATTATATTTAAAATTTCACAAAAATTATAACATTTGGAGTTGTTTTTAATAGTACAAATCAGCGAGTCTGGTGACTTGAATGGAAATTGTTCTTTCGTCTGATTTAAGGGAGCTGAAATTTGAGCCTGATGATTATCTACACAGCAGTTAAGTGGTACTTGAGATTGGGGGTCAAATTAGGTTGTTAAAGAGATTATTGGTCCCTGGGCTAAAAAATGGTGAGCAATTGCTACACGAGACAGCAGACATTTGTTCAAGAAACCCTAAACAGGGCAGAGATTTTCCATGTTCTGTGGGACTACGTACTTACGTTACATGGTATATTAACAATCATACTTTTGTAAAAGGTCTATAATCATTGTAGGAGCCGCATTTAAGTTTTGATTATGAGTTTGTTGATTAACCTGTGCATGTCTGTCGTGTGTGCGCTCCTCCCTCCTCAGGTGGTGAGGGCAGGACCAACTGAGGTTTTAAAGTGAATGGGGGATGGCAGGAACAGGGGCAACACTGTCATTGACCGCAGCCAAGCACAGCACAAGCTTTTGAATTGTTGCTTTCTTATTTAATCGTTTTATTTTTATTTGCAGTAAATCAGTCATCATCATTTAACCGAGTTTGCTCCTCTGAAGTTCCTTTTTTGGTACACAAAAGGACAAGCACAAAAACTGGTCAAGAGCTGTAAGTATATGTCTCCAGAACGAGGATATCAAAAGGCAAAACAGTTGTTAAAAGAAAACTTTGGAAATGAATACAAAATATCTTGTGCTTACCTGGAAATGGTCTTATCCTGGCCTCAAATTAAATCTGAGGACTCAAGGTCATTGCAGGAGTATGCCTTAAGCTGCCGTACAAGCTCCAGGAGAAAACAAAGAACAAAGCCTATGAGCTGCAAGAGGAGCACAGTCGTAGGCTTAGAATTTTGGATCACCTTGTCCATTTCATTGAAAAACAAGCCCGCCCACCTTCAAGACCAGACAATTGTTAAAGGAAAAGTGACTGTGAAGATTAGACCACCTGCCAAACCACAAATCTCCAAGTCATCAGGCAGCAGTTTTGCTACAGGTGTCACTGTTGCCCCAAAGGAAAAGCAGTCTGAGCCACCGGAGCCCTCCTGTCCCTTCTGCAGCTGTAAACACACACTGGAGATTTGTAAAGCATTAATGGCACAAACACACAGGAGGAAGCTCAACTTTTTAAAGACCAAAGGTACATGTTTTGGATGTCTCTCCACAGTGTTAAATGTTAAAGATGGTGCATCTACTGGCTCTGAAAGACTCCTTGGTGCAGTGGCTGGAGCATCAACAGAATTATGTGGTCATATAAGGGCCGAAGAACAGGAGAATGTGTTATCCATTGTCCCAGTTCAAGTTAAAGCAGCAAAAGGCAGCCAAGTCCTGCAAGTGTATGCCCTTGTGGATCCTGGCTCCACTGTTACTTTCTGTTCTGAATCCCTCATGTCTCAGCTCGACCTGAAAGGTAAAAAGACACACATTCTCTTAAAGCCACAGTGTGTAACATTTTCAGTTGTTTATTGGCAAAAATTGATATCTGCATTCATAAATATGTCATCACTGGTGTACTATTACCTCCACCAATAATCTGACTTATTCTCGTAAAAGGAGAATTTCGGATTTGTTTGTACATTGTGCGGGTAAGTCGTCTGTGGGGTTCCATTACGCTTCGCCATCTTGAGAATACACCCGCCAGCAAGGGACATACAGCACCGCCTTCGGCGTTTTCGTTGAGAGCCAGGGCAGCACTGCGTGACTGAGGAGCCGAAGGAGAGGAGCAAGAGGCGCTTCACTACTACCCTGGCAAATTTGAAACAAAGTCCCACTCTTTGAGCATAATGCAGGATCATGCATATGCAGCATCATGGGAGACGGAATCCTTGTCGCCAAGAAAGCACAAAAGGGAATAGAAAAGGCAGCGTGACCGGCGAATTAAAAAACAAAAGCCCACATCCAGGTAGCCTTTCCCAGGTAGAGAGAGCTGCTGAGCGAGGATGGTAATGCAATCACAGGCCGGCTGCTGTTGACTGTTAGCCCGTGTTAGCGGCCAGTCGCTAACAGCCTCATCCCTCTCCTCGCATCACTGCGCCGTTGTAGCCGTTAGCCGCCGTTAGCGCTGGCCTGTGATTGTATTACCTTTCTCCTTCAGCAGCTCTCTCCACCTGGGAAAGGCAACCCCAGTGCTGACCCTTGTTTTTTTTTTAATTCGCCGGTCACGCTGCCTTTTTTGATTCCCTTTTGCACTTTCTTGGCGACAAGGATTGTGTCTCCCGTGATGCTGCATAATACATGATCCTGCATTATGCTCAAAGAGTGGGACTTAGTGGCCAGCAGCACTACTGCCGCATAACAATCAGCTGTTTCAATTTACACCCGCCCCAACAGTCCTACGTTGTAAACACAGCCAGCATGGTGAGGAGGGGGTTTGTCAACTCGCATCGCGTGTGTCTGTGTAGGAGCCTGAATTAATACTCCATGTAGTATCGGATGACATGGTTTCATCAGTGTTATCATAGCTTTTTGGTGCACAGCGGCTACAGTTGTTGCAATACGTGTTTGAAACAGTGAGGCGCTAGAGTGCGCCATCTGTTTGAATGCAATATATGATTTCAACGTTAGATGGGAAAATTCCTACACACTGTGGCTTTAAGAATGATGAATCACAAAAAACTTGTTCCATCTCACGTCATCTCCAGCATTGAAGTTTCAGCACTGCACAGTGACAACTTCTTGCCTCCTTTTGTTTTCACTCAGTATGAAATGCCAGTCACCCTGAGCAGCATTCTAAGGCAAGATGATTTAAGAAATTTTATTATTATTATTATTATTATTGTTATTATTATTGAAAAGTTAAGTATGAGAATATGGAAATATATTTCATAACTTATTATATGCCAATATTAAATCAATCTGATGCTTTGAATGCTCAGAAATTGCATCGCCAATGAATACAAAGTTAGAAAATACAATGTAACACAACTTCCGGTATAAGCCACGCCCACTTCCGTTTTTTGATACAGCAACAGATACAGATAAGTATCTGTAGACAATTAAGTACACACACAAATTGAAAAACACAACAGCTACAGGAGGAGGCTCTTACTAGTCACAGCGGCAGATAAGTGCATTGCTTGCGTCATCTGAGTGATCTCTCTGTGACAGCAACTTGCCTCCACCGAAACAGTCAACAGCAAACTCAGAAGGTAAGGTGATGTATGTGTTATACTAAGTAATAAATCTTGATACATTCTGACAGCCCCTGATAGCTCAGTGCTTGGTCAGTAACGTGGGTCTCACAGTGTAGCCACTCAAACAGAAGATACATTTATGGAGTTTTCTCTCCTGATTGAATCAAGTGGGAACGCAATGAAAACACGTATTAAGTCGAATCTGGTAATTGCCAACTAGCTAAATGTGTTATATTCCTAATCTTTTGTGATGTTTAACTTGCATGTTTCAAAGGCATTTGTGTATTGCCAACATGACAGAGCACACAACTCATTAAAATTGTAATTTCTAATGATGACAAGCAATATTTATTTGCATTCCTTTATTACACAAGCACTAAGAATAGTCAGAGGCAGGTGTAGATTGTGTTAGTACCTACAAAAAGATCAGAGCTACTAATATACTGATGAATGCTGAAATACACATGATTTTCCTTCTGTCCAGCAGACCCCAGACACTCACCTGCTGTTAGCTTCAGCAAGCCATGCAGAGAGCTTTGGAATGAACCAGTTTCTAGGAAGGGTCCAAGCAAGGATATTAGGCTTGTTCAAGATGAGCCAGGCCTGTGTAGATTCGATCACCAACGTTCAGGGCACAATGCAGAGTTTTGTGTCCAACTTCATCCCGACTTGCTCTGACGTCATGCTAAGGTGCAGTTTTTTAGAGCCAAGCGCTGCAGCTGCTCTCCACCGACTGCAAGACCCAGAACAGGGTGGGAAATGCCTGGCTCTCACCTGATCTAACAGCTGACTGGATTAGATGTTGACTCAACAATATGACTTTTTAGATAACCTTTTCATTTTTGTTCATTTCAGAGATTTTAATTTCATTTGTCTAATTTGAAGGTTTATTCTATTAACAGAAAATATGTTGTTTGACTGATGGTGGAGTTTAGTGATCAGAGACTAAATACATGCATCATAAAATTGTATATTAACATGGGACTGTTTTAATTATTGAAGTGGGCTATTTAGGGACTAGGGACAGTTTTATAAATGGTAAAAAGTTCCGTACAGCTGCTTTAAGTAATTTTGGCACATCTGCCATCCTTCATTTCACTTACCATATAATAATCTCCTAAACTTTTCTCAGAGGTGATAAGTTTAACAGTTTCAAGGTCCCCCATCATCTATCATGCATCAACTGCGAAGCAGAATCTGTCAGAAAGGCTGCTGCTTTAGGCACAATGTGAGGAAATCCTCTGATAACTTCAAATGAATGATGAATAGGTTCAATCATGATTGATAGACTAACCCTGGCATATTGAGAGCCTAATTGCAATATGTTACTGCTTAAGGCCTCTGATTAACAGCACTCGTTTAGAATCTTATTTTAGGTTTAAGTCTCCTTCACAAAGGATTTAAAACAGATAAAACTCAAACTCTAAAGACAAACAGATAAGTCCATTTTACTATTATTTTCGGTATTTTAAGGATATGTCCAAATTACATCAAATCCCGTAAGAATAAGAGCCATCCCCAACAAGGTCCATTTTAATTTATCGAGAAACTACATTCTAATAGGCTACACTGCCTGCATGAGCAGCCCATGTCTGTTTTTGATGTCTGCCCGTGTTAAGAGGTTAGAGCAGCCACACTGCCCAAGTTATCAACACTGCTCAGGAGCAGCTCAGTTCTACATCTAAGCCGTTTCTCAATATGCATTCTTGTGCAGACTTGTGTTCTTATGGACTTGTGACATGTCATCAGTCACAGCCCAAGTACTGTTCCAATTCAAAGTTAACATCTAGCCAAGTTCAGACCAAATTCCCGGATGTGTTCTCGCCACACCCATTTCACCGGGGATGCACTGGAGCAGACTTGAGTGGACTTCAGACCGCCAGGTATCCCAGCATGCATTTCGCAACAATCATCGGAAAATGACAAGTGAGGGAAAGGCGCACAATTGTAAGCCATAATTACCGATATGTTACTGTTGTTTTGTCACAGAACGTAGTGTTTTCATGCGTAGTTTAAACATCAGACCCGTGGCCGAAGTTTTAATATACAGCCGAGTTGAATGTGACTGAGGTCCGCTAGATGACAGCGGTGTCAGCGCTCATAGATAATAAACGTGCGTATGAGTGCTCAGGCTGCCCCAGAGAGCAGCCTCTCTCAGGTAGTCCTTTTGAAATTCGTGGCTGATATCTCTGTAGTGGTTACACATGAAATGTAATTCGTTTGGGGTATGTCTAATGTGCAATATTTAGTCTTAGTATAAGATATGTTCTTATATTATTAAATGTTGTAACATGTTATTGTTCTTTGCATTCTTTTGCTTATTTAGGCCTTTGTGTTTTTACCATTCAATAATGATTTTAAGAATTTTGTTAGGTGCCGCGAGGCAAAAAGCGAGGCCAGGACCCAGAGTGCAGAGAACAAGAGCACAAGTTTATTCAGGCACAAAAGTTTCAACACAAAGAAAACAGAAAATCACCACAACGGGAAAAAAGGCTCTGGAGGCTGGATGGGAACAAAAACAAAACAAAAGTTAAAGCTCAAAAATCTAATAACTAAAAAAAACACAAAATCAAAACAACAAGGAGAAAAAACAAAGTATCAACAGAAAATCACCTTAAACAGGGAGATAACTTGAGGGAACAAAGTAACAACAGAAAATCACCTTACTCAGGGAGATACTTGAGAGAACAAAGTAACAACATAAAATCACCTTACTCAGGGAATTTCTCGTGTCGGGAGAACAACAGGATCACAGGCAAAAAACTCGAGACTGAACGCGTGGCAGGAGAAAAGGGCAGAAGCGTGGCAAGACACAGTGTAAGACAATGGATCTTATGGCAATGAACCAGGGGAAAAAGCCGGCTTAAAAAGCTACATGTTAATCAGCCTGATGAGGCTCAGGTGCGGTGAATGAGGCTCAGCCAGCGAGTTCAGCCCCGCCCCCCTGCCATGATCCAGCTCTGCAGAGGGAGAGTGAGAGGAGAGCAGAGAGGGGGGAGGAGAGAGAAGCAACCGCAGGCAGCAAACAACAAAACAATAATATTGGTCACAACAAAAACCATGACAGTACCCCTCCCCTAAGGAACGCCACCTGGCGTTTTACCGGGTTTACCTGGGTTGCGGGCGTAAAAGTCCCGCAGCAGTTGTGGGTCCAATATGAGGGAACGCGAGACCCAGGAGCGGTCCTCCGGGCCGTATCCCTCCCAGTCAACGAGGTACTGGTATCCCCTGCCTCGCCTGCGGACATCCAGGATGCGATCCACCGTGTATGCCGGGTGACCGTCAATGATGCGGGGAGGGGGAGGCGGCGGCTCTGGCGGTTGGAGGGGGCTGTCGGTTACCGGTTTTTTGAAGAGACACGTGGAACACCGGGTGGATCTTGAGGGAGGCTGGGAGCTGGAGGCGGACGGCGCTGGGGTTGATGATCCGGTCAATGGGAAAGGGTCCGATGAAGCGAGGAGCCATCTTGCGGGAATCAACTTGAAGGGGCAGGTCCCGTGCGGACAACCAGACTCGTTGCCCCACCTGGTAGTCTGGGGCTGGGATCCTCCATCGGTCAGCCAGGCGCCGGTTACGCTCCGCCGTTCTGCCCAGAGCTGCACGTGTCTCCCTCCAGACTCGCCGGACTCTGCGGAACTGGGCCTGGACGGACGGAACTGCCACTCCGGACTCCTGGCTGGGAAACAGAGGGGGTTGGAAGCCTGAGGTCACCATAAACGGGGACATACCTGTGGCAGTGCTGATTAAGGAGTTGTGGGCGTACTCCACCCAGGGGAGGTGGGTGGACCAGGTGGCAGGGAGGCGTGAGGCTACGCAGCGCAGTGCCGTCTCTAGATCCTGGTTGGCCCGCTCAGTCTGGCCGTTGGTCTGAGGGTGATAGCCGGACGAGAGGCTGGTGGTGGACCCCAGCGCCCGACAGAAAGCCTTCCAGACTTGGGAGGTGAACTGCGGGCCCCTGTCCGACACAATGTCCATGGGGATCCCGTGGAGCCTGAAGACGTGCTGGATCAGGAGGTTAGCGGTCTCTAAGGCGGTGGGGAGTTTGGGGAGGGGAACAAAATGAACTGCCTTAGAGAATCTATCAACAATCGTGAGAATAGTGTCGTTACCCTCAGATGGTGGAAGGCCGGTGACGAAGTCTACGGCGATGTGGGACCATGGCCGTGGGGGAATAGGTAAGGGGCGCAGGAGACCCGCCGGGGCTTGGTGGGAGGACTTGTTGCGGGCGCAGACTGAGCAAGAGGCGACGAAGGCTCAGACACCATAGAAGGCCACCAAAAGCGCTGTTGAAGAAGGTTGAGTGTCCGGTGGACCCCTGGGTGGCACGCGATCCGTGAGGCATGTCCCCAGAGAAGCACAGGTGTCCTGGTGGTAGGAGGGACGAACAGCCGACCCGGTGGACATCCGTCTGGAACCGGGTGATCTTTGAGTGCGTCGAGGACTTCCTGCTCCACTTGCCACCGGACCACCCCTACCACACACACAGGAGAGAGGATCGTCCCCGCGTCGGCCTCCCCCTCCTCAGGGGCGAACTGACGGGAGAGGGCGTCGGTCGGGCTTCATGTTCCGGGAGCCAGGGCGGTAGGTGAGGGTGAAGTCGAAACGCCCGAGGAAGAGAGCCCAACGAGCTTGGCGGGAGTTCAGCCTTTTGGCAGAGCGGAGGTAGGACAGGTTTTTATGGTCCGTCCAGACGATAAAAGGTTGAGCCGCTCCCTCCAGCCAGTGCCGCCACTCCTGAAGAGCCAGAACCACCGCCAGTAGTTTGCGGTTCCCTACATCATAGTTGCGCTCGGCAGGGGGAGAGGCGACGGGAGAAGAAGGCGCAGGGATGCAGCTTTTGGTCCGCAGGCAGGCGCTGGGAGAGTACGGCTCCGACTCCTGAATCAGACGCGTCCACCTCCACCACAAACTGCTGCTCGGGATCTGGGTGAATGAGAACAGGAGCATTTACAAAGAGATCTTTTAATTGATCGAAAGCACATTGAGCGTCAGTGGACCACGTGAAGTGAAGTTTGCTGGAGGTTAAGCGTGTGAGGGGAGCTGCGATTCCGCTGTAGTTGCGAATGAATCGTCTATAAAAATTAGCAAACCCAAGAAAACGCTGTAGTTGCTTACGATTGGTTGGGACCGGCCACCCTCTGACTGCCTCAATCTTGGAGGGGTCGGCCCTGAGTTGTCCCTTTTCCACCACGTAGCCCAGGAAATAACAGTGGAAACGTTAAACTCACACTTCTCAGCTTTAGCGAACAGCTTATTTTCCAACAACCTCTTGAACATCCCTCACGTGGTCCACGTGCTCCTTCTGTGAGCGAGAAAAAACCAGAATGTCATCAAGGTATACAAACACAGTCTTATTAAGCAAGTCTTTGAGTACATCATTTACCAACGACTGGAAAACTGCTGGTGCGTTGGTGAGACCAAAGGCATGACCCGGTACTCAAAGTGGCCCAAGTGAGTGTTAAAGGCAGTCTTCCATTCGTCCCCCTCGCGGATTCTGACCAGGTGGTAAGCGTTTCGCAGGTCCAGTTTGGTGAACACAGTTGCGTCATGGAGGGGGCTAAAGGCGGAGTCGAGAAGTGGCAGAGGGTACTTGTTTTTAACAGTGATGGCGTTCAAGCCGGTGTAGTCAATGCACGGGCGCAGGTTTTGTCTTTCTTCTCCACGAAGAAAAACCCTGCCCCCAGAGGAGATGAGGAGGGTCTTATGAGTCCTGCTGCTAGAGAGTCGTTAATGTACTTCTCCATTGCTTCCCGTTCAGGCTTGGTCAGGTTGTAAAGTCTGCGGGTAGGGAGCGGAGCCCCGGGAAGCAAGTCTATGCCGCAGTCATAAGGCCTATGCGGTGGGAGGGAACCTGCCGAGTCCTTACTAAAAACCGCTTTCAAGTCGTGATACTCACTGGGGACGTTACTCAGGTCTATCGCTTCTGCGGCGTGGGTGGGGCTCGGGGCTCTGGTGGGTACTGCTGATCTAAAACAGTGGGCGTGGCAATGGTTACTCCAGTTCCTGATAGTACATGTGGACCAGTCAATGTGGGGGTTGTGCAGCTTTAACCAGGGGAATTCCTAAAATTACTGAGGCGAGTGGGGAGGATATTACATAAAACTCAACTATTTTCGTGATGGTTACTGGAGAGAGTCAGCTTAAGTGGCGAGGTTCGGTGTGTTATCACTTCCAGGGGTCTCCCATCTATCGCCAGGACCTGCAGGGGAGAGGAAAGCTGGCTCAGTGAAAGTCTATTATTCTTAACAAAGTCAGCATCTATAAAATTGTCATCAGCACCTGAGTCTATCAGCACCTGGACAGGCAAAGAACGTTGTGACTCGTGTATCATACCTGGTGCTCGTATTTGGGAGGATGAAGAGGAAGAGATTCGGCTCACCCGTGCCTCCCTGCCTACCGGTGAGCCCCGCCTTTTGGCAACTCGGAACAGCTGGTGAGGAAGTGGCCTCCCCGGCCGCAGTAGAGGCAGAGTTTGTCCCTCATGCGGCGCTGTCGCTCGCAGGAGTGAGTCGAGCCCTCCCCAACTGCATGGGCTCATCTGGGGAGGTTGTGCCGGGTTGGAGCTCGGGAGCGTTGACAGAAGTGGGAGGGGCGGAGTCCCTTATAGTGGCTGGGCTGGGTGATGGGAAAGCTGGAGAGCGACGAGCCTGATCCGTCTTCTTCTCCCTCCGTCTCTCCCTGAGCCTGTTGTCAATGCGGGTGCTAGTGTGATTAGCTCATTAAGTGATCTACACTCCTCTCTCGTAGCTAACTCGTCCTTTAACTCCCCGCTAGACCCTTCTGAAAGATGGCTTGTAACGCTGAGTCCCCCCACCCGCTACTGGCTGCAAGAATGCGGAAACTGACTGCATACTGTGACACTGTCTGACTGCCCTGTTGTAGGTCTAACAATTGTCCCACTGCTTCCCTACCCCGTACTGGGTGATCAAAAATGCGTTTCATTTCATCAGTAAACTGTTTGTAATCTGTCAGCAGCTCTGATTCTTGATCAGTTATAGCGAGAGCCCAAGCGGCCGCCTGTCCCGACAATAAACTCATGACGAAGGCTATTCTTGACTGGGCTGTAGCGTATGTGCTAGGCTGCTGATTAAACACTAGAGTACATTGAAAAAGAAATTGTGCGCATGTGCCTAAATCTCCGGAATACCTAGCGGGGATCGGTATGAACGGCTCTCTGGAGGGAGACGTCTGGGAAGCGGGAGGTGCTGCAGCCGGCTGGGGAGGCGAGGAGCCCAAAGAGCTGGGTGGAGAGAGCTGGTCGCTGACGACCGCCAGCTGGGTGCTCAGCTGGGCCACGCTGGTGGAGAGTCGCTGCAGGTGATCCATCACCTGCAGCAGCGTCGTCTCGTGCTGGCCGACCAATGCTCCTTGTGTGGAGAGTGCGTGCTTGAGACGCTCTGTCTCTGCTGGGTCCATTTCTTTTTGGCCAGAAGATTCTGTTAGGTGCCGCGAGGCAAAAAGCGAGGCCAGGACCCAGAGTGCAGAGAACAAGAGCACAAGTTTATTCAGGCACAAAAGTTTCAACACAAAGAAAACAGAAAATCACCACAACGGGAAAAAAGGCTCTGGAGGCTGGATGGGAACAAAAACAAAACAAAAGTTAAAGCTCAAAAATCTAATAACTAAAAAAAACACAAAATCACCGTTACGGGAAAAAACAACAAGGGGAAAAAACAAAGTATCAACAGAAAATCACCTTAAACAGGGAGATAACTTGAGGGAACAAAGTAACAACAGAAAATCACCTTACTCAGGGAGATACTTGAGAGAACAAAGTAACAACATAAAATCACCTTACTCAGGGAGTTTCTCGTGTCGGGAGAACAACAGGATCACAGGCAAAAAACTCGAGACTGAACGCGTGGCAGGAGAAAAGGGCAGAAGCGTGGCAAGACACAGTGTAAGACAATGGATCTTCTGGCAATGAACCAGGGGAAAAAGCCGGCTTAAAAAGCTACATGTTAATCAGCCTGATGAGGCTCAGGTGCGGTGAATGAGGCTCAGCCAGCGAGTTCAGCCCCGCCCCCCTGCCATGATCCAGCTCTGCAGAGGGAGAGTGAGAGGAGAGCAGAGAGGGGGGAGGAGAGAGAAGCAACCGCAGGCAGCAAACAACAAAACAATAATATTGGTCACAACAAAAACCATGACAAATTTATTGTAATTTATTTATTGTATTTGAAGACTAATTGTCTTTATTGTAGTATTTATTCAAAAGCATTTTAAATATTGATTATGATATGAATTGTATACCTGATGTCTGAAGTGTGGCTGAATAAACTTTTCCTCTTCACATCTGACCTGTTTGATCCCATTTATATTGGTGAGGACAGACTATATGACAGTTCAACAGCACCACAATCTACAACTCAACACTTCAATAAAATGTTAGACTGAATATTAAACTGCTGTTGTTTTTCCTAGGTGTACCAAGTAAACTGTCAAGTCTCCATAAAAATGTAGACAGAAAGCATAATGATGAGACAAATGCAGTGATGGACATTAATTAAGTATACTGTATTTACTCAAGTAGCTACTGTACTTTACAAATTTGATGTACTTGTACTTTTGGTATTTCCATTTACTTAGAGGAAAATCCTGTACATTCTGCTCAAGCTACATTTATTTGATAGCTATAGTTACTTTTCAGATAGTTTGTTGTATATGTTGTTGTTTCATATTTACAAGTTGCTGTGTGTTGTTATAGATTAGACTAGTACACTAGTGAAAGGTGTTCAAAATAGTCTACCATGACAACATTTAAATGCTGCTTACATGTAGCCTACGCTGATCAATTAATACTCATTACATATTTATGTATATGATCACAACACTTGAAACTGGGTCACTCTGCATCATGAGTACTTTTAACTTTTCATTTTAAGTTGGCCTACATTTTGCTGACAATACCCATATACTTTTATTCAAGTCAGATTTGGTATGCAGCACTTTTTCTTTTGACTGAGTTTTTGTTCTTTGTTGTGATATTCCTGGGTACTTTGTCCACAGCTGGACAAACATATTGAACAGACATGCAAGCATTGCATGTCTCATCCTCATCCTCATTCTCCGCTGTCTTTCTGGGATCTGCCTCCTCAGCTGGGCAGCCTCCTCCTCAGCCTGCAGGTACAGCAGTCCTGCTGCAATAACTGCGCCAAGACACATTCTTTGATCCGTTATTGATTTTTGATTTCCATCTCGCCAATGCTCATGATCACAATAACCACCAACTCTCCACAAACTTTACCCCCGCACCTGACTTTTGATTATAATCAGAATCCAGCTGCGGGGAAAAGGTTTTAAGATATTTTATGAAAATGTTTTGGCTATTTATATGTTTTTGTCAGTTATATATGTTGAAATGTTAAAAAAATATACATATTAATTTCTTACAATGTCTATGAAAAGACGCAGGGCTGGGCTGTGTTTATATTGTTTTATTCTAAATGCATGTATACAACACAGTACAACAGCCAAGGCAAGTGGAGGTGGTGACATCATCAAGTTCGCTGCTGTTCCAAAAGCAGAAATGACTGTACTCCCATCCTCCCGTTCTCCCGTTCTTTGGAAGTCTGGACTCTGGCGTGGACTTGCCAAGTCTGAACTTGCAAAGTCCACAAGTCCCAACTGCCGTCTGCCATCTCCCAGGCACACTACGTCATCAAACCATGTGATGTTTGTTCTTACCAGGTGCAGGAAGCTCTCGACCTCCTGAATCCAGCATCGTTTTTCTTTTATCTGTAATGGATTTCGCACCAGAGCAGCCTAAACACACAAAGTCCAAAATCGCGATGAGTGGTGACAAGTCATGTCATGCCGTTTTTCGAGGGGAAAAGTTAAAGAAGCAACAGACAGCATTTTCGCATGTATATATCATTATGAAAATAATGTGGGTTGCACAGGGTAGTATACACAGTAAAATCAGACAATCAGCGTTTACAAAGGTTACTTAGTGGCTTTGCAATAAGCTTCCGCCACCGGGGACGAATTTTTGCGGAAACAATTTGCTTTACGGCAGGAAATGCGTCATGTATTGCCAAACTGTTAAGTCAGCCAATCAGGGACTGGAGCTGGTCTGTATGAGGAACTGGCCAGGCATGAGATAGTTGAGTCAGGGGCACAATGGCAGACGGACAAAGTTTGGAGATAAGTGAAAAACAGTGTCCCCAAAGAAAACGAGCTAATCTGTCTGAGAAGGCAAAGAAGAGCAAAAAGGAGAGTGATAAAAGAAGAGGAAAAACAAGAGTAAACCTCAGTCAGGCATTCAAGAGATGGAGGGAGCTCTGTGACCAAAGAGACCTCAAAACCCATGTCCAGCTAGCTTTCTTTCTAATGGATCAGTAAGTAACACGGCTAAATGTTAGCCAGCTGAAAGAGGACTGTACTGTACTGGCTGCTAGTTAATTTCTAGCTGGCCAGCATCGCAAATCGCCGCAACCAGGGAGCGGCCAAAACCAAAACCTATCTGTTGCCTCTTTAAAGGATTACTCGCGATCTCATGCGGAGCTGTGAGTGGAGACTTAGATCTTTTATAAAAGGTAAGAGTCTCACTCCTACCACTATTTTTGGCTGAGATATACTGCCTAGAAAGTGGGATCATAACTTTCACCATAGGTGTTTCTAGCCCATTTTTGGGGTGCTGAAGCAGGCTCTGAGCGCTCTATCTGCACAGAGCAATGCGTTACCTTCCAGAGTGGGTGATATGCAGTAGTGCTGTAAGTACCTGGCTTAAACCAGGATATGTGGCACATTTCCTAACTTCTACCACTCAATACCAACACAATATTATCATTACCAGTCCTCATTTTTGCTGCATTTAATCGAAGGTCACTGTTTATGTTGTTAGGTAGGAGTTAGCTCATGTTTTTGCTAGCTAGGAAACATTACAGGTGGTCAGTACCACTGTCCTCTGTTTGAATTGGAATGAGAGAAGCTCGCTGTTGTGTCATGTGCATGTGTTAATATTAAAGCCAAGGTGCTACTGACTAGCTAATTGACTGGATGGCCATTAACATTATAACTCCTGTGTGTGTGTGTGTGTGTGTGTGTGTGTGTGTGTGTGTGTGTGTGTGTGTGTGTGCGCGTGCGCGTGCGCATGCGTGTGTGTTCAATTCAATTCATTCTTTATTTCAGACCCAGGGGGATCCATATCACAATAAAAAACACAGTAAAAAGACAGCAGAGTAAAAATAAGAAAAAAAAAAAAAGCCTTCCACAATGTTCAGTGTCTAACATACAGACATATTCGTCAATGGTTCCATAGTCTGGAAGAAAATCTGACAGAACTGCGTACAGGTTTAGCCAAAACAGCGATTAAGTCATTTTCTGACTCAGATGCCCTACACATAAATCCATACATCAGGTTACGTAGAACAGCAGAGCAGGTAGGTACCCCGACACTAACAAACGTGGCTTGCACTTGAGCTTCTTGAAGCTCTCAGCAGCAGCCTTATGCTGTCATTATAAGCCACTATGAGTTTTCTAATGCTTCCTTGTTTATAACTACACCACAGGTAGGCAGTATACAAAGGTGTGCAATACACTTTAAAGAGTGAGATCTTCACAGAAACAGAGCACATGCTGAACTTACGACACAGCATGTTCGCTTGGGCGTACAGCTTCCGCCGCTGCCTAAAGATATCCTTGTCATCAGACAGGTCATTTGCGATAATATGGCCCAAATATGTAATCTCACTGCACACACTGAGGGCTGAATTCACAAAGAATGAATTGTGGCCACTGATAGCACCTTGAATTGCACTTCATTTGCACCCGTAGTTTGCTCCATCTTAACATCCTATTCACAAAGGATATTGTGCTAATGATATACCAGCGCAAACACGCCCACAAAGTTTGGCAGCTGAGTGCAGTTTGCCCCTGATTTGCCCCTTATTGCAATAAGCCACACATGTATGGCAAAGTATAAATGCTGGCTTTGCGCCAAGTACACCATGGCAGAACAACGGCAGACTTTGTTTGGCAAAGTACTGAATACTGTATACCCTCATGTAGTGATGTCTGCTGGTGAGTCAGTCTAACAGTGTCGGATGGGTTGAGGCTGTGGATTTGACCAAGTTTGACCACTTTATCACTATTCCCTCTCACTTGTAGCTGTTTTTTTGTTATCTTTTGAATTTAATATGAATTATGGAACCGTTTTTGTTCATGTTTGTTTCCCCCGTTTCGTAAAATAAATTATTGAAAGTTGCTTTTGAAGTGCGTGACAGAAGTGCATTTTGAGAACGATCGCAGACTGTCACCTGTTTAACGCATCAGTATCTTCGGATGCCATTAAAGTAATAATGATTATAATAATAATGTCAAAGTATTATTCACAGACTGATTTAACAGACGATCACTGCTGCCACGATCGCTGGAAAGTCTGGGCGAGAGGCTTCCACAGAAGAGCGCCCAGTTTGCACCAGCTTTCTAAAGACGTTATTTACTTCACTCAAACTGCGTGTGGCTATTAGCGCTGGTGTTAGTGAATTAGAAGTTGTTTATCAATGAGGCTCATTTACATAGAAATGGCCAATTTTTGCGCCAAATATATGTATATAACCTCATTTAAATACGCGCAAATAACACCGGAGCACCGAGACGCAATCTGCTTGGCAGCGCAGTTAGTGGAGCATTTCACCCGCGTGTGCTTTGTGAATTAGATGGTATCTGTTTGCTCCATTTTTACCGGTTTAGCAGCCGCAAAAGCCACGCAATCCTTTTGTGAATTCGGCCCTGAGTGCAGTGCTAGACAGACAGAAGTCAGGGAAGGTTGACTCTCTGTCTTCTCTACTTCTGACAATCATGATCTTACTCTTTTTAGCATTGTGTTTTATATCAAAATCAGCACCATACTGCATGCATATTCTCAGAAGCTGTTGGAGACCAGCACTATATGGGCTAAAGATGACCAAATCATCTGTGTACATAAGGTGATTAATTAGTGAGTCACCAACCCTACAACCTGTACCATATGCATTTAAAATCAAAGACAAATCATTCATATACATATTAAAAAGAAAAGGAGACAAAATTCTGCCCTGGCGAACACCATTGGTCACATGGAAGGGAACAGATGTTATATTCCCCTATCACACTCTCATTGTCTGATGCGAGTATTAGTAAGATTCTAATTTAAAAAAACAGGGACCCCACTTTTAGACAATTTTAGAAATAATTGTTCAGGATTTACACGATCAAATGCTTTAGAAGCATCAATAAGACACATGAACATTGTAGAATTTTGCCTATTATATTTATCTAAAATTTCCTTTAGTGCAAAAATACATAAATCAGTGCCATGATTTCATTTAAAACCAAATTGGTTGTCAGTAGACAGGACATACCTCTCAAGTCTACACAGTAGAACTGTCTCCAGCACTTTGGACATGACACTGGCCAGAGCTATTGGCCTGTAATTATCTGAGCTGTTCAGCTTCCCCACTTTAAAAAGTATAGAATCAGGTAACACTCCATGAACGAAAAAACCTGTGTGTACAGACAGACAGACAGACAGACACAGACAGACAGCCTCATCATGGATATAAGATTGTTTTGGGGTTTTTTTTGAGGAAAAAAAAGAGCCAGGTTCAGGTAAGAGTGTAAGATCAAATGGTCTATCTATCTAGAATGATGTTGTAAGTTGGATCAATGTATCAGTTTATCTCTTATTAGATATAAAACACATTGTTTGATTATTTGATTATTTGCCTTTTGGTTGACAGTACAAAGAGAGAGAGAGAGAGAGGAGCAGAGAGAGGACTTTATTTCTTAGTATTCTTATTAGTATGTTTGGTACTCACTACAGGGGGCAGGTTTACTCCAGAAACATACATACTGTTTATGTGTATGTTGAGGAGCTGCTGTATCAAAATGAGCTGTCTTAACCCAGAAATTAGGGTTATGATGTGTATCTTTTATGATTCCAATCCATTCCTCCTTTGCTGTGGCTCAGCATTTAAATAACCTTTATCAGATTTGATGGTTTAGTCACAGACTTTCCCAAAAAGTGTTTTTCTTTCACAAATGTGGGAATGAAATTGCGTTAAACTGTACAAAACTGTGAAATTTATCTTGCCTGGCCGGGCAGCTCTCTGGGTGCTCAGCACCCCTAAACCTCTGATCCTAGAATCACCCCTGACTTTCACATTTCGTATGGCTTTATTTGGTGATATTTTATGGTGTTTCTGTGTCATAAACAACATCAGCTATCATAATCACGCCTGATTTCAATTAGGTACAATGTTTGAAGCTGGCTAAGTGTTGTTTGATCACTGATAGTACTGTTTTGAAGACGAGTGAGCACTCTTGTCATTTGGAGCTCCGCCTGGATCTTTGCATGGAAAAAACACTGTAGAATGGTCATAGTTTGCGCAATTTTCTTCAAACTTGAAACAAATGTTCATTGATAGTGTGCCTACAGCCTCACAGTGTCATTTACCTGCTCAGATGAAGCCACAGACAGTTATTCATCCCGAAAATCATCTTTTATTTTATTTTAGGCAAAATCTTCAACTTTTTTACTGACTTCAGAGGCCCATTACTCTGTCTCTGTATCACCTACAGTGTTTCTGACACTTTCACAAGAAACTTCGAGAGTTTGCTTTCTGGTAAGACCTCATGCGTGCATGTAGTCAGAGCAGTTCAGACACTACAGTCATTTTAATTTGGGTATGTCATTTTAGGCATTTTCACTACAAAATGGGGATGGGGAGTGCAAGTGACCAGAGCAGGGATACTCAACTTGCTTTGTCTGGGGACCATTTTTGCAAAATGTCAGAAAGCCAGGGGCCAGTTGCAGCACCCCTGCACAGATCAGGTGTTCCAGGGTTCAGGGGATCCTCCCCTGGGACTTTTTTTTTTTTCATAAACAAGCTCTATTTTGGTGCTTTTTGTGTACTCCACCACCTTGTTGACAGTAAAAGTACAAAAATATTCCAGTGTTAATCAATTCATTTTCATTGTGAATGAGAAAATGGCACCCTGTCACTTGTCTATTTTTACCCACATGTGGCACACGGTTTCAGCAAAAATCTAATCTAATCTAATATAATATAATATAATATAAATATAAATATTAATTTTTAATTCAACAAGCCCTGTTTCCTTTTCAGAGTAAAAGTAATCTGACAGTGTTTGTGTGGATAGACTGGTGGACACCAGAGACTCACCTGCTGTTAGCTTCAGCAAGTAACAAGAGCTTTGGAATGAATCAGTTTCTAGGAAGGCTCCAAGCCAGGATATTAGCCTGGTTCAAGATGAGCCAGGCCTGTGCAGATTCAATCACCAGCGATCGGGGCACAATGCATAGTTTTGTGTCCAACTTCATCCCGACTTGCTCTGACGTCATGCTAAGGTGGACAGCGATAATCTTGCAATGGCGGCCGCAGTTTTTTAGAGCCAAGTGCTGCAGCTGCTCTCCACCGACTGCAAGACCCAGAGCATAATGGGAAATGCCTGGCTCACCTGATCTAACCCTGATCTAACAGCTGAATGGTTTAGATGTTGACTCAACAATATGACTTACAAGTCCTGTTTCCTTTTCGGAGTAAAAGCAATCTGACAGTGTTTGTGTGGATAGACTCCCTTCATTTTCTTAGAAAAGGCCTTTTATTGTAAAATACATGCTTGACAGTGTTGAAAAAGGAGTGGCTGCATAAATGAGTGGAGCATCACCTTTAATGGTGGAAATACAGTAGTTATTGCAGCAGGCAGCTCTGCAGCAGAAATAATGTCTGTGTGAACACCACACACATGCAAGCCACAGCTCAGCCAGGTAGCAATCATGCGCTGCTCACGCAGGGAGTGTGCCCAGCCATAATCAGACACAGCCATGATTTGAGCTAAATGTCTAAATTAGCATGCAAACATGCTAATGCAAAGCAGATATTATGATTACCATGTCAGCTCAATTGCTAGAAAAAAATGTTGGCATTGTACATTACTGCAAACCATGGATACATTTTTGCTCATAATAGAGTGCCCCACGAATGAATCCTTAAACCCGGAAATGAGTTGGCATTTTCCACTCCTGGTTCCCTTGCATTGAAGTCAGTGTTTTTGTTTTTTGTTTTTTTAAGTTTTTGGTTAGATGCTTAAAATAAGGTCTGTGGTTAACACAAGCTTAAGAGACTGTTACATTTTGTCCTTTGCCATAAAATGCGTGCAAAGCAGGGCAGGTTAGTGAAAAACATCCTGTCGAAGTCTTGTTGGTCTGAAGCAAAAGTCTGCAGCTTTGCAGGTGTCTTACATAGGTATTACACCATCCAGCACCCCCTCCACCTCCCCACTTATGACATGTTGATATGATACGTGTGAAACATACACATGTAATGTATATGTGGTTTGCAGAAACATACAATGTGTACTTTTTCTTCCAATGACTGGGCTAACCATGTTCACAGTCTGAGTTGAAATGTGGCATTGCACTATTTAAAACAATAATATAAACTACAAGAAAAGTTTTTTCCCCCTTTTTTTAAATAAAAGTAATACTTATCTGTTGTTGTGTTGTGTTTATTTATATATCCATCAATTAAGCTAAATAGTCAAATGTCAATCAATGAGTCCCCCTAGTCAATCTTTCAGACAGTCAATCAGGCAGCCAGCTGCTGCTTCAGTCAGACAGAAATGAGGTCAGTCTAAAAACTCAGCCAAGCCTGTCAGTCAGGAGGGAAGCCGGTTACCCCATCAAGCCATTTAACCTGGTACATCTCTGCAGTGTTAGTATGCTGCCCTGTCAACAACTTAGATACATTTCAGCTGGTAATAACTTCATACTAAGCTGAATAGAAAATGGAAATTCAAAATGAAATGTATTACTTTGTCCCAGGAGGAAGGCCTACTTTCATGCTGTGCAGTGCTCTGCTCTGCAATTTGGTTAGTGTATGCATTCAGTCATTTGGCCAATTTATTTAACCAGTCATCCATTCAAGCATTCAGCCAATCAGTGGGCCTGTGAATCAGTCAGCCATCTTTCCCAGTCATGCATAAATTTATCCAGTCATTCACTCATACCAGGACACTAACAATAACTACAACTAGCATGGGATGTCTTGGTAATGACAAGAAATGTGGCCAGCCTTTTCCTTAAAGTCAGTGTCTACTTACTAACGTCTCACTGTCTCCATCAGCAGATAGAGTGGTCATGGAGGGCCACTTATACCCCCTTTCCACCAAAATAAGCAATGTAAACAGGTTTTTAAATGTGGGAACATCTGCTAAAAATAGGCAATAGAAACCTTCCCCATCACCAGGACACAAGAGCTGTGTACAAAATGGGCAAAAGCAGGGATGGGTTGGTGAAAACACCCATGTTCAGCTCAAATGCTGATGGAAAACGCCGCAAAACAACTGGTTTTATTTCTGTTTGTTGGTCTCAATGGTCTGCAGCTTGGCAGACCGAGGACATCGACACCATTGTCCTCACACCTGGATGACAAAGTCAGCACATATACATCATTTAAGAAATGTTGATATGATTCGCATGAAACGTACAAATGTAACATATCTGTGGTTTGCAGAAACAAACAATGCAAACATTTTCTTCTGGGGACCTTGTTTACTGTCTCCGATGAAATGTGGCATGGCACTGTTTAAAACAATAATATAAACAACAAGAATGTTTGTTTTTTCTTTTTTCCCTGCAGTTGTGAAAACAGCATGTAAGGATACCCTCTTTTGAGGTGGAGGGTAATTTGTGGCAGCCTATATTGCATCCAATAAAGAGGCTAAAATTAGCACATCCCCCAGGTGTTGTATATTACTATTACTGTTGATCAAAGCTGTAGCCCATAAATACCCATGACTACTATAGTCATTTGACCTGGTTGTGAATGTTGATTGTAATATTTCACATTACATACAAAAGTGAGATATTGGTGGGTGTTTGTGGGATTTTTAGTGGGAAAGGGACTTAATCTTTGTGAGGTATAAAACTGAGTCTTATTTGCTGAGGCAGACCAAAAGATGCAGTTGAAAGCTCTAGAAAAAGTGAATAAGTATGAAATAAGGTTTGTTGAAGTAGATAGTCAAAATATCACTATCAAGGTCAATATATGTTGTAATACTTATGGCTAATGCCCCAGTTTCATTAAAATCCGCTGCTCTTTTCTACATCCATTATTCATACAGTCTATGCATGTAATGCTATCTTGTACCCCATTTCCACCAAATTAACGCTTGTCTTCAGCCAGTTCTGTTTAGAATTCTTGGAATCTTGTAGCTATCCAGCGAACTAGCCTGCGTTTCCACCATTGTTGATCCAAACTATTTTAATCAAGGATGCCTCATCATTGGAGGATGTTATATAGTGGACAATGTATTTAAACAGTAGGGGCAAGGTGGCCAATCGCATTGATCCTTTATGAGCTCTTGTCCTGTTATTACATATATTTTTTTAACCCCCCCAAAAAACAAACAAAAAAACAACAACAATCAAACATGGATTAACTTATATTTATGAGAAGATGCAGAAAATGATTACATGCTGGATAGAGGCTGACATT
The DNA here is from genome assembly GCA_026686955.1 of Epinephelus cyanopodus. Lineage (NCBI taxonomy): Eukaryota > Metazoa > Chordata > Actinopteri > Perciformes > Serranidae > Epinephelus > Epinephelus cyanopodus. Next base: position 40,993,603 of record CM048923.1, on the reverse strand, counting down.
TTTTCGGGAGTCCCACTATTTGTCACATGATAGGGACGGGATGGGAAAAAAGGCAACAGGAGCGGGCAGGACTGGGAATCATTATTAGGCCTGTCGCATACGCGATAAGTCGGTAAATTGCACGGTAAATTAAAAGGGAGACGGTAACTTTTCTGGCCGTGATTAATTACTAGCCTATATTCATGCGTGTTTGTTTTCCTCGTCTCTCTCCACCAAAGAGACTGGACAAGAGCGTTCACTGCCGTGCATCGTCTGGCAGCCAAGTGAGTTGTTTCATTTGCGTAATGAACGGAGGGAAAGCTCTTGTCATCGAGTGTCTTTGTCTCTGTGGGGGAGGTGGGGCTATGGGCTACACACACACACACGTGCGCGCGCACACACACACACACACACACACACACACTAGGGGTGGGATACCCAACCGAAGCCCAACAGGTCTCATCGGGACCTACAGATCGGGCTGGGTTCGGATATTCTAGAAGTGGCGGTCGGGCCGGGTCGGGTTCGGCGGCCTATTTTCTTAATGTTTTTCCCCACTATTTTCCATTCACAGCTGGGATTACCTTTTTTACGATTCGCTTGACGGCACCTGAATGCACCACAGCCTTTTGGGGACCGTCTGCACCGAAAAGGGCTGCTTTTGACTTTGAAGACTGGGAAAATCTACCCTTAACGTGTTATTTCGGGTATTTCCTTTTTTTTTTTTTTTTTTTTTGCATTCCTAAATATTCTTGTTAAATAAATGTTTATTTCTCTTTAAAAAGGTGTACTTGCATCAATATGTCTTTATTATCATTATATAAGTTTTAAAAAATGTCTAAAAACAGCAAAATTACAACAATAATAAAAATGGTCTTAAAAGCACAATATTACGCATGATTATTGCTTATCGCAATAACTTCTGACGCAATTAATCGCCCAGCAAAATTTGTTATCATGACAGGCCTAATCATAATAACAATAGTCAAGTTTTTATAAAGTAGGTGAAAGTAGCTCCACCTTTAGCAGCTACAACAGCAACATGCTGCTCTAACACTGATGCTTCAGTATTAATAATCTAATGATGTCATATATAATATCAGTCAGAAGAACCAAACACTACTTTTACTGGAATACTTTAACTACATTTTTCTCTCTCAGAACTGGTTCTTATGACGTGTGGTCTGACCACATCAGAAATCAAATGTGTTTCATTCTGAACAGCTTCAAGGTGGAGTGAATGTAAAAATAATTAGGCAGTAAACATCAAAACACAATATTAGATGTCATATTTGGGTTTGTATTCAGCTAAGGTAGGCATTGTGTGATCCATGTACTGCATTTTTATTTTTATTTTTACTCTAACTGAAACACAACACGGGAGCGGGATGGGACAGGAGTCACTGGGTGGCAGGAGCTCAGTCCATAGGGACTTGGGTTGGGAACAGGAGGGTTGCCTGTTCAAATATGGAGCATGGACTGGTAGCTGGAGAGGTGCCAGTTCACCTCCTGGGCACTGCTGAGGTGCCCCTGAGCAAGGCACTGAACCCCCCCCAACCGCTCAGAGCGCCTTTCATGGGCAGCCCACTCTGACATCTCTCCACTTAGTGCATGTATAGGTCCAGTTTGTTTGTCAATTACACACAAGTCCAAACACGCACAGAGTGAAAAATTGAATTTCCCCTCGGGGACTAATAAAGTAAATAAAATTAAAATAAATAAATTCTTATGGGATTGGGATGGGAATGGATTTTTTTGTGGGAGTGGGATGGGACAGGACTGAAAATCCACTCCCGTGTCACCCCCTAATGTAGGACTCTATCCTCTCTTTTCAATGCTTTCACCACAATTTGCATCTCAGGTCAAGGAAAACCTGCAGTTTTTTGGTCCATGCTGGGAATCAGCTTTTTGGGTTCCAGACCAATTTATTTGTCAGTGGAAATGCTCAGTTTAAAATTAGATGCTGGAACCAGAAAGAATCAGTTCTATTACAGTGGGCAAGGGGTATTAGTGAAAATGTTAATACTACAAATCTGTTTTATGATAATTAAAACAGGCCCATGTATTGTTAGTCTGGATTGTTTTTCACCTTAATTATAGGGTGTTTGGAATGATTTTGAACACATCATGAACAGGCCCATTTATTTTTTGTGTGATGAGTACTGTTTGACTATGCTCATCTTGCATTTACCATTTATGGAAATGGGCCCATTTAAAAGCTTCTTATGTATGCTTGGAAGTTTTAAAGACCTTATGAACAGGTCTTGTCGCATCAAATAATGTAATATTTTCATGAAAATGTAGTAACACCTAAAATATTACATGCAGGTCCATTTTTTTTAATCTTCACTACCTGAATCTGGTGCCAGATCATGCTAGTATGCTCTTAACACCCTGCAAAATCTGGTATTCCTGCCTTCTGCCATAGTATCTATTAAGCTATTCCTTTCCAAGTAGGTAGCTAATCTCTGCACTACTACACTAAAGAAAATCTTCCCCTCTACATTCAAGAGAGAAATCATCCGGAATTGGCTAAGGCCCATGGACTCCTTCTCCTTAGGAATGAGGACACCCCCTTCTCTACGCCTTGCTCTTTGGATAATTTGTTTCTCCCAAACTATTCTTAGCTGTTTCCACAAAAAATTAAGGATATCATGTGCACTTTTATAAACCCATTAGGGGACTCCATTAGGCCCTGGGGCCGAAGACGTCTTTGCACACCTGACCTCCTAATGGAGGGATATCCAGTGGAAAACCTACTATCCTATTCTTCTCTAAATCTGAATATGTATTTCTCAAATATTCTTAAACTTCTAGCCTTGCTGCTTTAAGCTGCCCTACCTTTTCCTGGCTAAACAATCCTTTAACAAACTTAAAAGGGTCCCTGAAAAAAGCTGTCCTTTCATATTCCTCATTCCTCCTCTTTTGCCTGAGATGCTCTGCCCTTCTAAGAGCTGCTGGCCTGCTTCTCAACTCCTCTTGCAACACATTAATTTCCCTTTCTTCTTCTGTAGCCTTTTCCACTGCTTTCTTAACTTTCTCCTTTCCTTGACTAACTTCTCTAGTTCTCTTTGCCGCCTAGACTTACCTGACTGTACCCTTTAACCCCTCTTTCTCTCATGCACCCCAAACTTCTCTGCACCATATGAGTAAATTATATCTCCCACCTTTTCTAACTTTTCTATTGCAATTCCTCTAAGCCTGCTTAAGATTACTGACAAATCTCTATTAACTATCTCCCATTCTTTACTGTCATTAGCCCTAGGCCATCCAACTCTAATCTTTTGCTCCATGGTTCTCTCTCTGACTGGCCTGCTAACTTCAGTTTCACCTGTCCCCTCTTACTACCTCCTCCTCCTCGTCCTCAGTGGCAGTGATATCCTGCGAACTGTAGTTTTCTACCTGTCGCTGGACTTCATCCGACTGACTCAACTGACTTCTTAAGAAGTACTGATCAATGCGGCTACTCCGCCCTTTCTTTGCCACACACTTCTTCTTTCCCTGATGAGTTCTGAGGCATTTTATTGATGTTACTTTCTGCCAGCTGCGAGGACAAACCTGAGGCATCTTGTTCTCGATTGTGCTACTTTTGTCCTCTACAGATGCGCTTGCTTTGCCCTGAGCGCTGATAATTCTAGCCCTGGTGGACAGTTCCGTGCCCCACCCTTCACTGAGTCACAGATCTAATGCATTGTCGTGTCTGTTCCAATGTCTGTTACTGTGTCATCCACCTGTGAGTCATCTTCCACCCCTGCTCTCACTGACTCTTTGGGTATTTTCCCTATGTTGGCTGTAGCTAATTTTGGAGAGCTGCAACATACATTTGTAAGGGATATGTAGAAAGGACCCTTTCTTTATCACAAAAGTCAGAATAAATTCTGATTTTTTAATTTTTTTTAAATTTTTGCTGCTGTGGTAAAGAGTTATGGAGTTAGATCAGTCTCAATATTCACAAATGCACACAGAAGGATTCACAAATACATGTTAAGATTTATATATAAATGACTCTCTCCACACAAATATTTTCAATGCACACACATATATTTAGTATTTTATATAAATGTAAAAAAAATCCACAAATAACCAAAAACGTTTCACAAATGTATTTCTGATGCACACACAAATATTTATTGTTTTAAATATATGCAATAAAAATCCACAAATATATGTATTTAAAAAGTATTTGCAATTTTCATCAAAACATATGTGGATGTTGATACATTCATTTACAAATGCTTTTATTTTGTGAACCTCCGCGCATTTGTGTGTGAACCTCCGCGCATTTGTGTGTGAATCTTTTTGAGACTCTCCTGACGTGACCCGATCCACAAATGCATTTTTTCCACCAAGGGGATATAGGTAGCCAATCAGATGTCTCCTTCCTCTTCAGCCAATCACATGAGCGTCCCGCCACCACCCACACGTGGGGTATGTTTTAACGTCGTAGCGTCAGAAGGTGGCAGTAATGCACCACTACATTGTTTGCGACCGCCACATTAATACGGAAGAGAAGAAGAAGAAGGTCAAGAGCGTATGTCTATGGTCAAGAGCATAGACATGGTCAAGAGGTCTAGTTTGCAGCATGGCGGCTGACGATCGTGCACCTGTAAGGAGTAGCATCCAGCTGCAGCCCCGGAGCACAAGCCCCTGACGTGACGGAAGTGATGCTGGATATTATTGTCGCGGTCTTTGTGTGGAACTGAGCTCGCAGGACACAGCATCTCAACGCAGCAGGTTTCAGGTAAGCTAACTGGAATAAATTGGCAGAAAAATAGCTATGTTGTTTATTCTGTGACCGTTAGAAGAGGATCCTGGTGAGTGGCGAGGGCAGGGCTCGAGACTTGGGATCCCCTCACCTATGGTCCCGCCCGGGCCTGACGACCGCAGCCCTCCGGCCTGACCTCCGCGGCCTGGACGGATGCTCAAGTGTGGGTGAGAGGAGCGGAGAGGAGCGCGGAGGTCATGCCGGCTGGCCGACACCGTGTAGTCCGGCCGTTACAACGCTAAATTAAGCAGAGTGACGGACCCGAAGCCTTCAATCTGGCTATAAGACAGCTGAAATGCGAAACAAAAAAATACAGTGGTGAAGTTGGGATTTGTTTCTTGAAGTTATGTGCTCATTATCTTTTCTGTCTCTTGCAGGCTGCCAGGAGAAGCGGACTGGCCATCAGATATTGTTTGTGGAAATTTGAAAATAAAGTTTTTCAAATTGACTTTTGTCTCTTCATTGTGTTCACTTACACACGAAATAGTTTAACAGTCAGCTATTTTTGAATGTTAGCACTGATTTCTCACATTGAATGGTGAAATATTTGTAGTTTGAAAGGTCCGACCTAAATGAAAACAGGTCGTAGCCTAGTTAAGGAAACATATGAATATTAATATAGAAGGAGCGCCCACTGAGCGCAGCTTCTTTTATTCATGGTTGAACGTGGCGATGTGGTCAAAAACAAACAAAAAACAAAGTTGACTTGTATGATTAAATAAAGGTAAAATAAATGGACAATTCATCAATTCATAGACGCTATGTTATGCAAATTTACTTTAAAAAGTTGTTAGGAAAAAAAAGCCAGAGGCTTGTGTCAGGTCAGGGGCTTCTGCTCCGGGGCTGCAGCTGGATACTGTTGCCTGTAAGTGTATCCACTTGTTGTAAATCATGACTCTTTGTTGAATTATTTGTGATTGGTTTTGCTAAAGTGTGTGGTAGCCCAGTTAGTTAGCAAATTATCTGAAACTTGCTTAGTTGGTATAATTGCACCGTGTAACTGACGCTAACGTACACCGTGCAACGCACACCGCCGCCGGCGCGGTGCGTTGTCCGTCAAGTGCTGCCCCCAACACACATCGGCAGCAGCACCTTCGACACTATTTCCCAGCCCAGCCTGCTCCGGGACGGACATAAAAGGCTTTTCTCGCAGTGCCGGCCGCGCTGGAAATAGAGCAGTACTTAAGCACTCTACGCTCTTGACCTTCTTCTTCTTCTCTTCCGTATTAATTTGGCGGTCGCAAACAACGTAGTGGTGCATTACTGCCACCTTCTGACGCTACGACGTTAAAACATACCCCACGTGTGGGTGGTGGCGGGACGCTCATGTGATTGGCTGAAGAGGAAGGAGACATCTGATTGGCTACCTATATCCCCTTGGTGGAAAAAATGCATTTGTGGATCGGGTGACGTCAGGAGAGTCTCAAAAAGATTCACACACAAATGCGCGCAGGTTCACACACAAATGCGTGGAGGTTCACAAAATAAAAGCATTTGTAAATGAATGTATCAACATCCACATATGTTTTGATGAAAATTGCAAATACTTTTTAAATACATATATTTGTGGATTTTTATTGCATATATTTAAAACAATAAATATTTGTGTGTGCATCAGAAATACATTTGTGAAACGTTTTTGGTTATTTGTGGATTTTTTTTACATTTATATAAAATGCTAAATATATGTGTGTGCATTGAAAATATTTGTGTGGAGAGAGTCATTTATATATAAATCTTAACATGTATTTGTGAATCCTTCTGTGTGCATTTGTGAATATTGAGACTGATCTAACTCCATAAAGAGTAGCATATAATTGTTAAAGTAAAATTGAAAAAAAAAATTGAAAAAAATATGTGTAATGAACATGATACAAAGCGATGCCCTATGACCCCTGTCATGTAATGCTGTATCATTGTTGCTGACCAACTGTTAAAAAGCCCACAGTTCATGTCCCGTTTAAAACCAAAAGTAAGTTACATACCTACATTGTACACTTACATTACTCACATGATGAATTTATGTTACATGAAAAAGATACTTATTTTAACCTGAAACATTATCTTTTTATCTAAACCAAACTAAGTAGTTTTGTTGCCAAAAACTAACCCAGGCAGTTTCACAACATCACCCACATGTTACAATATGTTTCAGCAAGGGTTGCAACGGTATGAGTTTTCACAGTATGATAACCATCTCAGTATTGTGGTTTCATGGTATCACTGTATTACAGTATTTACATTATTATCAGTCAGAATGACCCTTAAATTAATGAAAACATAGAGTTTATTAGAAAAACAGATAAGTGGTTGCTCTGTGTTGTAGAGTGTAGATCAAAAAAATGTATCGGGTGCTCTTGGAAAAAAAGGAGGGAACTCCAAAATACTGCAAATAGGAAAAGAATCCAGGCACTCCAAACAAAAATGAGAATAAGGAAGGAAAGATTAGTTTATCCTCCGTTTAAATAACTTGTAAAAAGGTGAGATTCTCCATCCAGTTGCATTCTATCATGGTATACCCTGAAACCGACATATTGCTGCAAGCCTAGTTTGAGCAGTGTGTTACATAGAGACACTAAGGGATGACAAAGCGCCAGTATTTGATAACTTGAAAATAGGGCTGCCATGATTAGTCGACTAATAGACTATTAAATGCCGTACCATGTCTTGTGTTTCATGTTGAGGAAATCTGACATTTTGATTTGTCATCATCATCATCACCCTTGCTGGGTCTCAAACCCACAACCCTTGACACCAAGAACCAGCTCCTAACTCACTGAGCTAATTGGCTGGAAGCGAAACATGTTGTGTAGCTTCATTTGTCGACTCAGGGAGTCACTGTCTGGGCAGCTGTTGTCAAGGCAGATTTAGAAAATGGTCAAAATGTCAGAAATTCTGTTACCTGAACAAAAATCTGCATCTTGACAGCATGGAAATGTTGGTGATTTGTTTTTAACTCTAAGTGTTTTGCTTTTAAGAGAAAATCTGATGTTTAAAAATGCCACTCTTACATTGACTCCAGTTGTTCCCATGAGAGCAGAATTCAAAATGTTCTCAAAAATTCAGTCAGGGTGTAATGGGATTATTGCACAAGTTAAATTAAATTATTGCACATGTTGACAGTGTGTGAAAAAGTCTCAGGGCCACTCAGAGGGAGGAGTTGTACAGTTTGATGGCCACAGGCAGGAATTATTTCCTGTGGCGCTCAGTAGTACATTTAGGTGGTATGAGTCTCCCACTGGAAGTACTCCTGTGCCTGACCAGCACATGGTGGAGTGGGTGTCAGACATTGTCCAACATAGTTTCGTAGCTTAGGCAGCATCCTCCTCTCTGATACCACCATCAGAAAGTCACACTCCGTTCCCACAACAACACTGGCCTTGTGGATCAGTTCATTGAGTCTGTTGGTATCCGCCATCCTCAGCCTGCTGCCCCAGCACACAACAGCATAGAGGATGGCACTGGCCACCACAGACTCATAGAAAATCCTGAGCATAGTCCGGCAGATGTTGAAGGACCTCAGTCGCCTCAGAAAATAGAGACGGCTCTGGCCCTTCCTGTAGAGAGCGATAGTGTTCTTAGCCCAGTCCAGTTTATAGTCACTGTGTACCCCAAGGTACTTATAGTCCTCTACAATGTCCACATTGACCCCCTGGATGGAAACAGGGGTCACCGGTGTCTTGGTCCTCCTCAGATTCGCAGCAAGTTCCTTTGTCTTTGCCACGTTGAGCTGCAGATGGTTCTGCTCACACAATGTGACACACAACAGCCCTGTACTCATCCTCATCACCCTTGGTGATACATCCAACTATAGCAGAGTCATCAGAAAACCAGCCTGAAGTCCGTGGTGTAGAGGGTGAAGAGGTGAAGAGGAAGGGAGAGAGGACAGTCCCCTGCGGGGCCCCGGTATTGCTGACCACTCTGTCTGACACACAGCGTTGAAAGTGCACATACTGTGGTCTGCCAGTCAAGTAGTCTACAATCCAGGACACCAGGGGAGCATCCACCTGCATTGCTGTCAGCTTGTCACCCAGTAGAGCTGGACGGATGGTGTTGAACGCACTAGAGAAGTCAAAAAACATGACCCTCACAGTGCTCGCCGGCTCGTCCACCTGGGCGTAGGTGCGGTTGAGCAGGTAGATGATGGCGTCCTCAACTCCAAGTCGGGGCTGATAGGCGAACTGGAGGAGGTCCAGAAATGGCTTGACCATGGGCTGGAGCTGCTCCAAGATGAGTCTCTCCAGGGTCTTCATGATGAGGGAGGTAAATGCCACAGGTCTGTAGTCCTTGGAGCCACCGGGACGTGATGTCTTTGGCACAGGAAAAGAGCAGCAGCGTTAGGTGGCCAAACTTCTCCCAGGAGGAAACTGATGTTTTGGTCCGGAAGGTCCAAGCTTGCAGAGTCCAAATTTATGGAACTGCGAACAGACCTCTACGGGCTGATGATGCAAAGGTAGCCTGTAAATCAATATTGCGTTTCTCTGGTGTGCACGCCCTCTCTCTTTCTCTCTCGCAGTCTCACTCTGTTTCTTTTCTTTTGACCTTTCTGATGCTGTGACTGTTTGTGGTTGGCTGAGAGGGATGTGAACTCAGTTTGCAGCTGTGTTAATCAAATCAGGTTGGGTTTCCATTACACGTGCCAAACGTGCCAAATGGTGGCAATCCACTTTGATCTGACATCCGATGTGATGGGAGAGTCGATATAAAGATACATTTATGTACTGATTGCAGATAGTTGCATTGAAAAGTGTTTTTTGTGGGTATTTATTGCATTCTTAATGTGCCTGACATTCTGGAAACCTGCCTGTGAGGTTTTGGTGACGTGTGAGCACTGTATGCCGGTCAGCCAAACTTCCGCTACACCGCCTGTGCTCTACCTGTGACAGTAGACCTAGTTTCAGCTGGCGAGCTTTTAGTGCACCTTCGGCGAAGCCTTTTGGCACGAAACTGTCACTGCGCCAAGCTGGATCTGTCGACACCTTCCCCTGCTGCGCCACCACACCCCTCTCAGCGCACCTCGATCTGCCAAACTACCAAACTAAGTGCGCCTCGGGTTGCGCTGCTCGAAATTAGTTTTGCAGGGGGTTCGCCACCCTGTGCCGCACCGCAAAACTAGAGGCCATCATGTTCACAAGAATGGAATGGACGGACAACCCAAAAACATAATGCCTCTGACCACGGCTATCACTGAGGCAGAGGCATAAAAACAGAATGCAATGATCTGTAAATCCTTTTCAACATATATTCAATTAAATACAGTTAAAAGACAGGATATTTAATGTTTAAAGTGGTAAACTTTGTTTTTTGTAAATATACACTAATTCTGAATTTCATTCCTACAACACATTATAAAAAGGTTTGGACAGGAGCAGAGCTTTAACTTACATTTGTGGATGTAGCAAAAAACTGTGTTTACTGAAAGTGGTTTTCCAAAGTGTTCCTGAGCCCATGTAGTAATCAATAGCGGCTGCTGGTCTTTCAGATGGGAAGCTCACTTTAAGTTTACATCATAAAATTTGTCATATTGTGGCAAGGCAGTAACTTATAAAAAGAACATTTAACTGAAGCTGTTTTTCAATCACACTCATGCCACTGAATCACAACAAAACACACCTCAAAGATTTTCAGATGGTTTAAACATCTGAACTGTACTGTACAAATGGTGAAAATGAGCTATATCACATATGGAAACGGGGAACTCCGGACAGCACTCTGTCAGAAGACTCGAAATGCAAAGCGCTGTCAGTCACAAAGGGGTTCAGCCTTTTATACAATTCCTCCAATCAGCATGCATACACCAAGTGTCCTCTCCTGCCTACCGCTCCATTAGGTCCCAGGGAAGCTGAGCCTCCCTGCAAGTGACAATTTTGTCGTATTTATCCAGGATGTGTTTGACATCATAGTCATGATGTTAAACACATCCTAGCGTACATTTAATGCAATGTAAATTTTTCATTTTAATGTAAATTCAATAGTGCATATTTGACCATTTCTTCTATGAAATTTTAGGGGAAGTTCAGCCTCCCTTGTTGTCTCAGAGCAATCGCCCCTGATAGTAATATATTTTATACAGTCATGTCGATGTTTAATGCAGTGTCTCCCTGTAGATCAAGGTCACAGGAATTTAATATTGGTTTTCAGCCTTACATGCAGAGATTTCTCTGGTTTCCCTGAATCTTTTGATAATATGGATTGTAGATGGTGAAAATTAATTGCAATTGTGCACTGATAAAAGTTCTGTTGGACTCTTTGCCCACATAGTTTTTCACAAAAACGGTGAACTTCATGCTACAGTATCCTTGCTTGTGAGCAACTGAGAAATTTGAGGATGCCCCTTTAATAACCAATAATGATCCTTTCACTTGTTACCAAAAAATCGGTTTACCTGTGGAGTGTTCCAGGTGTTGTTTTTAATTTTAATGGTAGGGCCAGACAATATGTTCATGAAATCCACTGTGACATTTTGTAATTGTTCTGTATTCTCTTCTACATATTTTACATACAAAAGTAGATTTTACACCCTGCAGTCTAATTCCTGTGCTTTACTAGCAATTATTGAGATGTAGAGCCCAGCACAACATATTCTTTATTTGATTTATTATTTATTTGATGCAGTTTCTTAGTTTCATTTTCTTTTGTTTTATTAATCTTTAAAATTTCAAACAACTCAACATTCAGGTGCATAGTAATGGATGACGCCTAATATTGGGGGAAGTGGGGCCCAACCATTGAGGCAAAAAATTAAGCCAATGCAGAAGTACAAAAATTGCAGTTCATCTGATGGCCACTTGAGGCTGGCTCCAAAACAGCCTTTCACCCAGAGCACCGAAATGCCGAACTTGTAGCTTCAAGATGGCAGTCCACAAACCAATGGGTGATGTTATGGTAACTACATCCTTTACTTGTGCAGCCTATGCAACAGTCTCTGCTTTGTTATCATTCAGACCCTGCCATGCTTCACCATCAGTCATTACCTGATCTGTTACCTGCATGCACACCTGTCTTTCATATCCCTTAGATAAGAGGAGCGTGAAGGGTTATGAGGTAGGGGGCTACTTGCAAGACTACATGGTGAACTGTAACTGACAAGATAACTCTAAATATGCTAGCCAGCGAGAGAGAGAGAGAGCGTTGGGAGCGAGGCTGTTCACTATGGCCTCTTGTGAGGCGCTTGTTAGATTTCTTAGCTGTGGAGCTAATTGAATATTGTGGCTGAAAACGGTGGGACTGCTGTGGGATGAAGATCTGAGTTTGGAGCCAAGTGTCTGAATTTCTGGAATGAAAAGCGAGACAATGAGTCAGCAATGTTGTGATAACCGGGAACATGAGCTGCCTGGAGAATAAACTGTTGTTGAGCTGAGATTAGTGTGAGTCTGCGCGTGAACTGCATGATGATGGGAGAGCGAGATCGCCCTTTGTTGATTATCTCTACGGCTGCTGCGTTGTTGGAGTGGATGAGTATGGATTTTTTTGACCATTCGTGCCCCCAAAGAATGGCAGCTATGATGATGGGATATAGCTCGTGGAGTGCGGATGAAGGAGAGCGGGACTCTGAATCAAGAGAGCTAAACTCTGGGGGCCAAGCTGAAGCGAACCACCTCCCTCCGTAGTAGCCGCCGAAACCATTGGAGGGAGCTGCGTCCGTGTAAAGTTGGATGTCCTCGGGCTGTGTGAGGAAGTCTTCGTAAAAGAACGAAATGCCGTTCCAGGAGGACAGGAAATGCTGCCACATGCGCATTTCCATTTTGCAGGCGTCGTCTAGGGTGACTCTGTCGTGGAGTGAGGGGACGGTTGCTGCCTTAGTCAGGAGGTTGGAGAGGAAGGATTTTGCCCGAGGAATTATGCGAATGGCATAATTGAGGTGGCCAAGGAGGGCTAGCAGTTGGCGTTTGGTGCATCTGTCTGCTAGGAGATAGTTGGTCGGAAGCAAGGTGATGCATTGTATTTTCTCGGCTGGAAGAGAAGCTTGGAAGGAGACTGAATCGAGAGTGATGCCCAAGAACTCGATGGATGTGTCGGGCCCTGAGGTTTTCTCTTCAGAAAGAGGAACACCGAGTTCCAAAAAGGCTTTGATGAGGGTAGTGAGCTCGTGGCGAGGGGTTGAGCATGGTGGAGTGACGATGAGAAAATCGTCAAGGAGGTGTAATACGTGAGGGAGTTTGTAGTTGTTGATCAAGACCCAGCAAAGGGCTTCTGAGAGTGAGTCAAAGATCTTAGGGCTGCTTCTCCATCCGAAGGTGAGGCGTACTGAGAAGTAAAAACTTCCTTTCCAGCAAACGCCAGAAAAACACCAGTAGTCTGGGTGAAGGGGCAGAACTTTAAATGCGCTGGTGATGTGGGCTTTGGAAAGCCAGGCCCCGTGTCCCGCTAGACGGATGAGGGTGATGGCGTGGTCAATGTTTGTGTATTGCATGGAGAAATCTGGGCATGGTATGACGCTGTTGATGCTCGGGATGTGTGAGCCGTGTGGTGAGGATAGATCAATGATCAGCCTCTTTTTGCCTGAATATTTCCAAGTTGTGATGTCTATGGGACTGATGCGGAATAGAGGAAATGGGGGACTGTCGAATGGCCCTATCATGAAACTCTCTTTGACTTCCTTAGCCAGCAGGGTGTCGACAGTGTGAGGTTCTGTGAGAGCGGACTGGAGGTTATGACATATATGTGAAGTGTCGGGAAGTACTTCCATACCGGAATGGAAACCGTGTGTGAAGCCATTGATGACAAAATCAACAAACATTCTATCAGGATGATGTTGTAGAGCAGTGGCAAGGATGTTTACCTTAATGGGTGTGGCTAGGTGCCGTGCTAGTCATGCTGCATGTGTGGTAGGGTTGTGAGGGCAGGTGGTCCTGGCGTGCGCACCTCCGCAGAAGGAACAGACATGCAGGAGGCGGCAGTTGGAGAGGGAGCAGCCCAGGTGGTTGAAATTATTGCAGACCATCCTTCCTGCCTGGTAGAGGATTGGACGCCCCCGTTTGTCCACCCCCTTAGGCACTGGGACATTGGCTGACGTAAGTCTGCGGGCTTAGGGATGATTGAAGGTGGGGGTGCAGCTACTGATAAACGGTTGAAAACTGATGTGTCACGTGAAGAAGAAGGACGTGATCGAGGTGGGGCGCTGACTGTGCATGTGGTGGCAGGGTGGGAGGGGGCTCCGCACAAGTCGCAGGAGAGGGATGTGTATGGATGTGTGTATGGATGTGTGAATCTTTTTGAGACTCCCCTGACGTGACCCGATCCACAAATGCATTTTTTCTACCAAGGGGATATTAATTTGGCGGTCGCAAACAATGTAGTGGTGCATTACTGCCACCTTCTGACGCTACGACGTTAAAACATACCCCACGTGGGGGTGGTGGCGGGACGCTCATGTGATTGGCTGAAGAGGAAGGAGACATCTGATTGGCTACTTATATCCCCTTGGTAGAAAAAATGCATTTGTGGATCGGGTGACGTCAGGAGAGTCTCAAAAAGGTTCACACACAAATGCGTGGAGGTTCACAAAATAAAAGCATTTGTAAATGAATGTATCAACATCCACATATGTTTTGATGAAAATTGCAAATACTTTTTAAATACATATATTTGTGGATTTTTATTGCATATATTTAAAACAATAAATATTTGTGTGTGCATCAGAAATACATTTGTGAAACTTTTTTGGTTATTTGTGGATTCTTTTTACATTTATATAAAATGCTAAATATATGTGTGTGCATTGAAAATATTTGTGTGGAGAGAGTCATTTATATATAAATCTTAACATGTATTTGTGAATCCTTCTGTGTGCATTTGTGAATATTGAGACTGATCTAACTCCATAGATGTGCAGGCGGCAAAGATGCGGCAGTATAACTCGGAATCGAGAGTGCCCCAGTATGTTGCTTGGTTGAATTGTTGTATGCGGCCGGCTGCTTGATTAGCAAAATGGATGTGGTAAGAGTAAAACCCTGTCCCTCCGAATCGTAGTGCCATGTCGAGCACTATTGACAGGTAGTCGTCTAGCTCAAGTCTCCGTGCGGGGAAGGCTGAGCAGATGACATCTCTGTAGAAGGAAAAGGCAAGAGCAAATTCAGTGGGGGTCAGGTCTTTGGACCGAGATGGTAAAGGGTGGCGGAGCTGCGTGTAACCGGAGTGTGAATTTCTCTGGGTTGACTAGTGTCTATAATGGATGGCTGTAGGAGTTGGGCTAGATCGACGTAATCACCAGTTAGAATTTGGTGGCGTCAGGTGGGAGAGACGGGAGAAGGGCGATAGAGAGCTGAAGCTGGTTGGCTGGGTGGTGCTGCTGTGGCGAGAGTGTGGTTAGTTGCACAATTGGAAAAAACATTTGGGTGTTGGGGAAGGGAGGGGGTAGGGAGGGGAAGGGGAGGAGGGGGAAAGGATAGACAAGTCAGAAAGAGGGAAGCAGGCTGTGCAGCTTGTGGTGGAGCCCCCTGCATTGTTGCATTGGGTTCTTGACCTGCTGTGCTGCTGGTGAGAAAAGATGGGGGAGCAAAAGCCATGTTGTTTTGGATGACTGATGGAAGGGTAGAGGAAGGGATGATAGGATGAAAGGATGCATGTGCACAGGGATTTTGTGAAGCCTGCGAAGACAGGGATGAAAAGAAAGCTGAGATTAGCTGAGAGAAGTCAGCGACAGAGGGAGCAGGCACAGGGGGACATACAACCTCCCCCCCGCTAGGGGGGACTGGTGCTGCAGGTTGTGGTCGTGGCGGGGTGACCTGAGTGACGTCATGGCTTGTGATGCCGGCATTGGTTGGCCCGGACGTCGAAGCCGGAAGCACGGGAAGTGTGGTCGAAGCAGCGGCGATGGAGGCTGAATACAGTTGAAACAACTTGGATTTGTTGTCGGTACGGTGGAAGTAGATGCCTTTCTCCTTCAGGAACCTTTGGAAATGGGCGACGGTCCAGTTTCTGATGTCAGGCGGTGATTGTGGACATGGAGACTGCCGGGTCGGAGGTGGAGGCGGAGAGCGAGGGTGCCGTGGTTGTGGACTGGAGGCTCTTCACTGACGTGAAGGAGGCTGCCGATGGGTAGGTGGTGCGGAGGGGTGAAACCGGCCTCCGCGATCCCTCCTGCGGCGGCCGGTGTGGTGGATCCTCGCAGAAGGTGGATGTGATGCCCGGGTTCTGCCGGGCATAGGAGAGATCTCGTTAGTGGAGCTTGAGCGGCGAGATTGTGGTACGTTGACCACCGAACACAGCCGGCTCCTGCGGGTCACTTGGCTGCGGTCCAGTTGCTGCTCCGGAGGAGGATAACCGGTCTCGTACAGGTCGTCGTAGAGATCGCTGTCGGAATCAGGTGGACCAATGTGCAATTCGGCGTCCATGGTGGGTGAGTATCTAATTGCAGAATTGACTTTAGTCAGGGATGCTGTTAAGCTGTGCGTGGAACACTGTCTGTCTGAGGATCTGATGAGAGATCTGAGACAAACAGGACTGGATGGGTTGGCCCGGTATAAATAGGCTTGTCAGGTGATTAGAGGTGTGGTTGAGGCGTGACCCTGCTCCCGAACCTAAGTTAACTAGTTAACTTCATTAGTAAATCCTATTTTTGACATTGCTTCTCACTACACCACTAACTTTGATTTTAATGCTAACTGAATACAACACGCGATTGTCACACACATGCACAAGGGGGTGAAGGAGACGGTGACAACATTCTGAGTTTTACAAGTAGCATTGATATTCCTTAAATTTGCAGAGTTCTGTTGGTGTAGATACCGTATGGGCCTGGTCATAAGCATCTTAAAACCATGTCCCTTTTACGGAGCACCTCACTCCATGCTTGTGAAGAACACATCAAACAGGTTAAACAAGTGTTTCCTAAGCAGTGTGACATTTAGTGCAATGCTCACATTTTTTCTGTTAGAACCAGTGTATATCTCACTTTGCAGTACACAAAGCAATCTTTCTGAAGCAATCCAATTAATTATTTTGTGTCTGAGCAAGAGAAATCAATGTTTCAAAAGGAACTGCTTGCAATTTGAACAATAATTTATTTAAACAAAGTCTTGTCTGCAGGCTATATGCCTTGTAATGGAGTGGAGTACATTTGCAGCACACAGTAGCAGATCATTAGCTTGCATAAGTGGTTTCAGTACTGTTTGTTGAGGAGAGTAAATTATAACACAGCATGAAGCGTGCTAAAATGATGTGCTATATATATGTCAACCATGTGCCAGTGGCACTTCATTGGTTGAAAGTCATTTTCATTGTTTTCTCCCCCATTATTTGCTTCTTCTTTTTTTTACATCAGAATTACAGTCAGAGAGAAGCTGCAAGAGTTGTTGCTACTGATGCTGCCATTTGAGAAATGTGACACCACTCAAAGTCTTTTGTACCGGACACAACAAAGCAATATTGTTCAGCAACAATGCTCTGCTGGTCTAAATACACACAGGAAGATATATTTTTGTATAGACTCAAGCAAGACACACCCATAAGTGCATCACATCAGCAAGAAAGCATGACTACAACCACAAAGAGATGAATACTGATGCCAGACTGGAGGATCGATTGGATACGCACACACACACACCAGCCAGTGAAGCATGGTATCAGTGTGAACACGAGTCCCAGGTCCTTCAAATTCTCCTTAGACTGGGACACAAACACAATTACATACATGCCTAAAAAACAAAACTATCGCCCGTAGAGCAGAGTGTTTTGTCTCACTCTGATGATTTAACTGTGTCTGCGCATCATTGTGTTTGTGCGCGTGTGTGCATGTGTGTGTGTGTGTGTGTCAGGTGGGAGTTACTGTAGAGAAGCCAGATGCTGCAGTAAGAATTGACAAGCACATCCGAACCCCAGAGATGCATTCATACACACGCACACACATACATGCATAAATACAGAAAGACGGTGGGTAAGGGCTGAAGAGAAAAAAAGAAGAAAATAAGAGAGCCAGGAAGAGAGAGAGGTCTGTAAGAGCAAGCTGACAGCTGTCTTGTACACACACCGCTCCAACCCATCCCACAGGAAAGTGCAATTTATACACCATTTCCTAACCCTCCCGAAGGGAAAGCATCATTTTCCACGGAATAATAAACAGCAGAGTGGGGGAGAGACAGCAATAACACTTATTGAATGGAAATCCCATTGCTGCAGGATGACTTCAGCTGCTTCAATCACTCTCTCGCTCACGCACAAACATGCTTGTCTGGCTACACTTGTGAGGTCTTTCAACATTGAAGAGCACAATCTGTTACCCAGAAAATGACGTGGTTTATATTTTCACTTTGAAATGGATAGACGAAGGCATTGTGATGGAAGACACACAACTTGATTAGTGTGTGATCTGACTGCAAAAACAGCACAGCGTTAACAGCTTTTTGCCACATACTGAGACAAATCAGCAACTGTATCAAATGAAGCATGTCACAATGTGACTGATTGGAAGGGGAGCTTGTTGAGGGTGCTGATGGGCAATCAAGACGAGTGAATTGATTGTTGCAAACAGCCAAAGTGTAGAGAAAGTGCTGTTGAATAATCTGCACGTTGATTATAGTGATGACAGCATCACAGCAACTGCGCAGTTAAAATCAGAAATGCAGAAATGATTGGATTTCAAACAGTAAATGTTACACAGTCTTAAAGGGAAAGCTGACCATTTTTGAAGTGAAGTTTTATGGGGTACTTATCAATAGTCAGTATAACATACAGTATATATCAGTCAGCACGCCCCCAGGTTGGTGAAGCACGTAGGAGTCTGACATGGATGCTAAGCAATATACTGCTATGGAGGGGTTGGCAACAAAATGTATTTTAGCACTTAAAAAAAGGTCCAACCCAAAAGGGTCGATATCAGTCTAAGTGTACGCTATATTGAGAGTATTTTCACCGCTTCATCTTTTCATCAGACAACCTGTTCCAATAGAGAAGATATTAATGTCTTCAATTTTCAATCAATCAGCCCAATATCACAAATCACAATTTGCCTCACAGGGCTTTACAGCATATGACATCCCTCTGTACTTTGGACCCTCGCAGTGGATAAGGAGAAATCCCTCTTCCAGGACGGACAGATGTGCAGTAGGTGTCATACAGAACAGATCAACATGATAAATTAACAGTAATGCCGTATGACACAATAAGACAGAAAGAGAGACAGGGACAGAGAGAGATGCAGGACAGACAGTATTAACAGTAGCTTACAACAACATTAATGAAAGTAATAATATTATAATTATAATTATGGCTGTTGTGGTACAGTATGTTGAAAGTATATATAAATATATGATAGTATACATTTTTGCCAATAATTATAGGTGTATAATAACAGCAGAAGTATGACTAATGATAACAGAAGCAGCAGGAGGCATCTGGCAGGACCACGGCAGCAGCACAAGCACACACATCACACCATCCAGGCACCACTGTGATATAAGTTAACCTGCAAGACAGTGGAGCACAAAGGCTCCGGAGAAGAAGCCGAGTTAGTGACATGCAGTATGGCCGAGTTAGCAAGATGCAGTACCAGGACATGAGTGTTAGCAAAGGAGAGAGAGAGAGACAGAGAGAGAGAAGGAGAGAAGGTGCTTGGTGTATTATAGGAGGTCCCCTGGCAGACTAGACCAAAGTCAGCCTAACTAGGGGCTGGTAAAAGGCAAGCCTGAGCCAGCCCTAACTATAAGCTTTATCAAAGAGGAAAGTCTTAAGTCTAGTCTTAAATGTGGAGACGGTGTCTGCCTCCTGGACCGCAACAGGAGGATGATTCCACAGGAGAGCAGCCTGATAGCTGAAGGCTCTGGCTCCTGATCTACTTTTGGAGACTTTAGGGACCACGAGTATCCCTGCATTCTCAGAGCGCAGTATTCTTATGGGATAATATGGCACTATGAGCTCTCTAAGGTATGACGGAGCCTGAGTTAGGAGTAGGATTTAAAATTCAATTCTGGATTTTACAGGCAGCCAGTGCAAAGAAGCTAAAACAGGAGATATGTGTTCTCGCCTCTTAGTTCCAGTCAGTACATGTGCTGCTGCATTCTGAATTAGCTGGAGAGTTTTTAAAGACTTATTAGAGTTACCTGATAATAGGGAGTTACAGTAATCCAGCCTTGAGGACCAATTTTTCTGCATCTTTAATACAATTGTGTATCATCAGCATAACAATGGAAATTCACAGAGAGATTTCTAATGATGTTACCTAAGGGAAGCATATACTATAGAGTGAATAGGATTGATCCAAGCACACAACCTTGTGGAACTCCAAAACAAACTTTAGTACGTACGGATGATTCATCATTAACATGAACAAACTGAAAACGATGAGATAAATAAGATTTAAACCGGCATAGTGCAGAACTTTTTAGGCCAATTAAATGTTCCACTCTCTGTAGCAGAATTTGATGGTCAATAGTATCAAACGCCGCACTAAGATCTAATAAAACAAGTACAGAGACGAGTCCTTTGTCTGAAGCAATCAGAAGGTCATTTGTAATTTTAACTAGTGCTGTCTCAGTGCTATGATGCGCTCTAAATCCTGACTGAAATTCCTCAAATAAATTATTATCATGGAGAAAATCACACAGCTCTTCTGCAACTACTTTCTCAAGGATCTTTGAAAGAAAGGGAAGATTAGATATTGGTCTATAATTGGCTAACACCTCTGGATCCAGGGTGGGCTTTTTTAGAAGAGGTTTAAATACAGCTACCTTAAAGGACTGTGGTACATAGCCTGTTATAGGGCCAGTGAGTAATATTTGGCATGGTTTATTGTGAAATCTGAATCTGAATATTCTACCCATTAATATGTTTATATAAGTGTATAATCGCTATAAAATACAATTCGTTTGATTTTCGTAGCCTTATAATTATGCTTTTATATATATATATATATATATATACATATCTATAGCAAGGGCCTTGCTTTCGAGAGGTCGCCATCTTGTGCCGCCATGTATGTACGGCAGCCAGAGCGGACAATCCAGCCAGCCAGAGAACGTGTTTTGCGTGTATAAATAAACCAACGAAGACAGCGGGATGAAGGAAGAAGGAGGAGGAAACAGCAGAGAGTGTTAGTAGTTCGTGGATAGAGAGTAGTGAAGAGTTTTTTTAGTTATAAAGTTTGTGAATGGACCACACTTACCATGCAACAGGAGAGAATGAACCCGCACCGTCATCTGCGAGGAAAAGAAGATGCAACTTCACTCCTTGTGATGCACTCTCTGCAGTGCTTTTCCTCCTGATGATATATCTCCCCAACGATGGTAGCACCGAATCCCATTCTGTGCAGCAAAATGGGAGCGGAGGATTCAGCCCGCTCAGCATCCAACACATGGTGTTCCTCATCTGTATGCTCCGGCTCAAACAGGTATGGCTCTGGATCTGTGTCTGCTACAAGAAACTCTTCAAAATCGCGTTCAAAGTCATCCATTGCAGCGACTATAATCTGGAGATACTGCTAGGCTATATAAACAGCTGAGTTTTGTTTACAGGCTACATCTGTGCCTGCTCACCGGTGTATCCCTTCGCAGATCACAGTGCAGGACGTACTGAAAATTTTAGTCTTATGTCAATAACAGACAATAGGATAGCGGTAACGTTACTCCTATGTACCCTGCTGATAGGATTCAGAACAGCTAAAACCACCATTTATTACTGAACAGCACAGGTTACTGTTGGCCGTAACTACACCAAAACAACCAACAAACAACAACTTAGCTGTAACTCCAACTGTGCACTCCTGCTCTCTCCTCCAGCTCGCTCATACACACACCAGCAAGTGCACTCACACAGCCCTCGTCCCCATCACACTCGCACCCTGCCCCCCTACCTATACTCATTCAATCCCAAACATGCCATTAAGTCACAGAACATTGACATTATAACAGGACATTTACTGCAGTGGTGAGCGTGGTAAGCTGTCAGTCAGTGTGCGGGCTGGAGATTGGTGGAGCAGAGAGGGGAGGGCTGCCCCGCTGGGTACTGTAAGTGAGTATGTGTGTATGAAGTGTGTTTGTTACACTAGAAGAGTCAGAGTTTGGGACGGAGTCTTTTACGTGTTACCCCCCTGGAGTGTTACTGGAGTTTTTGGAGTGCTCAAATAAATGGGCCTTTTTCCCAAATGCTACTCTGCTCTCCTGCTCGTGAGTGATTCATTACAATATCGTAACATGGTTTAGATTTCTAAATTAATATTCACCTTGTCGTTAGATAGACCTACTCCTGAAAAACTTGTGTCTGCGCAAGGCTTTTGGTCCTATGAGGCCACCGTCATTTACCCGACGGGAGGGGTGAGCGAGTGAGCCCTGCAATCTAGAATTTGACCACTGATGTCACTGTTTTCAACGCATTTTACACGCTGGCCCCTTAATAAAGATATATTGATCATGTCTAATAAGTGAGTGTTAACTAAAGGTAGGACTTCCTTAAGTAGCCTAGTTGGGATGGGGTCTAAGAGACACGATGATTTAGATGAAGAAATCACTGCGGTCAATTGTTGAAGACAAATCGGGGAGAAGCAATCTAAATATATATTAGGTCTTAAGGCCCTGACACACCAAGCCAACGCTCAGCTGTCGACCAAAGCCGGGCCATCGGTGAGCATCTGCCAGCCTAGTTTTTGCGGTGTGTCCCGCACCGTCGGCCCTTCGGCTTTGGCATTGGTGTCGGCAGCTTTTCAGCCGATTGAGCATGTTGAATCGGCAGCAGAGCTAGTCAGTGAAAGAGATCACTCTGATTGGCAGTTTAGGTTTTATTCCCCTGTAGCAAGTGAATCTGCCTGTAGTGAAACTGGGGCTAACAGGTGCTTCCTCCTCAGACTCCACTTCACTCAGCTGCCCGACAGATCTGCTGCATCTCCCACTTTAACCTGAATAACAAAGCAAAGCTAGCTGGGAGTGGCTAGTGGAGTGTTAGCCACAGCATGACCGGAGGGAAGCACAGCCAGTTAGCCTCCGCTAGTCTCTGAGCTAGCGACAGCACTATCTGATAAAGATCTAGTATAGTAACTGTTGCTGAGCAGCGTATAATCAAGTAAGAAGAAATCAAGGGTAATTAAATAATGATCTGTTAGCGAGGGATTCTGTGGAAAGACTGTTATCAATTTCAATTCCATGCAGTACATCAGAACTAAATTGAGGGTATGGTTAAAACAGTTAGTGGGTTCATGTACACCCTGACTGAAGCCAGTGGAGCCTAATAATGAAATAAACGCAGGGAGTCATGATCAACATCAATATGAATTTTAAAATCACCTAAAATAATAAGTTTGTCTGATATTGTCCATGGATAAGTACCCCCCATATAACCTCACAATTTTCAATTAACCAAAATAGGTAATATGGCAAATATTAATGTGTTTTGTCACACACAGTGATGACAGCAGTGCTCACTACCACATTAACCAGTTCCTCCAGAAAATCGCGTTCTTGCGATCGCAATAATTAACGCAGGGGGACTGCAGTTTTTTTACAAAACAATTTTTCTGCTTTTTACCGCATTTTCTGGCCGACTGGAAGTCATCCCGCAAGCAGACTCATTTGAAACGTTTTCAGATGCGTCATCAAATGCGCTAATGGCATTGCAGTATGGAGAAACCCTCTGTACTGACATAAGAATTTGCACTGTTTAAATGCATACAGTGTGTTGAACAGAAGCTGTGGCTTACATGTTGTTTTAGTCATATTGTCTGGTTTGAGAGCTACAATATTCACTCAGGATATTTTGCAATATTATTGGAGTCCATGTTTTGAAATGAATTAAATAAAACTAAAGAAGAAAACTATATTAAAAAAGCATTTGCAGCTATTTTTGTAATATTCAGTATGATTATTATAGCAAGTGATTACATGACTTATTTTTTGGAGGTAATTTAATTAAAAAAAAAACAAATCACATTTTTTTTTCTCCTTTTGTCATTCGCTGCAATTTCCCGCAAAAAAATCACATAAAATGCCACCTTTTTTAATCAAAATTTTGGACAAAATTGGCCACAAATTCAAGGGTTTTTGTCCTCAAACTCAAGGGTTTTTTTTGCCAGGAGATCTTGGAGGGACTGACTAACTGATGCATGTAGAGCAGGGGCGGACTGGCCATCTGGAGGTTCTCGAGAATCACAGAACGGCTGGTACTGCAGGACGGCCGGCGGCTGTCACGCAGTCATCACTGTTTTCTCTTTTTTTTTGTCTTTTTTCTTTTTCTCCCTGATAATCTACTGTTCCATGTCCAGTCCGCTACGTGGCAGCCTTTAAATTGGATGCCAGTCAGCCCATAGATATCTATGAGCTGGCCGGCCGCCAATCAAATTGAAGAAGAAGGAAGTGCATATGTCACGCAAATTGAGCAGCCGTGTGCAGCAGGTGCAGATGGGAGGGACCGCATGCATGCAAGATAACAATATGGATACTGGTATTAATCCAAAAAAACGGAAAGGGTGGGGCTGAGAAGGTGAGGGAAAAAACAAAGGCGATTAGAGAGTGAAGCCTCTATAAGTTATGATAAATCACAGTGTTAAGAGGCTGTAATTATACAGTTTAACTTGAATACTCGCTGAGAAATAAACGGCACAGTCCAGATGTCTCTCTACTGAACAATACAATGCAGGTGACTGCCTGAAACACAAGAAATGGTATGAGACTCATACCATGTCTTGTTGTGTTTATTTCTCAGTGAGTATTCTACACTCTGCTCCTAACACATCTAGCAAACATCGGTGCTTTTGCTATAATTTGGAAGGTATGGTATCATGTTAAGATTTAAGTATTTTGACACCCGTGTTTGGGGCTGAGGAGTTTCCGCGCACCGGTTGTTGTGGACTGGGCCGAGTCAAAGTCCAGGGCTGTTTTTTAGTTCCAGTCCGCCCCTGATGTAGAGTGCCACTTGTTATCCTCTGTACTGAAACATTTGAACGTGACTGGCAGCCTGTTTTCTTCTTTGTTCTTCAGGACAAGTTTGTCGGACAAAGTAGTTTCACTGTATCTTCTCTTGTTCAACTTTACAATTGTGAATTTTAAAATGACTATCAGAATGGCCCCTCTGTGCTGTATACTTGCTCTTGTTCCAAGGCATAAAGTTAAATATATAAATGAAGTTAGTGTTAAATTCCATGTTTCTGCACACTGGTATTGTTGCAGGTATGATAATGAAGGCTTATTTTGCTCTCTCCTCAGCTGCTTATAAAGGATGCACATCTCTGTCTCTACGCCCTGGCTGTCCATAACATTTACTGACATGAATCTGACAGTCAAATGGAATTATTGCAACAAACATGCTGGTGTGTGACAGTCAGGATTTTTACTCAGGGTTGTATGAAAAACAAAATTCTTCTTGGTCCCAGGGCATCAACAGCCCTTTTCACAGAGAAATCATACTATAGAGCCACTACAAAGTTCCTTCTTTACACCACTTGTGTGATTTTGGACAGCATGCTGTCATTGCAGAAAAAAAAGGCATGATGGGCATGATGTGTAACACAACAGTGTCAGCCTCTATAGTGTGACATATATCTTATGTGTTGGCAGCACTTTACAAACAATAACAATGGCATTAACATGGCAATAACATTCATTTACCATCTCTATTATATGCCGGCAGATCTCATCCTTTGCTTCGAGGGTAAGGAGCTCCTGGACCGCATTGTCTCCCCAGTTTGAGGACATTTTCGGCTACTGAACTTTTATGAGTGAACTGCCAACTACCTCTAGCTGTTTTGAAAATCTCCTGGCAGTGGGTCGCACACATAAATTTCGGTTTTGTATGCTAAACACAAAACTATGCAATCAGTCTTTATCTTTGATCAGTTTCTTCTGGCTGCACATTATGTTCCATAGTACATCAAGGTTGTGCCTCTACCCTAGACAAAAAAAAACAAAAAAAAACGGTAACACTTTACAATAAGGTACACAAAATTAGAGTAGTTACTGAGGAACTAATGAGGAACTAATGAGGGACTAATGAGGAACTAATGAGTAGTTACTGAGGAACTAAGGTACGCAAAATTAGAGTAGTTACTGAGGAACTAATGAGTAACTAATGAGGGACTAATGAGGAACTAATGAGGAACTAACTATTAGTTAATGGTCCATTCCTCAGTAACTCATGATCAAATTTTTGAGGAGTAGTTACTGAGGAACTCATGAATAGTTACTGAGGAACGAATAGTAACTAATGAGTAACTAATGAGGAACTAAGGTACACAAAATTAGAGTAGTTACTGAGGAACTAATGAGTAACTAATGAGGAACAAACTATTAGTTAATGGTCAGTTCCTCAGTAACCACTGATCAAATTTCAAAGGAGTAGTTACTGAGGAACTAATGAGGAACTAACTATTAGTTAATGGTCAGTTCCTCAGTAGCTCATGATCAAATTTCTGAGGAGCAGTTACTGAGGAACTAATGAGTAGTTACTGAGGAACGAATAGTAACTAATGAGTAACTAATGAGGAACTAAGGTACACAAAATTAGAATAGTTACTGAGGAACTAATGAGTAACTAATGAGGAACTAACTATTAGTTAATGGTCAGTTCCTCAGTAACCACTGATCAAATTTCAGAGGAGTAGTTACTGAGGAACTAATGATGAACTAACTATTAGTTAATAGTCTGTTCTTCTTTAACTCATGATCAAATTTCATGGGAAAAATTACTGAGGAACTAATGAGGGACTAATGATGAACTAACTATTAGTTAATGGTCAGTTCTTGAGTAACTCATGATCAAATTTCATAGACGGGTTAATCACGACTTGATAATTAGTCAACTATTTACTTCATCAGTACAGAATCATTACTGTGTAACCCGTCCATTAGTGAACCTTTTTATGTCCTAAAGTGACACACAATGAGTTTTCATTACTTCATCATCATGTTTACAATTAGTTCCTTAACAAATGAAATCACAGCCAGCAGGATTCTTGCAAAGAGTTTAATTCATTATTTTCAGACCACATACACATTAATATGATCATCCATGTTATTCTGTACAAGGTGCTGACACACCAAACCGACATCAAAGAACTAGCGGCAACAAAAGCCAGCTGTTGCGTTGTCTACGCCGCCTCACGTCGTCTCACATCACCCTTTGTCAGTTGCATTTGAACACACAACAAAGACTCCACCCAAAGCTTGAAACGGTTACTCATCTATTTTGGCACTGCCCCATTGTCAAAAGACTCTGGAGTTATATTTGTAATTTTATTGCGAACAATATTAAAAAATAATTTAAGCTGTTTGAAGATGTGCTGTTTGGACTTTTTGACTTTAACAGAAATACGGCAAAACCCACTGAAAGATTTGTTATTAATCTCATCTTACTTTTGGCAAGATTTCACATTCACAAATGTAAGTTTACACATAGAAAACCCTCTTTTGTTGCTTTCGTTACATCAATTCCATTAAATCTTCCCTAATCAAAAGTCAATCAAAACCATTAATATTTGATATCATTTTAATATTTTCTTGTAAACTCTTATCCGCCCCAGCATATGTGATATATGACATCTGTGTGTAATGTTGAAGATCTGCATTCTGTAAACTTCCTCTCATAAATAAAGTTGTGGAAAAAAAAAAAAGACTACATCCGACGGTCAAGTAGCGCGTAGGTTCTGCGCCTGCGTGAAAGGAAATAACGCAAAAAGGCAAACCGGAAGTCCGTTGAATGTATGAGATCAACGAAGTAGCGCAGAGTGACAGAGTGATACATCCTGTCAGCCGAGGGCTTTCCTATCTGCAGCCGAGCAGCGCAGCACCTCCACGGACTATTACATCCAGACGGTCCCGCTGTTTCCTCCGCAGGCCCCACTTCACTCAGCTTCACTCAGCTGCCCGACAAACTCGCTACTTCTTCCCACTTTAACCTGAATAACAAACCAGGGCTCGGTGCTTGAGTTGGATCCAAACGGAGAGCCGGGGCTAACATTAGCTGGGAAGCTAGCGGATGCTAACTGGCTTCTTCCCTCCGGTCATGCTGCGGCTCACGCTCCGCTAGCCGCTCCCAGCTAGCCGCTCCCAGCTAGCTCCGGTTTGTTATTCAGGTTAATGTGGGAAGAAGCAGCGGGTCTGTGGGGCAGCTGAGTGAAGTGGAGCCTGACCCCGGATTTCCACTGGATGCGTGTCCGTTGCGGAACGGCAGCGCTGGTTATCCGCGGCGTGCTCCGCCGTCCATCAATATCCACCGGCTGCGTTTGCTGTGCGGAGCGGTGCAGCTCCGCCGGAAGACATCTCGGTGCACTGCCATGATGAATATCTCCTCGTCCACGGTGTCAACTGGGTGAAATGACGTCTAAAAACCTCTGACCTGTTGACTTCAGGCCTGCCTCCGCCCATTATGTAGTTTTCAAGGTGTAGTGCAGGGAAATATGATCCGCCGTGAACACTGTGTATCTTATTTTGAAAATTAACCGGATGTTTTATTGTGTTTCTCTGCACGACTTCCTGCCCCGCACGATCTGCTCTGTGCTGAATTGCTGCGTTGTGCTCCGGCGTCCGGCAAAAATAGAAGTGCTGCGTATCTGTTGCGGAGGCCTCCGGACTGCCGGAGCTGAGACGGAGCCGGAACGCAGCACTGCTGGAGCCGGTGGAAACACACACATTGACTAGAATTGAATCTAATCGGCTCCGCTGCCGTGCCGGAGCGGAGACGCAACCAATACGCATCTGGTGGAAATTGGGGGTAAGGAGGAAGCACCGGTTAGCCCCGGTTTTACTACAGGCAGATTCACTCGCTACAGTGAAGAGGATTTAACACCTGAACAGCCAGTCAGAGGGATCTCTCTCACCGACAAGCTCCGCTGCAGATTCAACATGCTCAATCAGCCGAACATTTGGAATGAATTATGAACTAACTATTAGTTAATGGTCAGTTCTTCAGTAAGTCCTGATCAAATTTCAGAGGAGTAGTTACCGAGGAACTAATGAGGAACTAACTATTAGTTAATCATTACCTACCATTTTTGTGTACCCTAAAGTAAAGTGAGGCATCAAAATGAGTAGGTAATGATTCAGTAATCATTAGTTACTCATTTTGATGTCTCACTTTACTTTAGTGTACACAAAAAGAGTAACTAATGAGTAGGTAATGATTACTGAATCATTAGCTACTCATTTTGATGTCTCACTTTACTTTAGGGTACACAAAAAGAGTAACTAATGAGTAGGTAATGATTCAGTAATCATTACCTACTCATTTTGATGTCTCACTTTACTTTAGGGTACACAAAAAGAGTAACTAATGAGTAGGTAATGATTACTGAATCATTAGCTACTCATTTTGATGTCTCACTTTACTTTAGCGTACACAAAAAGGGTAACTAATGAGTAGGTAATGATTACTGAATCATTAGCTACTCATTTTGATGTCTCACTTTACTTTAGCGTACACAAAAAGGGTAACTAATGAGTAGGTAATGATTCAGTAATCATTAGTTACTCATTTTGATGCCTCACTTTACTTTAGGGTACACAAAAAGAGTAACTAATGAGTAGGTAATGATTCAGTAATCATTAGCTACTCATTTTGATGCCTCACTTTACTTTAGCGTACACAAAAAGAGTAACTAATGAGTAGGTAATGATTCAGTAATCATTAGCTACTCATTTTGATGCCTCACTTTACTTTAGGGTACACAAAAAGAGTAACTAATGAGTAGGTAATGATTCAGTAATCAGTTACTCATTTTGATGCCTCACTTTACTTTAGCGTACACAAAAAGAGTAACTAGTGAGTAGGTAATGATTCAGTAATCATTAGCTACTCATTTTGATGCCTCACTTTACTTTAGGGTACACAAAAAGAATAACTAGTGAGTAGTTAATGATTCAGTAATCATTAGCTACTCATTTTGATGCCTCACTTTACTTTAGGGTACACAAAAAGAGTAACTAATGAGTAGGTAATGATTCAGTAATCATTAGTTACTCATTTTGATGCCTCACTTTACTTTAGGGTACACAAAAAGGGTAGCTAATGATTAAGTAATAGTTAGTTCCTCATTAGTTCCTCAGTAACTACTGAAATTTGATCGGAAGTTACTGAATCACTGACCATTAACAAATAGTTCCTCATTCATTCCATATTTGTTTCATAGTAACTACTTTAAATTTTGTGCTCCTCAAACAACTGTACTGTGAACAACAGTGTGATCAGTATACAGTACTTTAAACGCAGCCCCCATGATAAATACTTTAAGCTTAGCCTTCCTAAAATGTGACACACTATCATATTTATTTCTAAGGCATCATCGTACAGAATAACATGGATGATCATATTAATGTGTATGTGGTCTGAAGATAATGAATAAAACCCTTCTCAAGAATCCTGCTGGCTGTGATTTCATTTGTTAAGGAACTAATTGTAAAGATGATGATGAAGTAATGAAAGACTACTCATTATGTGTCACTTTAGAACATAAAAAGGTTCACTAATGGACGGGTTACACAGTAATGATTCTGTACTGATGAAGTAACTAGTTGACTAATTATTAAGTCGTGATTAACCCTCTATGAAATTTGATCATGGGTTACTGAAGAACTGACCATTAACAAATAGTTAGTTCATCATTAGTTACTCATTAGTTCCTCAGTAACTACTCTAATTTTGTGTACCTTAGTTCCTCATTAGTTACTTATTCGTTCCTCAGTAACTTCTCATTAGTTCCTCAGTAACTACTACTCAGAAATTTGATCATGAGTTACTGAGGAACTGACCATTAACTACTAGTTAGTTCCTCATTAGTTACTCATTAGTTCCTCAGTAACTACTCATTAGTTCCTCATTAGTCACTCATTAGTTCCTCAGTAACTACTCTAATTTTGCGTACCTTAGTTCCTCAGTAACTACTCATTAGTTCCTCATTAGTCCCTCATTAGTTACTCATTAGTTCCTCAGTAACTACTCTAATTTTGTGTACCTTATTGTAAAGTGTTACCAAAAAACCTTATCAACACTTAACATTGTATCAAACCATACTTTGCACAAATAGAGGACACCCTCAGAATCTCATCCCAGACCCAGATATTTTAAGTCAAATTTTTATCATTTCATGACATAAATCTTTATTTGTAATATTACTGTTTATTCTTGTGATTTCTTTCATTTGTGTAATAATTCAATAGTTTGAACATTATGACATTATTATCATCAAGTACAAAAATAATCATGAATGCAAGCATATAAAAGCATGTTGTGCGCACTATGATCCTGTATTTTACAACATTAATGCCAAAAACCACAACTCCTCTGTGCCTTTATGTAATTATGCCAGAAATGCCCTTTATTAGGTATGATACGTGTAATTGAGGTTTTCCCCGGAAATGTGTGCAGTTGTATTTGGACGTCACAACATCAGAGCTCACTGTAGCTAACAAAAGTCACCGTCAATGTTATCATGGTGGCAGCTGCGGACATCTCGGAACTTAACGATTTTGCAAAATTGGATTTTAACTCAAGGGAGTATGACCTCAGCCTTAACTAAGTTACATTAACAAAACTGACAGAAAAGTGTTTTAAATTGACTAGTACAAGAGAAGATTGTCTATACTATATGTGGCTGTGCTAGCAGTCAGTGACTGTACCGCTATACTGCCAATAAGTACAACATCCAGTATGTTTTACAACACCATAACTGATGTTTCACCAGTAAAGTTTGACCAATGGAAATTATCTAAAAATAGCCTGTATCTACAGATTGGTGAGTCAGTGTACATTTACTTTTGGCTTCACAGTGAAATAGCGCTGTGTGTTTTATTGTTGCTAACTAAATACAAGACAGAAATATAGTTGGTTGCTGTGACATAATTAAGGACATGGTTGCATTATGATACTGAACGTAGGTTATGAGTGCTCAATAGCTACATTTCAGGAGCAGTTATTTTATATGCCACTCTTGTACAGTATATGAATCTTGCGTCATCCACTGAGTCTTTCCTTAGTCTTAGTCTTATCCACTGAGCCATCATAGAGGCACAAAACCAACCTCATGATCTGCTGCCCACATTTTGACCCCTGAACAACACATTAACACCATGAAAGGATTTGGAAAACAAGCTGTAGAGCTGCTAAAAGGTTACTGATGATCAAGTTGGATTCATCATAATGCTATTAATCATAAATATGTTTTATATCAAACACAAACTTGCAAAACGTTCTGTTCATAGCCAGAGAATGCATGTATCCATACTGAATACATACATACTTAAAACAAGTTTTCTTCTTGAGCGCCACCCTCTCCCTAGCCAATAGTTAATTTTAATGAAGTGTATAATGCAGTTCTGAGGCTTTGTGCCATGTGAGAGCAGGTGGTTGTGGGGTGGTGAACTACTTCACACTGGGTCAAGGACGCAGACTGAGATTTAAATTGGAACCAGGAAGCAAAATGCCACAAGATGCCAGGAAACTCAGTCATGATTTGGCAGTAAAAGGAGATACACAGCAATGTGCTGAACTGGGAAAATAGAGGGGATGAGGAGGGGGAGAGACACAGAGATAAAGTTTAACTAGTGCTGTTAAACAGTACATTTAGATGTGTAATGAAACCAAAATTTAGACATGATATTTAATTATAGCTTGGAAGTATTTAAAGGCAACCTGCTTAAAAAGTTAAAGTTAACTGAATCTCTAATAGCCTTCTAGGACTAGGAGAGACAATGTAGTAATGTGGTCCCAGATTAAGGCTATACTCTGCTTGTGAGTCCAAGTAACCCAGCTGGCCACCTTTTGACACGGATAATTGGTTTAATTTAGGTTGTGACAGAATTCAGCGTTTGGACAATGTCTAACGTCAATGTCAATTGACGTCTAGCGTCTTCCTAACCCTAACCCTAATTTTTATTTAACATTTTGTTTAACTTAATCTTAACAGCATTTTATTTAATTTATTATAACAGTATTTTATTTAACCTTATTATCACAGCACTTAATTTAACTTTATTATGACATTAGCTACTGTAATTAAATTTATTTTAACTGTAGTTCATTGAATAATTGTGTATTTCACTAGTCTACAGTAATTTAGAGGACGTTTCAAAATATCGCAATATATATCGCAGTACAGTGTAGAAATACTGTGATATTGTTTTTAAACACAGCCCTACAACATTAAAATATCTTCATGTTGTTTTTCATTCAAATCAAACTTTAACATCTTTCCAAATGAAGAGATGTCATTTTGACATGCAGTACCAGCAGGGAAGCATCTTTGAATCTGTGAGAAAGGGCATGGGAGAAAAGGGATTATTCTTTCTCCACCACCATTAGTTTTGCTTGAATACAAATAAAACATGGCAAACAGCCCAACAGTTAATTCAGGTATCACACAGGAAATAGCATGATTTTCCCTATGTTCAGGTCCACCCACAGACCTTTTCAGGGTTGTGGCAAGAGAGGGCTACATGCCAGCACTTTGTATGTGTACTGAAGCATCACTTGGGGTCATCTGAGAGGCTAGAAAATATTTGCATAAAAAACGGACAGCTCAACAGAAATATTTAATTGATCATGAAAATAGTTGCTGCAGATATTTATTTCCTGGAGATGGACTAATCGATTAATTAACTGTTTTACCTACATGCACTATGCTTTATGATTAATTAGCAATGGTGCACCAACAGTGCAATGATAAACATCGCCTCGGTCCAAGGCAGGCCATTGGGGGAGAATTATTATAGCAGCTTCAAAAGTTCATTGTTATAAAGCAGCTGTATTATAGGAAGTGACATTCACCTTTTGCTCAGGCAGAAGTCTGAGAGCATCTAAAGACCAAACCAAAATATGGCAATGATGTGAGATAATTAATACAAGCCAGAGAACAATATAGCAATCATAGTTAATATCAGTTGTTTCACCGTGTATTTATGTTGGAAGCAAACCTTGGTTGGAGTCTCCAGTGTAGTGTTTCAAGTGGCTGTTCCATCACACAATAAATATTGTCCTTTATTTGTTTCATCAATATGAATCTGTTAATCCCTCAGCTACGTAAACATTGTGTTGTGGACACATTACCCAATGTTATTCTCTTAATGCAAATACAAATAGACAATGTGGTGCAGAAGTTTAGTATGTAGTGTTTGCACAGACACAAACACCTACAGTGGTATGGGCTCATACACACATTAACATATCTTTGACACAGAAAGTTTAGCACACATTGTCACACTTTAACATCAGTAATATCAGGTAGAAATGAAATACAGACAAGAGCTCTGGTATAGACGAACAGTCAAACACTAAAGCAAATAGTCACCGTACTGGATGTTGTCGCTGTCAGGTGAAAACCTTGTATTTCCAAAACTGTTACTTTTTAGGGAACTACGAATGTCGTCAAATTTGGTATTTTGTCTTGATACTCTATGCAGAAATGACAGTCATGGCAGAATCAAAACAGTGGTGAACATAGTGGACTTTACCTGTGAAACATCTGCCTTTTAACTCTTTGAAAACAGACTTCCCATGGATAGCAACAGGAGATCATTGTTTGCATGTTTGAATACATCTAAAGTAGATCTAAAGTAAGAACTATTATAGCTAGAAAATTCATTCTTGTTGCAGAAGAAAGCTAAAGCCTCTGTCTATTCTGTCATCACATCATGATCTTATGTTACCTTACCCTTCATGCCAAGCCAACATAGTATTTTTGTATAATTATCACGTTCTGTGGTGCCCTTTGACCTGGTGCATCACTGAAGGCCACAGTGGCTTTGTCACATGATGGAGGCAAACGAGATGATGCTGCTAAACCTCTTGAATGAAACGTTTACATTTAATGCCCAGATGGAACTGCCTATAAGAATACTGTTCTCTGCAATTTCTGCAGTAAGCAATTTTGAACCATCAGAGTACATCAAGCCTGAAATATCACCTCAACGTAAAGCCTCTAGCAGCAAACCCGGAGTTCTGAGCTAGCACAGCCTCTTATGCGAGCACTGGCAGCTTGTCTTGTCAAGCCACACTAAACCTGATGCAAACTCAGTAAGTCTGCCTGTGACCAACCTTGAAATCCATCGGTAAAAAAAAAAAAAAGATTTTTTTTTTCTTCCTTTACCTCTGGAGGCACTGCCCGTAGTTTTTCGACTAATGGAAGTGCAGGGGCCTCGGGGATCGCTCAACCCCTTCACTTCCGGTGGTGCCCCCAGGGAATCGCCTTCTTGTTTACAAATACTTCCAGGTAGAAAACCAGCAGAGATTAGCTATATATATATGTATATATATAATAGGGGAGAGCCGCCACAATTGTAACGTTTTTCACTTTTCACTCCATTACTCAGAGATCGTTTTACCCACGTCTGCTATCATAAACTACTTAAAAGTTTTTTAATTGATAAAACAGGTCTTGAGTAATATAACTGAAAGTGGACTCTGTCCGATGTTACAACTGAGGCGCGTTTGAGTCTTAATTGTAACAGCAGGAGTTACAATTGTAACACTGCAAAAAAGTAGCATTAAACTCACCATTTTCAGGTCAAATCAATTATATTTCATTCAGGCAACTGTTAAATGTTTCTTTCATACCAAGAATGTGTAAAAAAATATAAAAATATTGCGTATTATTAAAACTTACCAGATGTACCAGTTGGAGCGTTTGTGTGAATTCCTTGATAGGAAAATGCATTTATTATGCCTACAAAGTTAGCGACTTTTGCTGATGGAGTTGTAAAAATGTTATAAAACCCTAACCCGGCAAATATGGCGCATGAGTTTTGGAAAAGTCCCATTCATACCTGCACTGACCCCTGCAGGGTCAAATATGTGGCAACACCCAAAATCACTCATTTTTTACAGTCTGGCATGTGTAGATTTTCCCACCCTCTGTGCACTCTTCGTGAGCCCATTCTTTGCAGTTCAAACATTGCACCCACACTTCTCCAGGCCTTGATGACTCAAAGTCCTCCCCACAAATCTGGCATTCTGCATTTCTTGTCTTCGAGGGAGCTGTCTTCTTCGAAGTAGCTGAGGTAGCTGTCGCCTTCGAGCTAGCCGTCTTCTTCGAGGTAGCTGTCTTCTCTGAGGTAGGCCAAGCTGTCATCTTTGAGGTAGCTGTCATCTTTTTCTTCTGTAGCTTTGTAGGCCTACTGAGCCTGCGTGGTGCGAGTCGCTTTTCACTCTCCTCTTTCAAGGCCTGTTTTGTGGGTGTGTCTGTCAGTATAGCTGTTGGCCTCTTCTTGTTTCCTTGGTGGTGGCTATTCTGGGTCCAGCCTTTGGATAAGGGCGAACAGCAACAGGACTGAAAGCCTCTATACTTCCAGCTGATGTAGATGGACCCACAGGACCCTCAGCTGTCCCCTCCTGAATTGGAGAGGAAAAATCCTCAACACCAGGAATGGCTGGAGAGCCCAAGAAGGGATGAGTTGGACGCGGACCATCATATGCAGGAGAGTAGAGCTGTCCAAAATGTAAGAATACAAAATGATCTTACAAAATGTAAGATGACAATTAATTGTCATACAAATAACGGTGATTAGGCCATGTAATAAGTGTGACAGGCCTATAGAACATTCACAGTGGTAAAGCTTGTGGCTGGTCCTTCAGCAACAGAGCCAGAGGGACACGCAGGACTGGGGCA
Source organism: Epinephelus cyanopodus (assembly GCA_026686955.1). Classification (NCBI taxonomy): domain Eukaryota; kingdom Metazoa; phylum Chordata; class Actinopteri; order Perciformes; family Serranidae; genus Epinephelus; species Epinephelus cyanopodus. Next base: position 40,957,352 of record CM048923.1, on the reverse strand, counting down.
GTCTTGTGCTGGAGAGACAACACTCTCAGTGGTGGAGAAGCTGGTAGATGGACCTTCATCAGGAGAGCCAGAGGGTCGAGCAGGTCGTAGGCCACCATGTACACGAGTAGAGCTGTCACAATTATAATAGAAAATGTAGATAGATAGATAGATAGATAGATAAACTTTATTTCGGTGTCACTCTACAACACACATTAAAAATACATGAGGGTATATGGGTAGGGTATATATAGAGGGAATATGTTAATAAAAATATAATATTCAATACAATTTACCCCCCTCCCCCTTGACAAAATAAAAAGTGTTGGGGACCACTCAAAAAAAGATTTGTGAGGCACCAAATAAAACATCATAAAAAACGTACACTATGGTACCATGAAAAACAAAATACGGAACAGTTGTTTTATAAATTGGAACTCATGAAAGACAACCTTCTGTTAAGGATGAGGTGGCAGGCTTTGGCAAATCATCAAGATCATTAAAATTAACAATATACTTAGAAAGTGTACTAAATAGTTCAGCACGAATGTCCACAAAAATGTCACAGTGTAAAAGAACATGGGCCTCTGATTCAATGGAACCATTAATACATAAAGTACAGTAGCGTCTATCCACTGGGGTGTTCGTATATCTACCAGTTTCTATTGCTAAAGGAGCAACTCCACATCTGAATTTAGCGAAGGCACTTCTAAGCTGTCTTGATAATATATTTTGTACATAGGACTCTGTCTCAAATGTATCCTTAAATAGGCAGTAAGTGCGTAATTTGTTCCCCTCTGGTGTATTTATTAACTGTAGCCATGATTCCTCGGCTGCCTTTGACACTGCCATATCAAAACTTTTAAGGTCGTTACTTGAGTAAACCATATCTGTATGAGCAAGGTGAGATAAGTTCATAGAACTAAGAAATGTTGTTATCGTATGCGCATAGTTTTTTACATTTGACAACTGAGCCGCCCACTGAAAGACACGTTTACATAATCGGCTGTCAGGCATACCACAGAGTCTCTGCCAGTTTTTAAAGATACAGGACCACTGGTGTTGCCAAGGAGTTTTCCAACCCATATCATCCTGTATAGCCGCATTTGGGGTGTATTTACCCACACCTAAGTAAAATCTACATGCCCGGTGAAACACAGCATTAACACAAGTTGACGATTAATTGTCATAAATAATTGCAATTAAAGATTTTAATTGTGTTGTTGGCATTGGAGCATAATGTAAAAATTACATTTCTGTTTAGCATTTATGTTTGAAAAACTATGAACATTTTTCAGCACGGAAAAGATTACGATGATTATGATGATTATGCAAAAATGATTGCCATTAGGCGATTATATGGAAAAATTGTGACGGGCTGAGAAGAGACAACACTCACTGGTGGAGAAGCTTGTGGGTGGACATTGATCAGGAGAGCCAGAGGAGGGATGAGCAGGACGTAGGCCATAACGTGCAGGAGAGTAGAGCTGTCACAATTACAAAATGCAAGATGACGATTAATTGTCATACAAATAATTGCGATTAGGTGATTATGTAATAATTGTGACAGGGCTATAGAAGAGGAAACACTCACAGTGGTAGTGAAGCTAGATTGACCTTCAGCAGGAGAGCCAGCGGGACAAGCAGGACTTGGGCCATCATGTACAGGAGAGACAACTCTCACTAAACTGGAGGGATCAGGCCTGTCGGTAACTGAAGAAGGTGAAAAGTCTTGCTCTGAAACATGAAAATCCTCCTCCTGCATCCAACCAGACCCACTGGCCGTTCCAATGCAACCAGAAGGTCCACTGTTGATCATGAAGGGCTTGAATTTCTTTTGGGGAAAGATGAATAGGGGAGGGATGCTGTTGTCTTGGGTGTTGACAGACAAGGCCATGGTAATGAGTGTACCCCTCTCTGCTGAGGTCATTGTCCCCAGTTGTTTCACCCCTCTCTTGGACACAATTCAGTCTGGGACCTGGACTGTTGTGATTCCGGTCTCGTCCATATTCCACACATCCTTTGGTTCAAAGGGATTGGAGGGGCGATCCAGGACTTCAGCCAGGTTACTGAAGAACACGTCCACATTGAACCTGTTGAAGCTCATAGCATGAGAATAGCTAGTGGCCTCTGGACGGCGTATAGACAACCGTTGGTGCCTCTCATAAAACAGCGGAACAAATCTTTTCCAGCCATTTCATTTTTTCCCATGCCCCTGGATACTTGCAGCCATATTTGTTTGCCAGCTGGTATGCCCATCGGCGGACCTGAAAAATATAGATACATTAGCTTTGCAGTGTAAGTAGGCCAGTGGGGCTATTCTTATTTATTAATTTCCTTCTAGTAGATAGTGTTATTGTTCCACATGATTTTTATCGAGTTAATATGCTTATTTATAGGATATTTATGTATTTAATTATTTATTTATTAAAATGACCTATGAATTTTAGACCACAGTGCCCTTTTTAAACTAAAATGATCTGTGAATCTTAAACCACAGTGTCCTTTTTAACTATGATGTTTTACTTATTTGTTAATACAGCCTATTTATAATCACCTTACTGCTTCTTATTTGTAACTGTGTGTTGGCCAAGTTAATTAGGCTATGTTTCAATATATTCATACCTCCTTTGGGCATAATCCAAAATAAAGATCAGCAGACTTCATCAGATAGGCCACCAGTATCTCCACCTGTTTAACTGATGACCCTGAAATGGCTCCTGTAACCTGATCTAGGTAGCACACTGCTCCCCTCTCTCAACAGGTTCTGCTGTTTCTTGCAATATCTGTGCAAAGTGACATGGCACATGTTATACTTTTTGGCCACACTTCGCACAGACAGCCCCCCTCCTAACACCTCATCTGATGCAGCTTTTAGCACATCAGCTTCTATCAAGCCCCTCTTTCTGGTCCTTTGTGAGGACATTATGTAAAACAAACAAAAAAGCAAACAAAGAGCAAAGTTATTTGAGCTGCGCTTGCAAATTTCTGCTGTCGTCTCAAATGTAACGTGTTACAACTGGGCCACTTGGTGCACCGTTCATCTGGCGTTGTTTACAGAATGGACCTAACAATCATTAAAGAAAAAATCAGTAGTCAAAAAATACTGTGGGAGTGAATTTTTACTTACTTTGTGGAAAACCAGCTTCTTCTCGGATATCTCCCTGCAGCATGGATGAAAAGACTTGAAACTTCCTGGCCACGTTTATTATATTACTCGTCACATGCTGACGTGATGACTTCACGACCAATCAAGAGAAAACGTGCATGTTATACAACCCTGACACGTTACATTCAAGGCGGCTCTCCCTTATAGCTCACATTTCTCACTTCACTATCACCGTTTAGACTAATCTGATGTTTGTAAAGTCTATAAACACAATGATTGAACAAACATTACTATTTCTGTGTGCACGTTTTGTAATTAATAACATGGTTATCGTAGATTAGCTGGTTAGCCCCGTTAGCGGTGTCTGTAGTAACTCAGTAACTCAATAAACTGTCCGTGAATTTATTTATTTTTTTCCAGCAGATATCTTAGTTACAACATGATTGAGCTAGCAAAGCAGTTTTGTGTTGCTGTGTGTGGTATTTATTTAGTTTTGGGAAATCACAATGTCTAGAAAGCATCAGTGGCTGCAGCTGACAGGGACAAATAACAGCAGCAGCAACGCTAATATCAGGACGCCATCTGTTAAAAGCCTCCTGTTGTCGGATACGACATGACATTACTCCAGTTAGCTCAATCATGTTGTAACTAAGACATCCCCTGGATGGACATTGTTATTGGCTAAAGCGCAGCATACTGATTATTTCGATCATTAGCGTTTAGCTCAAAGCACAGCTATGTCTAAGTAAACTTCACAGAGATGTTAGCATGGCTATAGACTCTTAGAGGCAGTCTCTTCATGTTCTGTATTTGTCTGTCTCATGTGTGTCTGATGGAACAGCCCAATGTAATTTCAAAGTCTACAGCCAGTTTGTCAGGGATTTTGGCATCAGACATCAAAGCCATAGACCACCTTTCATGGCAGTATGATACACTGGTGGGCGATGTCAGTTTGTAACGCAGCCATACCAGGTTATGACATGCCGGCGGTTGACGGAGAGCAAATGTTGTGGCAGTATGATATGCTGACAGGCAGCGTCAGTAAAGAGTGACACGCTATTGGACTGCATAAAGCTGTGTTCTCACCAAACGCGATGAACTCGATTTACTCGCGCGAGTAAATGAAAATTCATCGCACTACTCGCTCGAGTTTGGACGCTGGGCCATTCACGTTATTGGAGTACGAGCCCGCCCATTTTCACTAGATAACAACAACATTACCTCCGCCATTTCTTTCTCTCATCAATCATGGCTGAGATCACCACGATCTATATCTATGGCTGATCTATGGCTATGGCTGAGATATCTGCTCTGGAGGTCCCAGAGTCGTCTGAGGGCCAAACGCCGCCGTCGGTTCTGGGTGCATGATACCCTGCGGAGGCACTCTGAGCTGGGCGAGTTCCACCATCTCCTACAGGAGCTCCGCCTGGACGACGGCCGGTTCCAGTGGTACTTCAGGCTGACTGGGGCCCAGTTTGAGGATCTGTTGGTGAGGGTTGGTGCGAGGATCTCCCGCCTGTATACCAACTACAGGCGCTCCATTCCAGCGCCTGTCCATCTGTCTCTGGTGAGTTGCAGTTTATTGGTGTGTCAAAATCAATAACTGTATCTAGCAAGACACTGACCGGGAAAGGACGGGGGGGTTTAGCTGCTGCTCTGCCGAGAACTGGTGCTTCATAGTCGGTCATAACTTGAGCTACGAGTTTTGTTGTTGATGTCTTTGTGTGTGTGTGTGTGTGTGCACAAAAAATTATTTATCATGTATGAATAAATTCTAGCTCTTGACCTGCTTGTCATGTTTTTAAATAGAAAATTAGCTCTTGTTTTCTACAATAAAGCAATAGTACAACCTCAACATTCTATTGATATGGCTACACATATGAAAATGCTATTATTTGTTGTGTGTCTTTTCGGTTGTGTTTTGTATTTTGAGTCTTGTGAGTATGAATGTAATGTGTTTGTGTATTTTCTGTATTCAAGTATTGTGAAATGATGTATGTACAGTAGCTAATGGGGATCTAAATAAACTATAAACTGCCACCTACAGTATCACTGCATTCGCTACAACTCAGCTAAATTAAATGTTTTCTATGGTGCAGATACCTGGCCACTGGTGACTTCTACAGGACCATCGCCAACAGCTTCCACCTTGGCATCTCCAGTGTGTCAAGGATTGTGGTTGACGAGGTCTCTGCCATTTGGGACTGCCTTGTGGGGGAGTTTATGGCTGTGCCCACCACAGAGGAGTGGAGGTCCAACGTGGAGGGGTTTGAGGAGTGGTGGAACTTTCCTCTCTGCTGTGGCGCTGTGGGTGGGAAGCACGTGAGGATTCAAGCCCCTGATAGCACGGGATCCCAGTTTTTTAATTACAAGGGGGCATTTTCCATTGTCCTCTTGGCTGTCGTGGATGCCAGGTATTACTTCCGAGTGATTGATGTCGGGGGCTATGGGCGGACGAGCGATGGTGGCATCCTGGCCAACTCAGCCTTTGGTCAGGCACTTCGCTCTGGCACCCTCCATCTGCCTGCTGACCATCTCTTACCTGGAGCTGACCACAGAGGACCCAAGCCACACATCTTTGTGGCTGATGAGGCTTTTCCACTCCAGAGACACCTCATGAGGCCATACCCTGGGCGCACCCTTCCTCGAGACCGTCGGCTGTTCAATTACCGTCTGTCCCGGGCACGGCTGGTGGTGGAGAACACCTTTGGAATCCTGGCATCTCAGTGGAGGATGTACCGACGTGCTCTCAAGGTCCATCCAGATGTTGCTGAGAGGTGCGTGAAGGCAACCTGTGTGCTCCACAACTTCCTGCAGAAGACGACCCCTATGCCTGTGATGAGGGGCAGCATCCCAGGTGGTGACGTGGAGCCGCTGCCAGGTCTGGGCAGAGTTGCAGCAAACAACTCTGCAAGAGAGGCCATCAGGGTTTGGGAGACCTTCACAGCGTACTTCTCCGCAGAGGGAACGGTCCCGTGGCAAGCCAACTTTTAGTGCACAAGCACTCCTACAATGGCTCTTTTAAGAGCCACCCACACATTACTATTGAGCAAACATCCTGCAGTATTACTATATTGACATTAAAATTGAAATAAAAATGAAATTAATGAATGTATATAAGCACCAAAAATAATATGCCTGTTCATGCATGCTAGGTTATCAATTGATATCATATTGTGAGATAATAAAGCTTTAATTTGGCATGTCTACACCGCAACATAATACAATAAACACCAAAGTAAAAGCAGACATCACCGATATGCTGACTATCATATCAATGGTGCTATCTGGCATTATTGTAGACACAAATATACTATTTAAAATTTTATTTTAGAGAAGGACAACATGTCCATTTGATTTCTAGAACTGGTACTTTTTCTGTAGTAGCTGTGTATCCTGCACAATTCAATCGTCCTACAGTATACATCATGCACTATATCCAGTGCAGATGTTGTGACTCAATATGACCACATTTAGCAGCAACCCAAACAAAACCACCTGTACACGGTAAGTAAATAATCAATAACAATTTGGAACATGTCACATGTACTTACTATTTTATGTATTTAAATGTATATACTGTTTTATTGATTAGGTAAATAACAACAACAGTCTGTTAACTCTTCCTATATACATTTATTTTGTCTCCTTTTATAGATAGAACAGATTAGGGCTGCTCGATTATGGAAAAAATAATAGCAATAAAAAAAACAATAAGACACAGAAAATGTGTGGAACATATGTACAATATATACAATGGCTCGATGTGAAGAGCTTCAGGGAGACCTGGGATTATTCCTCAAAAGCCTGGTTCCCTGCAGAGATTGTTGCCCCAGTAGCGAATAAGATAATCAACAGGGTCCAAATTAAGCAAAACGGTGTTAGATTCATAAATAAGTTTATGAATTTGGAATTTAATGTATTCCTTCCTTTGGGGCGACAATCTCTGAGGGGAGCCAGGCTTCTTCCTCTGAGGGGCGAGGTTGAGGGGCAGGAGGAGTCCGACGGAGGGATTCGAGGAGAAGCCACTCGATCTCTGTCTGGCTGTCTTGCTCATCCACCCCTCTGGCTCTCTTCCTGGTCCTTCTCGTCACTGTATAAAATGGACACATCATATTGTGTGAAACTACTGCATCAAACCAATGCAAAACATGACAAGTTAATATTTGTTAAACTATTGAACTCAGGCAACAGACAAAAAGACATGAGTCAAACATGAAAGGTAAGCAATGCAGTACTTGTCATAGTGTCACAGTACACATAATGAAAAAAATATACTTGTACCATAAAAAATGCAATCCAACTTTTGTCATATACATACCGTTGGGTGGTCTTGCAGCAGCAGGGGCAGCAGCAGGGACAGCAGCAGGACCAGCAGCAGGGACAGCAGCAGGGACAGCATCGTCGCTGTCTGCCTCACTTTCTAAGAACCGATTTCGTGGCTGGTCTATAGTAGTGACAGAGATGTCTTAGTTTTTTGTTTGATACATACAGTATATTAATTGTCTACGTCATTCTAACTTTCAGTGTCAATTACAGCACATAAAGCATTTAATGCACCCATTAATACATCATACATTTCCACTCATAGTAGTATCTAACCCTTTAATGCAGTGAGCCCTTAATGTACAGAAAGAAATGATCCCCAGACTTACTAAAATTTCCCTTATGTATTGTTCATTCTAGATATTGAGTATTCAAAGAAATCAGTTTCAGTTATAGATAAATTCTAGTTCTTCTAGTGTTTTTGTGTTCTTCGCTTGGGTGGTTCTATCCATTCTTCACATGTTTTGAATTGCAGGTTTGGTGTAGGTGAGAGTACAGATTAGTTTGGGGTATTTTCACATTTTCTTTGTCAGTTTTTTAGTGCAGGCTGTGAAAAGAAATCTCTGTCTGTCATGTTACTGAGACATCTATACAAGTCAGTTATCCATTTATACAAAAAACATTTTCAATACTGTACGTGTGTGCGTCTTCATTTGTCAACAAACCTCCGATATCAATCCCTGATGGGCCTGCTGCTGTCTCCCTCGTCCTCCAGCCCGACTGGCCCTGCTCCAGATTCTGTCCACTCATAGTTTGCGGTCCTATCTTCCTCGACCCGACTCATGTTACCGGTCGTCTCCCTCAGTGCAACAAAGGGGTCGAGGAAAGATAGGACTGCGGAGTACTTCCATTTCTTCCCTGTCCCTGCTGCTGCCCCACTCTTTTTCTCTGTCTCCTTCTTTCTTTCTTTTAAATAGGTGTCCCTGAGGCTCTTCCACTTTCACCGGCAAACATCCACTGGCAAAAAAACACACGTAAATTAACTGGTCAATCTAGTAAACCAGACAAGTAACTTTAACGTTATGCCGGGAAAGCCAGCTATGCTACGTAGGGCTATGCTAGTGCTAATGATCATAGTATACAACCGATAGCTGCAAACAAGCAACAGATATTTACAGAACTTACCAGGTAATCCAGCCTCCTCGCTCACTTTTGCCCAGGCCTGCTCCTTTCTGTTCATGTCCCTGTACAGCACCATTGTGGTGTCGTACAGTTCGGGGTGTCTGCACACGGCAACTATTATCTTCTTCTCCACATTTTACTGGCTTTTGCGGCACAGTGTCATGCGAATTTGCCTCAAAAAATATTTTCAACTTGAGCGATAAGGTGTTGGACGCAAATTTCGCCTCTATTGCACGGTGTGTATTGCGTAATTCGCGTCTAATCGCGTCTTTGCATTGACTTTGTATGTAATCTTGACACGCAAATTTGCGAATTCGCGTTTGGTGGGAACAGCACAAGAATGAAACGGTTCCAAAAGCAGTGTGATATACTGTAAGGCACTGGCACTGCCTAAACCTAACCACGTGCCTTTGTTGTGTAAACTTAACTATGTGCTTTTATTACCTTAACCTAGAATCATGTTTTTGTTGCTTTAAGTTACAATGTTTATTTTACGTGGTTGTTTATTAGCAAATATCAACTATTACTTTCATAAATATATATTTACTGAAGTGTAATGCAATTCACATACAAATGCAAGCTTTCTCAAACGCTATATACACAGGCAGGGCACGGTCTGCTGGAGGCTGCCCTCTTGCGTCGCCATATTTGAATACAGTGGCCGAAAGGGATATATGCCCTTCACCTTTCGCGTTTACCTAGAACTTGCCGTCACTGGAGACGGTTAAGGTGAAGATCAATCCGGGGTGCTTCTGCGTGAACCTGCTTTGTACTTTTATGATTCTGTTGCATTTTAAATGGAGGAGCACACATATGTTTTGCCCCGTAAGAGGGAAACCATGCCACCAAATAAAAGAAAAAGATCAGGTAAGCGAGGATCGGACAAAACGTGAGTTAATATCAGCGTTGATTATTCCAGGTGGAAAGAACTCTTGAAGAAGGATTTCACAAGGGATGCGGAGGTTGCCTGCTTTCTGCTAGACAGGTAATTCAATCTGATATTTTAAAATCATTTTGGCTTCATGTTTGCAACTACTTTTCACTAAGTTTGAGCGACGGCTACGTTTACATGCTAACGTTATCCTAGCCTTGGCTAATGTTATCCCAGAGCTACAGCTAAATGGTTAGCCTAGCCTACAGCCTAATCTGTTGATTCCTCTTGCGCTGCTGCGAAGGCTGCCACCCTCTCCTCCTCCTCTTCCCTCTGGGTAGCTGAGACACACCTCTTCGCCTGGCCATTCCTGTACCGCCTCTACTCCCTCGCCCCCTTCATCTCCCTGGTCTTCCTCCTCTCCCTCTCCCTCTTCCTCATCTCCCTGTGTCCTGTGGAAGAACACTCTGGAAACGCATATATTATAATCATACCAACCTATATTTGCTGCACTGTGCTGGGACTATCACATAAAACGTGTTATTTTAGCATTACTGTGCTAATGCTCGTGTTATCAAAACAATTAGAAATAAAACACTCCTAACATATATCTCACAGATAACCTATATCTCACTGGTAAGCTATAACATATTGTAACATGGTTTATTCTTCCTAAATAAATATTCACCTCGTCGCTAGATACTCTTGGAAAAACTGTGCTCTGCGCAATTTTTTTTTGTCCTACGAGGCCACCATCACTCGGTGACAGGTGAGTGAGCGCGAGTGAGCGCTGCAATCTAGAATTTGACCGCTGATGTCACTGTTACTCACCATTTTTACACACTGAGGCTTTAAACCTAACCACATGCTTTTGTTGCATAAACCTAACCATGTGCTTTTGCTGCCTGAACCTAACTACATGCTTTGCTGACATCTCTTCATTGGTTGCAGCATCCATGTCAACAGCAGATGCAGGGGGATACCTAGCATATAATATGGAGACTTGAAAGGCCACTAATAAAACAGCAATATGAGACGACTTGGGATGAGAACATGTTATATGGAACAGATCACCCTCTACATATTTCATTCGATACAACTGTATCCACAGGCCACACAGAGCCACACATTGTTACACAATCCTATGTGACTGCTACCTTAAGCTTTCTTTTCTTCTTTTTGAATTGAATATGTCCAATGGGTGTGTAGGCCTCTGTTACTTAACTGTGAACCATTTCCAGATGAGGTGCTAGTCTTGTTGACACTTGATGCTACAGGCACATTTTGGTCTGTAGCTACAGTATGTTGATAGAGATTCATTTCAGCCTGGATAATGAACATGTAACTGTTCACATTTCACTTTTTGTGACATGAAATCTCTCTTTAATATTTGCTTGTCAGCTGGATGGAAACAATACTATGATCTGTCACCAGAACATCAAAACAGAGACAGACAGATGGGAGGAGAGATCATCTACTTCTTCCACTTGTCTCAGACATCAGAATGAGTCTGCTAAATGATATAAATAAAGCTCAGTGGCTGTTTTGAACCAAAGGGTTATAAAAATACCTCTTGTAAACTTCTCCCTGACACACAGTGACATCTTTGTTGAGGACTCATTTCAGCTTTTAGTGTTAAAATAGCTGAGCTGTGCTGCGATAACATAGACATTTAATCTGCGCTGTAGAAGGGCTCTATTGTTGGCTGATGTGTTGTTCTTTGTTACTCACTCAGAGAGACATCAACATTGACATGAGCCTTTTTCTGGTGTATGAGAGAATGAGATAGTATCGGTTTCTATGACAGAGAGACGGAACAAGGGAAAAGCAGAGAGAGATAAAAAAGCAAGGAGTGAGCCCAAGAGATGACAGCTGGCTGTTGTCCACAGAATAGCCTAATCCGTCCCAAAGGAAACTGGAGTGTGTGTGTGTGTGCATATGTGTATTTTTGTGTTGAATCGTGAGCTTAGCATCAATCCTCTGTTACATTAGGGATCCTGTTCAGCAATATGATGTTGAACAGGATCGGGTTTGCCAGAGCAGAGCAGGTTTGACTCCTTTCAAGAAACACAGGCCTTCCCCACGAGACTTTCCACTGGAGACGTGTGTTTTGAACTGAGTGAATTTTAAAGGTACATCTTCAACATGTGTCTTTTCCTAAACTTAACCACAGTAACTTTACATGCATAAACCTTACCTCCATAATTTAAATTATTTAACTGTACCTTCGGAATGTAACGTCATTCATGGGGTGCAAATTTGTAGGATGAACTTTTGTGCCTGCATGTTCGTAGGATAAGATACAAACCGTGCTATGAGAGCATGTTGATGATATCAGTGTTTGTGTGTACTAAGTACAGTACTGTTAGTAATGTACTGTAAATGCATACATATCAGAATCATAAGAAATGGCATGTCAAAATTCAAGAGAGACGGTAATTTGACAGTGCAGTGGCTTTGGAACAAGAAAAGCAATTCATCACTGTATCAGTGAAGGTGAACTGTACTGTTGCTCATCATACAATATGTTCTCACTAGGGCTGTAGTCTCCTGGTCGACTGGTCGATTATTTGGTCGATATGCTCTTGCAGGGTATATGCAGGAATCCTGAGGTTAATTTCAATACCTTTTTAAGACTTTTTTGAGACCTTTCAAAAAAACCTTAAGATCTCATCGCCACTTCAAGCTGTCGTTAGCAGCAATGCATCTTTAACTTACTAAACAGTTGTAGTTTGCAATTAAATCTATGGAGCACAAACATACAACAGAACTCAGATAAAATGAGAAGGAAAAGCTTGAAAGAATAAATTAAACCAAAGGCAGGTTTATTAAAATACACCTTAGGTCATAACAAGTAATGCAGCTCTACAGCTAACATCAACTATTCAAGGCCAACTTGCTGAAAACAGCAACTTTAAGGCATGCCCTCTGCATGTGGGATTTAGGGCTGACCCAAAAAATTCAAAGCTTCAAAGCTTTGTTTGATGGCACGGGATTAGATTGTGGAAAAAAAAGAATCGAATATTCAGCCTTTTTTTCTCATGTTTTTGGGGGGGGACCTTGAATGCAACACTAATTATGTCGTCCGTTTACAGTTGTTTTTTTCCCCCTTTAGCCATATGTAAAGTCAAAGAATGACAAGCAATATCTGTTAGCCATATAAGATTTCATGTTCCAGTTCCAGTTTGTGTTTTTAATTGATTGATTGTTTTTGGTTGGTTATTAAAAAAGAAAACATCTCCAACAAGGAAATAGAAAGTCCGACGTGCAATGAATGGAGACCAATTATCCTGCTTGAACACATACAACTAAATTCTTTCAACAATGTGACTCAAAATAATGATAAAATAGATTTTATTGATGTAAAATAATATGCTGATGGTAACATTTTCCACTGGTCCGCTGCGCTCTCAGTCTGGTGTCAGTGACACATGCTGCTCTGAGTTGCACATCTGTCTGCTTGTGCTGCAGTGTGCGCCGAGGGTTTTAATTTTTAATGTTAAATCAGAAGTTAAACACAACTTATCAGCACCCAGAAGTGCTTTTTCATTTGTGAATATTTTTATCTTAATTCTATGGTTGCAAGAAACTACCCTTTTGCCATAATTTTTAAGTTATTAACTTTTTTGGACTTTTTTTTTCGCTTAGCCCCCACCTCAAGTGGCAGTCCGAGTGTGTCTACCTACACATCGTTGTTTGTAATAGTCGCGAGGAGGAAAATAAATTATATATTCATGGATACTTTATGTCAAAGCTTGAATGCCAAGAAAATGTAATACTTCATAAAATCATGATTAAGACTTTTTAATACTTTTTAAGGGCCTTAATATTCCGACATTTGATTTATCAACTTTTAATACTTTTTAAGACCCCGCGGACACCCTGTCTTGTCCGACCAAATTCTCATTGGTCGAATAATCGTGTGTTACTTTCATAAGGAGAAAAGTGCTACATCAATAGCTTTCCAGGATTAATTCAACATTTCCTGCGGCGGAAGGGACAGGCTAAGTTGTAAAAGCTGTGAAAATGGGGGTGTTTTCAAAACACCCTATTTGTTTACACAGCGTTGAACTCGCCCACCCTAAAGGCCCATTTATGATCCCTTTACGTACGATAATGTATTGATCCGTTCCAAACGATGTTACCGTCACTGCCCATGTACTTCCATGCGCCCTTTATGTTGGTATGGATGTTAACCAATATATCCACCAGGAGGCAGCCCAGCGTCAAAAGTTTATGACAACAACAAACTCAAAAACAAACATGGCGACTGTGGAGGAGATATTGATAATGTAACTCTTGAATAAAAGACATAAACAGAGGCAGCGTTGTAGGAGGCAGTGGTCAGTGAGGCTGTTAAATACATTGCGATTGGAGGACAGAGAATTCTTTTCTCTAGTACTGCCAATGAGAGAAACTGAAGTGTTATTTCTTCTTTGTGTCTCATTAGAACTATGTATCGGGTAGTGACAGCAACAGTGCCCCCACGGTTCCTGGTTGCACTGCTCCGTTTGGCCCATATCCGTAAGCTTTATGGAAACGTGCAGAAATACGGACGAAATTAACACAGAGCACGGACAGAAGGCTCCGTCCGTATCCATATCCGTATCCGTATTTAACGTTGAGCATAAATTAGCCTTAATGCTCAGCGTTGCGATGACACAGACCTCCTGTCAGTTTTTGTATACTGACACCATTTCACTCAGTGGAAATGAAACTTGTATTTATTTTTATTTCACAGATCAATAATTTGTGAAGACAGTAAAGCCTCCACTAAACTAGCATTTTAAGTCTTGTGTGTGATTAATCCTTCGAGGATTTGTACTTCTGGATTTATCCTGGCTTCTCATGAACAGAGGAAATCTCTGCTTGTCGCTAGGTTAATTTATACAATGTAAAATGTCATAGGTTGGCGCTAATAACATTAGCATGTTGTATTTGCTTGGATAACGTGTTTAGTATAAGACAGTTGTTTTGTCAGTGAATCTTGTGAGTTGTAATGGAGCCAAATTATGTGCTGTTACCTTTGTTAAATGTTGCTGTTGTCCCTGGTTTTATATGGGAAGAGGGAAAGATTGTACAATGTAAAATGCCATAAACTTGTGCTAAAAACATTAGCATGTTGTATTGATGGGGGAAATGTGTCCAGATGCTTGTCTGTCAATGCTGCAATTTATAGTGAAGCCAATTTGTGCACTTGTGTTTGAAATTGTCCCTATTAAACCATATTTAATGTGTGTTTTGAATCAACTAAACTTTACAGCCTCCACCACCGACTAGCGTTTTGGAGGTGTAACTGCAGAGTGACACAGGCACACCACCGCAGAAGTAAAAATAGTGTGCATGTGTGATTTTTTTTTCTTCCCATGACTAATTAATTAGTTGAAGATTATGTACGACTTCAGTCGACCAGGATTTTCTTTGGTTGACTACAGCCCTAGTTCTCAACACGACCTCGTCATGCAAGGTCATACGTGATATGAAGTGCAAGGTACCGTGGGTGCGTTGGTTGTTGACGTTCTGGGATGACATGTCAAATTCAGCCTTGTCTGTTTTAAAATACATGTCTGTTTTCACAGGAAATTTGCATAGTCTCTTTCAAAATATATGCACTACATTGCTACAACACCATGAATTGACATTTTGCCAACACACACACAAGGTTGGGCTTAGACAACAAAAGCATATGGTTGAGTTGGATTCATCCACCACCCCTCCCACCCTACCATACTCAGACTTCCAGTGCTTTAACTTTGTTGTTGTCTCGCTGTGTTGCCCCCTGACACCGCCGAGCACAGTTACAGTAGAGTAATAGCGACCGGCCGCATATCATGCTGATGCTAAAGGACAGCTTTTTTTAAAAAAATTTTATTGCAAGACAAGGGACAGAACAACACAGGTATGAGACAGAACATAGAACATGATAAGAAATGAAAAACAGATGACAAAGCAACATGAATAACACAGGTACGGGTCAGTTATGTCACATATAACAGCAGGTTAGGTGTTGATGGGCGTGCAAGTGAGTATGTTTGTGTGTGCGTGGGTAGGAAAGTATGGATGTAGGGTCTGTATGAGATAGGGTAGAAAGGTGGAGGGGGGAAGCACACAAATTAAATAAATAAAAAACTAGATTACTTACTTAAAGATAATAATAATAATAATAAGAAGAAGAAGAAGAATTAATTAAATAATAATAATAACAATAATGATAACAGATACTACTGTTACTGTAAATGTGATAAAATTAATAGAGAGAAAGAAAAAAAAGACAAAGTAAAAGAATAGTAATACTAATAGTGAACAAAAGGTGTGAGTAAGCACCGCCCTGACCAGCCGGCGTAAAGTACAACTCGAGTCCCCGAAGCGGGTCAGCAGCAGTTCAGGAGGATGGGTTAGTCAGGGTCAACCAAGGTTTTCGTCTTTTGTTTAATAGTTTTCCTCCTTTTCCAAATTCCCTTTTCCATCATTCTTCCTTCTTTTTCTCCCTTTCCATCTCCTCCTCATCCTCTCTTTTTCTTTCATGCTTCTCCTCCGCTTAACTGATTGGGCCAGCCCGTGGGTCAACCCCAGACCTTATAGGAGGGGACTGACCCATTGTAAATAATAATAATAATACTTCAAGTGGAGTTCATGATTTTACGTCTTTAAGGATTACATGGTAGACCCTGACTTCATTCCCCTGCCCCCAACCTGCTCCGGAGAACCCACCAGCCACCAGGGACAAGGCGGAGCACACCCACACACACACACACACACACACAAAAAAACAAGCCCCCTTATGAATATATGTGTATATGAAATGGATACGAACCTAGTGTAATATGTGGACAGGCAAAGAGATAGATAAATTAAAAAAATGAAAAGATAATAATCACAGTAATAATAACAATAAAAATAACAGCAATAGTAGCAGTGGTAATGATGGTAAGGGTAACAACATCAGTAAAAAAAATGACAACCGTAGTAATACTATATAGTGGGGCACCTCAGAGGGGTCCATATGCACCCCCCTTATTTTTTATTTTTTTAACCTGCATTTTAGGATTCCTTTGGATGTCTAGAAAACAGATTTGATGATCCCATTGCCAAAGCTTGGCATACAGTTGTTTTTTTCAATATTCTATTACCCCTGTGAGTGCCACGGAATTGGCATCTGTCTTTCAGCTGACTTTCAGCAGTCCTAGCAAGCTCAATTTTTGAGCTACCACAAAGGTATTGGTATCCTTGTAAACTAGACAAGTTAGGGTTTCCAATGGTACCAATATAACTAAATATATTTGAGTGAAGATTGGTTCTCTAGGTACCCACAAGACTCCCCTTTACAAAGATACCTACTTTTTGTTACTTGGATGAACCAAGCAGTTTTTTGCATGCAGTACAAATTTGTCATTTTTGCCTATATTGTAAAAATGGTGTATTTGACTATTTCTGCATAAAGTGCACCCTAAAAGATATTGGAACTGTATTGATGAAATATGGCTGCAAAGTAGTAGCCATTTCATTGTAGTGAGACAAACCATACTCTGTATGAAAAACAATAATGTATTGTTACAGAATCAATCATGCATAGTAGTAGGCCCTATGTAGTAATAAAAAGTTAATGTTTCAATAGTGTTGTCAGCTTATGTCAGTAAGTGCTTTTGTCAGGCCAAAATGTTACATTCATGTCTGTTTTGATACTACTACTACTGCTATTACTTATAATAATAATAATAATAATAATAATAATACATTTTATTTAGAGGCGCCTTTCAGGACACTCAAGGTCACTGTACAAAAAAATAATAATAGTAAAACAATCAATAAAACATGACAATCAAAAAGTGCAATACATAACGTAATACATAAAACAGCAGTTAAGTGCAACAGTGAGGTCATTCCAGTCCAGATTAAAGGGAGTATATCTTAAAAGGTGAATTCTGAGGCAGGTTTTTAAGACACTTGGGTCACTATGGATGAGCAGTATGGAGATATTTTGTGGTTTCAATTATGTGTTCTTGGACGTTTTAATCTGGGGCGCCATCGGCCATTAGGTGTGCAGTTGTGCTGCCGCCCACTCCCCCCTGGATCTCCGCAAGTGTTGTGAGGACTCTAAAACTTCACCAGAGCCTCCCTCTGCATGAGGGTGAGTAGATAATGGCTGAATTTTCATTTTTGGGTGCACTATCCCTTTAATGTTGATGTTAATGTTGTAATGTTAATGTTTGGTTTGGGATAATTTTACTTTAACAGTGAATGAAATAAGCATGTGGTCAGAGATGGGGAGATCAGCTGCAGAATACTTGGAGGGAGTAACACCTTATGAATGTTTATGTAAAATGGATACGAACCTAGTGTAATATGTGGACAGGCAAAGAGATAGATAAATAAAAAAAAAATTAAAAAAAATGAAAAGATAATAATCACAGTAATAATAACAATAAAAATAACAGCAATAGTAACAGTGGTAATGATGGTAAAGGTAATAACAACAGTAAAAAAATGACAACAGTAGTAATACGATAAAGTAGGTTACCTCAGAGGGGTCCATAAGCACCCCCCTTATTTTTTTTTAACCTGCATTTTAGGATTCCTTTGGATGTCTAGAAAACAGATTTGATGATCCCATTGCCAAAGCTTGGCATACAGTTGTTTTTTTCAATATTCTATTACCCCTGTGAGTGCCACAGAATTGGCATCTGTCTTTCAGCTGACTTTCAGCGGTCCTAGCAAGCTCAATTTTTGAGCTACCACAAAGGTATTGGTATCCTTGTAAACTAGACAAGTTAGGGTTTCCAATGGTACTAAGGTAATTATGCTCAACTGTTGGGAAGGGGGTCTAAATAGGCAATGATTCAAAGTTATGCTCAATTTTTGTCAGGAAAAAACAGCTATGGTCATTTTCCAAAAGGTCCCTTGGCCTCTCACCTGAATATATTTGAGTGAAAATTGGTTCTCTAGGTACCCACAAGACTCCCCTTTACAGAGATACCCACTTTGTGCTATTTGGGGCAAGAACCAAGCAGATGCCTTTGAAACACGTAATCTAAACATGACAAAATATTAAAAATATAACATTTAGTTAAATTAGTTGGCAATTAGCAGGTTTAAGATCCAGATTACATTCATGATTGTGAATTATCTATGTAAATTGATTCAATAGATTACACATTCTTTCTACATGTTGAATGATGATAATAAAAATATCCGTAAGGACAACCGGATCACAGCCTCTTTGGCCTCGGTGCCTGGGTTCAGCAGGGGCAGCAGGTGGGGGAGCCACAAGGGAGCACGTGCCAGCTGAAAGAATTATTTGAGACAACAGGTGTTTTGGTTTTTTTTTGATCGTTTGAATGAATAAATCTGATTTGAAAATGAATAATTTACGTTGTATAAAACAGAGCTTTAGGCTATTAAGATTCAAATAATTTGAAGATGATGCATACAAACTGCTGTAGGCTATATGTTACCCGTATCATTTGTTAAAATAAATGTTAAATAGCTCTACACTCCCACAGCCATCACTGATTTAGTTTAACCATTACGCACAAAACATCTCTGGTTTCCCGTTCCCACTTCATTCAAAACCCCACAAATGAATCTTCTGTTTGTTTCTTCTGTTTGTTTGGTGACCGCTGTATTTTTGTGTGTGTGCTTATGTGTTTCTTTGCCTCCAGTTTCATATCAAACCATTAACGCTTCACCTCTGACATGGTTCTTTGTGCTACGGAGACAACATTAACAGCATCTGTTACACCCCTCCAGGCCTTCGCTTTGCCTGTCACACCACTACTAACTGAAGAAAATAAAATGTTTTTTCCACTTCACCCAAAATTATTTCGATCGCTTCGGAAAAAATCTTTTTTCTTTCTCTCTCTTTCTTTCTTTGTGCCATGACTGACAGGTCGACAGGATGCACCTACACCTCCTTATATGGTGGTCATTGGCTATTCATGGGCGGGGATTTATGCTAATTGCTGATTACCAGGAGCGCACTGTCACTTTACAATGGTTTGGCATTCATGATCATACACACGTGTTTACGATCAAATCTGAGTTTCCTGTGGCGTTCCTGAATCCGGAGTAAGTTTTTAGTAGAGTAGGCTTTTATGTGCAAATCTACACACAGATTTACTCACTTTTCATGAATGAGACCCCATGCATCTATGATCAGTTCCCTAATTTAATTTTAACAATTTTTTCACTCTTCTCCAATTTCTCATTTTATTTTATGGAAGTGATCAATGTAAGTGCACTTGTCCTAGAACCGCCACGACATAATGCAATTAACTGTTTAGATAAAAACCTACAAGCTTCTCTTCCAATGTGTCATGGCCTCTGAGTGCCAAGCTGCTTAATGCTATACTGCCCCCCGTGGAAACAAGAGTAAATGCAGTCTTAACTCCTATTTAGTTAAGTTTCACTTTCGGTTTTGGGAGAAGGAGAGCACATGGCTGGTGCTGGAGACCTCTTTCTTTGTCTGTGAGCTGTGGGAATACTTTATTTTGGTTTTGAAGCTGCAGAAGGCCATATCTGTAAGTTTTTACGTTTCATAAGTTCATAAACGAAGATTGTATGTTACAATAATTTCCATTATCACTTTAATTTGTACATTGTAAGAATTCAGCCATGTAGCTCACATGTTGTTTTGATTTAGTCGAGGTGTTTTCCTCTTTGTGCGCATATCAATATTATGTGTACTCACCTGGTTTATTATGATTACTTTTCTGCTTGTGTAACTTTATTAACAAATTTGTATCTTTTGATTGTATTACAGTTTCACATTCGTGACTCTTCAGTAAAGAGCAGTGACAACGCCACAGTCCGGTCTATGAGTCTTTTTCTGAGAGTCCCGATTGTTTGGGCTAGCTGGATAACCACTTTGGCACAAGAGGGAGGCCAGCATACAATGACTTTTCCTAAAAATGTGTCGTGTATGTTTTCTTAAGCCTTTCAGTTACAAAAATGAAACACACTAGAGTTCTGAGCATGTATACCACCGACCAAAATTGTACATTTTGATACATACAGGACATTGCATAACTCTGTAAAAGTACACCAAAGCATACATTTTCATTTCCAAATATTTATTTGAAAACGAAACCATTCATACGGTCAATAAAAAAACATTTTGTTAATAATAAAAAAAAATATAATCTCAATAGTGACTGCGCCAGCCGGCAGGACTGCGGCGCTTGGAGGAGCACTGTAATCCTGGCGGTCCTAGTGTAAAGCACCACGGACAGCCCCAATGCATCTATCGCTGTAGCTCAGAGGCTCTGATGCCTGAGTCAGAGCATGTGAGTGGAGTTGGAGCTGGAGCTGCCTCAACCATAGGTTATTGGTAGGAAGAAAAATGGCTGCTGAAAAAACTGTCACTGTCAACTGCCTCCAAGCGCCGCAACGGCCAGACCATCATGTAAGTTCACTGTTTATGCTGCCCATGTGCTCAGAAGCACACAATGAATGCATTTTTGAGTAATTTCCAAGAAGTTATGATAAAATAAAAATAATATTACAGACTATAGAATAAGACTGACAACCTCTCCAATGTCTCATGTCAATTAATTAACACTATTTGTCGGCTTTTTATAGGCTAATGCCTTTTTTTTTTTGTTTGCTGCTGCTGCGCTACTGAGCTACTGTGCCATGTCTCCAGTTGAAAGTGGTAATTTGTGGTAATTACATTTGTTTTTTATTATGAACAAAATGTTTTTTTATTGACCGTATGAATGGTTTCATTTTCAAATAAATATTTGGAAATTCAAATGTATGCTTTGGTGTACTTTTACAGAGTTTTGCAATATGTGTAGCCACCTGTATGTATCAAAATGTATAATTTTCAGGTTGGAGGTATAAATGCTCAGACAGATGCATTGTCTGTGTGTTTTTACATCTATTGTTGCTTTTAATTTGCAGCTATACTTTTAATGAAGCTCACATGTCATGACAGTCAAGCAAAATACCCTGATTGCTTCAATGACGTCATCAAAGCGAAAAATGCCACAAGCAATTTGAAGAGTGATTGCAACTGAACGATAAAGCAATATCAAAGGGGCGAACTGAGCGACAGCGGAAAAAAAACAGGCCCGGTGTGAACACACCTTCATTATTCCTGCTGCAGAGTTGACTATGTGAGAGCCATGAACACTGGTCAAGTTTTTGTTGAGGTTGTCCCATTCAACATGCAGAATTCTTTTTTCCTCGCCACATAAAATATGAGGAGTAAGGTATGTTGATGCCTCATCAAAAGCCACTGATATTGCTGCTTCCAAGTCAAGTGTAAAGTTGTAGGTCTCACAATGGCCAAGACGGTGAAGAATTGTAGTCAGCTGCTTGGAGCGGTACAAATGCCTGACAGTCATGTCAAGGAAGATATGTTTGGGTAGTTTCCAGCTGCTCAGCAAAGATCCTGTCCAATAGATACAACCACACATGACATTTGCTCATCATCTGTACACTCCCCACCAGACAGCAACAGGTTGAGAAATTATATCAGCTCGCCTGGTAGCCGCTCACTTGGTTTGATCTCCCCAACTTCATCAGGCGTAGGGGGCCATAGCATCTTTTTGGATTCAGAGAAGGCTTTCTTAATCAGAGAGCGCAGAGTCTCAGCAGTGTCTCTTATTCAAGCTTGTATGCTATGACAATTGCATCAGACACTGTAACAGCTTTGCTGTACACCAGGAAAAATGACACACATGGTGTCAGCTGGACCTTTACAAAGTCCACTGTGTTTTGCATGGAATTTTTTTTTAAGCATTTCTTTAGTTTCTCTCCTCTATAATCACTGGGGACATCATGTTTCCTCAGCTCTTTGACATATAGGTCCCTCAGAACATTCAGTGGGACAACCTGCAGCTCATCCACCATGTGTTCCTGTACATAACTGCACACCACAGTAAATGCTTGGTTGTGGGCAGCAGAAGTATGTGTTTGCATAGTTTTACTTCTTTTTTCCTTGGTTTCGTCTTTGATAAGATTTTGGTATACTGTATTGAACTTGTTATGGCACGATGGGTGGTACTTTGTGGTCCATGGATAACACTGCTCATTCTTCGAAATATCACCAAAAAAACCAGCCTGCACACAACATGCAGAGCAATTACTCAATGTGCAAAATTAAATGTATAATCCACTTAATATGAATAACCTGCATTTGGATTTCAATGCTGTCTTGCTTCAAGTTGTCATAACTACTGGCCAATAACAACACATTTTTTCTTACAAAAAAACAAAATAATAACACAGTAAATGACCAGTGGAACAAATAAAAGTGCATACTAAGCTTATGCCGGATTCACAACATCACTCCACACAGTGTGTTAGTTCACGTGCAGTGCACCTGCCAAAACAACACGTGTAGGTGTGCTAGCTTAGTTTTTCACTAATAACACAGCTAGCTACTCACTTGCAGCTTAAAATAATCACTTCCCCACAAAAAAATGGCATATCCTGACTGGTTTTATAGTTTAAAATGTACACTGATTCACACTATTTGTTCGTACATTCAAGAACAGGCTGCTAAATGCATACATTTAACACTCACCAGGATATTCTTCAACAATATCTAACTCGCCTCGGCTTAACCCATCACAGGACCTGACCATATCACTTTACAGCTTACAAAAGGACATCTTCAGTGATAAAATTGTTTTCTTTCTCCTCATCCAACTCTCAGAGAGGGTGAAAAAAAGTTTTTTTCCTCTCTCTAACTGGAGCTGTGCTGTGCAGTGCTGCTGTGCATTCACAGTAAGTTGGAAAAAAAATACTTAGCGAAAAACTGTCATTTCCGGCACTGTGATGCATTCATTGTACATAGGAAAAAACAATATTTGGCAGAAGGACTCAAATTAACTGGAAAATGAAAATAAAAATAAAGGTTTTAACAATAAAATAACCGTGGGTTACAATTGCCTCAGCTGAGAAGAGACACACATCCTTCATTATGTCTGACTGAAACTCAACAATAACTTAATGACTTTTCCCAGCTGAATGAAGCAACTCCCCCTGGGTTTGTTTACACCTGTCAGCCCCATGCCACTGGCCATGGGGGAGAACTTGGGAGAACTTGGGAGAACTGTTTGTTTGGTTTAGGTTATTGATGATATGTATCCCAGAATGCTCCTCTGAGAACCGTCACCTTATCGTGGTGGAGGAGTTTGAGTGCCCTAATGACCCTAGGAGCTATGCTGTCGGGGGCATTTTGCCCCTGGTAGGGTTTCCCAAGGCAGATTGGTTCTGGGCAAAGGGTCAGACGAAGAACGGTTTAAAACACCCTTCATGATGGAGAATCAATCAATCAATCAATCAATTTTATTTATAAAGCCCAATATCACAAATACAATTTGCCTCACAGGGCTTTACAGCATACGACATCCCTCTGTCCTTTGGACCCTCACAGCGGATAAGGAAAAACTCCCCAAAAAAAACCCTTTACCGGGGAAAAAAAAATGGTAGAAACCTCAGGAAGAGCAACTGAGGAGGGATCCCTCTTCCAGGACGGACAGACGTGCAATAGATGTCGTACAGAACAGATCACCATAACAAATTAACAGTAATCTGTATGACACAATACAATAATCTGTATGACATCCTCAATAATGACAGTAGCTTACAACAACATTCATGAAAGTAATAATATTGTCGTTATAGTTCTGGCTACTGTGGTACAATATGTTGAAAGTATATATTAGTATCTGGCAGTATACATGTATGATAATAATATGTGTATAATAACAGTAGAAGTATGACTAATGATGGCAGCAGCAGCAGCAGGAGGCATCTGGCAGGACCATGGCAGCAGCACAACCACACACGTCACACTATCGAGGCACCGCTGCAATACGAGTTAACCTGAGAGACAGTGGAGCACAAAGGCTCCGGAGAAGAAGCCGAGTTAGTGACATCCAGAATGGCCGAGTAAACAAGATACAGTAATAGGATACGCAAGAGCGAGAGCGAGAGAGAGAGAGAGAAGGTGCCCGGTGCATTATAGGTGGTCCTCCGGCAGACTAGGCCTAAGTCAGCCTAACTAGGGGCTGGTACAGGGCAAGCCTGAGCCAGCCTTAACTATAAGCTTTATCAAAGAGGAAAGTCTTAAGTCTAGCCTTAAATGTGGAGACGGTGTCTGCCTCCCGGACCGTAACAGGAAGATGATTCCACAGGAGAGGAGCCTGATAGCTGAAGGCTCTGGCTCCTGATCTACTTTTGGAGACTTTAGGGACCACGAGTAACCCTGCGTTCTCAGAGCGCAGAGTTCTGGTGGGATAATATGGCACTATGAGCTCTCTAAAATATGATGGAGCTTGACCATTTAGAGCTTTATAAGTTAACAGTAGGATTTAAATTCAATTCTGGATTTTACAGGGAGCCAGTGCAGAGAAGCTAAAACAGGAGAAATATGATCTCGTTTCTTAGTTCTTGTTAGTACACGTGCTGCTGCATTCTGAATTAGCTGGAGAGTTTTTAATGACTTACTAGAGCTACCTGATAATAGAGAGTTACAGTAATCCAGCCTTGAGGTAACAAAAGCGTGGACCAATTTTTCTGCATCTTTTTGGGTCAGGATAGGCCTAATTTTTGCAATATTACGCAGATGAAAAAATGCAGTCCGTGAGGTTTGTTTTAAATGAGAATTAAAAGACAAATCTTGATCAAATGTTACTCCGAGGTTTCTTACGGTAGAGGTAGAGGCCAGAGCAATGCCATCGAGAGAAACTATGTCATCAGATAAAGAGTTTCTGAGTTGTTTGGGGCCAAGAACAATAACTTCAGTTTTGTCTGAATTTAACATCAGGAAATTGGTGCTCATCAGAGAAGAAAAAGGATCCGTGTACCCGGCCCGGAGGGTTACCGGGGCCCCGCCCTGGAGCCAGGCCTGGGGTTGGGGCCCGTGGGCGAGTGCCTGGTGGCTGGGCTTTCACCCATGGGGCCCGGCCGGGCCCAGACCGAACCGGCTACATGGGCTTGTCCCCCTGCAGGCCCACCACCCGCAGAGGGATCCAGAAGGGTTCGGTGCAGTGTGGATTGGGCAGCAGACCATGGCGGGGGCCTTGGCGGTCCAATCCTCGGCTACAGAAGTTGGCTCTTGGGACATGGAATGTCACCTCTCTGGTGGGGAAGGAGCTGGAGCTGGTGGAAGAGGTTGAGCGCTACTGGCTAGATATAGTCGGCCTCACCTCGATACATAGTTCCGGCTCTGGAACCCAAGTCCTTGAGAGACGGTGGACCTTCTCCTTCGCTGGAGTTGCACCGGGTGAGAGGCAGAGGGGCCGGGGTGGGCTTTCTGATAGCCCCCAGACTCTCTGCCTGTACGTTGGGGTTTACCCCAGTGGATGAAAGGGTTGCTTCCCTGCGCCTCCGGGTCCTGCGAAACGGGTCCTGACTGTTGTCTGCGCCTATGCGCCGAACAACAGTTCAGAGTACCCGCCCTTTTTGGAGTCCCCGAGACGGGTGTTGGACAGCGCCCCAACCGGGGACTCCATCGTTCTGCTGGGGGACTTCAACGCTCACGTGGGCAATGACAGCGGGACCTGGAGGGGCGTGATTGAGAGGAACGGCCTGCCCAATCTGAACCCGAGTGGTGTTCAGTTATTGGACTTCTGTGCAGGTCGCAGTTTGGCCATAACTAACACCATGTTCAAACATAAGGATGTCCATCGGTGCACGTGGCACCAGGACAGCCTAGGTTGCAGGTCAGTGATTGACTTTGTAGTATCATTTGACCTGCGGCCATATGTTCTGGACACTCGGGTGAAGAGAGGAGCAGAGCTGTCAACTGTGAGTTGGATCAGATGGTAGGGGAAGACGCCGCACAGACCTGGCAGGCCCAAACGAACAGTGAGGGTCTGCTGGGAACACCTGGCAGAAGAACCTGTCCAGATGGTCTTCAATTCCCACATCCGGGAGAGCTTCGACTGCGTCCCGAGGGCAGAGGGGGACACTGAGTCCGAATGGGCCTTGTTCCACTCTGCCATTGTCGAGGCAGCGGCTGCAAGCTGGGGCCGCAAGGCTGCTGGTGCCAGTCGCGGCGGCAATCCCCGAACCCGCTGGTGGACACCGGAGGTGAGGGGAGCCGTCCGGCTGAAGAAGGAGGCCTACAGGGCATGGTTGGCCTGTGGGTCTCCGGAAGCAGCTGACGGGTACCGGTTGGCCAAGCGGAGCGCAGCGGCGGCAGTCGCGGAGGCAAAAACTCGGGCGTGGGAGGAGTTCAGTGAGGCCATGGAGGAAGACTATCGATCGGCTCCAAAGAGGTTCCGGCAAACCGTCCGGCGCCTCGGGGGGGAAGGCGGCAACTTGCTCACACTGTTTACAGTGGGGGCGGGGAGCTGCTTACGTCAACTGAGGACATTGTCGGGCGGTGGAAGGAATACTTTGAGGAGCTCCTCAATCCCACCAGCACGTATTCCAGTGAGGAAACAGAGATGGGGGTATTGAGGGCAGGTCGTCCAATTTCTGGGGCAGAAGTTGCCAAGGTAGTGAAACAACTCCGAGGCAGCGGAGCCCCGGGGGTGGATGAGATTCGTCCTGGATATCTCAAGGCTCTGGATGTTGTAGGGCTGTTCTGGTTGACCCGCCTCTGCAACATTGCGTGGACATCGGGGGCAGTGCCTCTGGAGTGGCAGACCGGGGTGGTGGTCCCCATCTTCAAGAAGGGGACCAGAGGGTGTGTTCCAACCACAGGGGGATCACACTCCTCAGCCTACCTGGTAAGGTCTACTCCAGGGTGCTGGAGAAGAGGGTCCGGTCGATAGTTGAACCTCAGACTGAGGAGGAGCAATGTGGTTTTCGTCCCGGACGCGGAACCGTGGACCAGCTCTTTACCCTCGTTAGGGTGTTACAGGGGGCATGGGAGTTTGCCCAACCGGTCCACATGTGTTTTGTGGATTTGGAGAAGACTTACGACCGTGTCCCCAGGGGCATCCTGTGGGGGGTGCTCCGGGAGTATGGGGTTGGTGGCCCCTTGCTAAGGGCCATCCAGTCCCTGTACCGAAGGAGCACGAGTTTGGTTCGCGTGGCCGGCAATAAGTCGGACCTGTTCCCGGTGAGGGTTGGACTCCTGTCACCGGTTCTGTTCATAACTTTTATGGACAGAATTTCTAGGCGCAGCCAAGTGCTGGAGGGTGTCAGGTTCGGTGACGGGAGGGTCTCGTGCCTGCTTTTTGCGGATGACGTTGTCCTCCTAGCCCCATCGAACAGTGACCTCCAGCTGTTGCTGGGACGGTTCGCAGCCGAGTGTGAAGCAGCTGAGATGAGAATCAGCACCTCCAAGTCTGAGGCCATGGTCCTCAGCTGGAAAAGGGTGGATTGCCCATTCCAGGTCGGGGGGGGGTGTCCTTCCTCAGGTGGAGGAGTTTAAGTATCTCGGGATCTTGTTCACGAGTGAGGGTAGGATGGAGCGGGAGATTGACAGGCGGATTGGGGCAGCGTCAGCAGTGATGCGGGTGCTTAACCGGTCCGTTGTAGTGAAGAAGGAGCTTAGCCAAAAAGCGAAGATCTTGATTTACCGGTCGATCTACGTTCCAATCCTCACCTCAGAATGAGATTGCGAGTACAAGCGGCTGAAATGAGTGTCCTCCGCAGGGTGGCTGGGCTCAGCCTTAGAGATAGGGTGAGGAGCTCGGACATCCGGGAGGGACTCGGAGTAGAGCCGCTGCTCCTCCACATCGAGAGGACCAGTTGAGGTGGTTCGGGCATCTAGTAAGGATGCCACCCGGACGCCTCCCCTGGGAGGTGTTTCAGGTGTGTCCAACCGGGAGGAGACCTCGGGGCCGCCCCAGGACACGCTGGAGGGACTACATCACCCGGCTGGCCTGGGAACACCTCGGGGTGCCCACGGAAGAGCTGACGGAAGTGGCTGGGGAGAGGACTGTCTGGGCTTCTTTGCTGAGGCTGCTGCCCCCGCGACCCGGACCCGGATAAGCGGAGGACGACGATGACGACGACGATCCCAGAATGCAAAGTGAAGGGGATATTGGGATGTGGCAGCCCAAGAACAGGGCTAGTGTGTCTGTGATTTATTTCAAGAAGTGCCGAATGGGTGTGCAGACTAGCAGATCCAAGTTATTGATTGTGGTGCTATATTTTGCATGAATGGCAGATATTCTAGAAATCGTTTGCTCCTGATGCCAGTTGCTCCCAGTTGTCATTTTAATGGTTGCTATTCTGCCTATAATGCTATGGTAATAGTGGAAGGTTCAAGGACAGCTTTTTTCGTCTGTGTCTCACGTCAGAAGTACTGCCTAAGCAACGGTTTTCAACAACTTCAGAGTGAGACTGGGTTGCGACATTGCATTTTAAAAACTTTCAGCATTTCACAGTAATGCACACTGAGACTGTTTTGTTTTTCTTTGACAACATCACTGTGTCGAGCAAGCCCTTTACAAGTGTCTTACCACTCAGTTGAGTTGTCTAATTTTCGCAAACCTAACCTGGCACTATTTTTAGCTCAGTATATATAAACACAGTGCAAGATCATAGTGTTACATTTATTGCTAGACTGAATTATTTGTGCTTCTTCTTACAATTGGTGTACATACAAAGCCATTTAATCTTTATATAAAGGGATTGATTATTTTTTATTTAGCACAGTAAACTTCATTTCAGTCTTTTGCTTTCTATATTGTTTCATTATTGATGGAATGTATATTTATCTAGATAGCCAGGTTGTATTTACTATAACCTTGATGTATATCACTTATCAGTATACAGTATTTGATTTTATGTAGATGTTTCTATCAGATGCATATCAGTATTTTGATCTTACTCTTATTCCAGTTAATCTTGTTTTTTTATGTTGACTATTTGTTTTTTACCGTACATTTTATACAGATTTTGTTTGTTTTCTTTTTTGTTTAATTATTTTTTGTATTTAGTTATTTGTTTATTGTATGAAATCACTTATATTTTCAGATTTTTATTATATTACAATGACTATTCAGACCTGCCAACCTTGAAGAAAGGTTATGAGTACCACCTCATTTAACACTCTTAGTGGGCCGTGGATGGGAGGGCAGGTGAGGGGGCGCTCTGATTGGTCTAAATCTTTTCGTTCCGCCTAAACGCCTGTGCTCACCGGGCATCAGCTTGAGAGTGACAACTTGCATAGACCAATAGATTGAAATCGGCGAAATGCGAGATCAAGCGACATGCGTACTTTTAGAGCATCAAATCGTACCAACGTACTTTGATGTCAATATGCGTGCCTGGTACACAGAATGCGTACAGGTTGGCAGGTCTTGACTATTACATTTTTTTACATTGCATTATA
The DNA here is from genome assembly GCA_026686955.1 of Epinephelus cyanopodus. NCBI lineage: Eukaryota > Metazoa > Chordata > Actinopteri > Perciformes > Serranidae > Epinephelus > Epinephelus cyanopodus. The sequence goes on along the minus strand of CM048923.1, from coordinate 40,927,691 downwards.
CTTGGAAAATATTTTTCTCTTAATGAACTTATATATTTTGTTAACATATGCTACATTCTGTTGTGCTTTTACACTTAAAAAAATTTTCAAACTTGGGTTACACAAATAAAAAATTCAGTGTTACCTAATACATGCTAGTTTATATTAGAACTACCCTGGCTGGAGTGAGGAACACAATTTTACTAAAAAATTATTTTTTTGCAAATGCTTTTCTTGGTGTGACGTTTAAAGGGTCAAACATATTATAAACATTACAGTAATATAAATCTATAACATTATACAGCTGCAAAGCTGTAGAAAACCCAATAATTAGTTGTTTTGTAAAAACATGTCAGCACAAAATGTGATAAAGAGAAAGGGCAGAGCCTGAGATGGATAGGTGATTTAACACGACATCTGCAGTTATGAGGCGCTGTGCCAGACCGCCGTGGTGGAGAGGGAGCTGAGCCAGAAGACAATGCTTTTGATTTAACAGGCCATCTATGTCCCAACCCTCACCTATGAGCTTTGGGTAATGACCGAAAGAATGAGATCACAAATACAAGCGGCTGAAATGAGTTTCCTCCGTGGGGTGGCTGGGCTCAGTATTAGAGATTGGGTGTGGAGCTCAGACATCTGCAGGGAGCTCAGAGTAGAGCCACTGCTCCTTCATGTCGAAAGGGGCCAGTTGAGGTGGTTTGGGCATCGGACCAGGATTATCCTGAGCACCTCCCGTTACAGGTATCCCACTAATAGGAGGCCTCCATGCTGGAGGGATTATATATCTCATCTGGCCTAGAACACCTCGGGGTCCCCCAAGAGGGGCTGGAAAGCATCACTGGGGAAAGGGACGTCTGATGTGCTTTGCTCAGCCTGCTGGCTCTGCAATCCTGTCTTGGATGGATGGATGGATGGATGGATGGAAGGATGGATGGATGGACGGCATCAGGAGGTGAGGGGGGCAGTGGATGGTATGTGACATAGGTGAGATGCCTGCCAAGCTGCAGCTCACTGCCTGACACCAACAAACAACCAGTTGTTGTTTAGTAAGACATCACAATATTTTCACCAGCAACTGTGGCACCAAAACCAGGTACTTTATGCGAAACATGACCATTTGTGGTTGTGAAATAAATATAAAGTTGAAACATAAAGTTACAACATATCCATTACCTAATAACATGCACATGTAAAATATCCATGGTTTGCAGAAATGTACACCAACATTTATTCTGCTGATTGGGTGATTGATTGGATGTATATCTAGTACTTTTTCAAAATGTAAAGAAATGCTTTTTGTATATAGAAAATGGCAGCATATACAAAATTTCCAACCATGGACAAAAATGATAAGTGTTACTTCAGATTCTAAATCATAGTTGGGATGTTTGAGTGCTTCCAGTGGCCCATTTTGGCCTGATGACCCATTAAGACACCTCATGGAGGATGCTGTCATTTGCCTTTTAAGAAATAGCATAATCAATCTTGTTAATTTCAAAACACCTATTATGTTGATTGAGGATTTGTGTTATCTGTCTTGATTGGCTGGATGTGTGATTAATGTAATGGGATTTTCAGAATGTGAGACAAATTAGTTTTGATCAGTGGTGTGGTGTCAGGGTCTGTCTCGTCAGGGCTGTCTGCCGACATTTGTCTTAATTGTTATTTCTGTTGGCATCTCATAAACTGCTTTCACCCTCTGATCACCCTCTCTCTCCACTCTGTTCTTCTCCCTCTCACTTTTTATTTATTGCAATAGTAATCACATAGAAAATGAATAAAACAATTAAGAATACAATTCACAAATTGCTTAGATCTTAGTTTTACTGCAACTTGCTCATTTACCCATCTTGTTCTGCTTTCCTCACAAACTGTCAACATGCACAGACCTTATGAAAACTAAAATTACTGCTTCGCACTTGGATGTAAATTGTAAGTGCAACTTGACTGGTGCACAGAACCATACATGTCTGTGAAAACATGGATGCTTTACACACATCTTCCCAAAGAAGATCTATACAGTAATAAGCACTATTTCAATTTCAAGGTGGACACCCAGGATTAGTGTCACCAAGAAGTAGTGCCACTGAGAAATAATGAATAATAGCCAGAAAAGTGTTTTATGCAGATCAGTGTTATGTCACAGTGAAGCTGACCTTTGGATATAAAATGTCATGACTTTGTTTTATTCAAAGACTTTTTTCCCCCATAATTAGCTTGCATGATTTCTTGAGTTTTGGCCATGAACATGTTTGGAAAAAACGTCATTTAAACTCTGTTTTTAGCCTCATTGCAGCCTGTAGCTCTAACAGCCTCATGTGTGCGCTTGCATAAGACCATGAGACATGGGCACCGCCTTCATGTGTGTTCACGTGCTTTTGCTGGTCTCATGCACAAGTGCGCACACGTGAGCTCAGTGCACAGAGAAGCAGTTAGAGCTACAGGCTACAATGACGCTAAAAACAGTTCAAATGACGTTTTTCCAAACAACTTTTTATGTCGGGTCTTCAGGACACTTGGATCACTACGGATGAGCAGCATGGAGATATTCTGTGGTTTCAATTATGTTTTTTTTTTGGACGTTTGAATCTGGGGCACCGTAAGCCTCCATTAGGTGGAGTTTTGTTGCTACCCCCTCTCCCCTGGGATCTCCCCAGGTGATGTGAGGACTCTAAAACTTCACCTGAGCCTCCCTCGGTATATGGATGAGTAGGTAACGGCTGTATTTTGATTTTTGGGTGCTCTATCCTTTTAAAAGACTTTCCTTGGCTTGTGTACAATCAGGCCAAAAAAGCAATGTTTTGTAAATACTGTATGGAGGCAGGCGAAACGATAGCAGGGAAGACACAATATGTTACAGGGAATACCATATTTAAACAGGATAACATTTCAAAACATAGCATCACAAAGTCAGCCAGACCACTCTATTATGTCAACACAATGAAACAAGAATTTTGAACAAGGATTTATCCAATGTTCAGATTTCTGTTCTGGAAATGTATGCTAAGTAGTGTATATTTCAGTAGATAATGCCTCACTTCATTTGCATATTTAAACATACATTTTCAGAAAATTTGTAATTTTTTTTGTCTAATAGTAATCAACTGGGCAAGTTTCATGGTGATCTTATTTAGATCAGCACAGACTGATGTGCATTGGAAACATACACTGTTAACTTTCATGTTTAAATATTAAAGAACCAATTTAATTGCTGTTCAACAATATATAACTGAATTTCTGATCAATATCAAATTAATTTCACAAATAAACATGTTAACTAACTGTCCACCTTGTGCTACTAAATTTTTCTTTGTGCTACTAAAATTTTTAACTTGCTAGCACCAGTGCTACCACCTAAAAAAGTAAGCATACAGCCCTGCTTTTTGTAACTGTCACCTTTTCTTTCTTTTAGGTTTCGTTGGGATCAGGTAAGTGCCTAGTTTATTTGTATTTTCCTATTTTTTTCCTTGTTGGAATGTATTAGTTCACTGTTGCTAGTCAGGCACTCATTAAGTTATTTGTTCCTATTTTGTCTTGTTTCAGTTTTGTAAATTCTATTTTATAGTGCCTCTCCAGGGGTGGCCAACCCGCAGCTCGTGAGCCGCATGCGGCTCTTTGCCTATCAGTGTGCAGCTCTTCGATCCATTAATTAAAACCATTGGCATGCGGCTCTTCTGTCATTAAAAAATCAATTTATTGTTATGAGTGTGTATGGCCCTTTAAGAAATGTAACAGGCTTAAGTGGAGCAAGTGAGAGAGAGAGGAGTGCGCACAGGCAGGTGAGAGGGTGTGGAGTTCGGGAGGAATGCAGGACTGTAGCGTGGTAGCGATATCGCACAACAAAAAATGTCAGGGAAGAAATGCGTGTCTTTGTGTGTGTGTGGAGAGAGTATGAAAGAGGGAGAGACTGTGTGTAGATGTGTGTGGAGTAGTGTTGCACAGAATACCGGTACCAACGGTAGACCGCAGTGGGCTGCTACTTAAACACCACGGTACATGACATGGTGCCACTACTATGGGATAAGTTCAAAGTCCAATCAAAGGAGGGTGAGTGTCCATGCGCTGGCCAATAACAGCCATAGTGCTCCGCGGCGAGAAGCCCAGCCCTAGGTGAATAAATTGGTGTCATGACTGCCCAGAAATCTACCTGGACAGCCGGGCCATGGCGGCACACAGGTATGTGACGTGTCAGAGGAGAAACAAGCCGTTCACATTTCGTTCTTTTGTGCCAGGTAACGGTCCACAAACCTCACCGCACTTTAGGGACTGTTCTTTGCTTGTCAGAGGAGGAGGGTGGCTGGTTGATTTTTATTTTATTTATTTATTTTATTTTGATCCCTCCTATGTTAATCACTTATTGATGCTGTTTTTGAAGTATAAATAAGTCAATAAGTAATTTATTCCTTTGAAATATCAGTGATGTATTATAGAAAAGTGATTTATCTTTTTATAAATGACAAAAGGCACATCTGCCTCATTTTTGCTGTGGTATCCTGATACTACTCAGAACCGTGATACTTTCACTGGTATCGTACCGTGGGTCCCAATTTTGGTATTGTGACAACACTAATCTGGAGAGAGTATGAGAGTGGGAGAGACTGTGTGGATGTGTGTGTGGAGAGAGTGGGAGAGGGAGAGACTGTGGGTGTGGAGGGAGGATGGAGAAAGACAGTATGAGAGGGAGAGACTGTGTTTCTGTGTATCTCTATTCATGGTTATTCATTCGTGTGAGATAAATAAATCTGGCTTTGAAAATTGGAAATGTTTGGATTTTGATTTTATGTAATTTCGTGTTTGTGTGAGAGGGAGTGCGTTTGTAAGCACACATGTATGATGTGGCTCTTTGTACTACCACAGTGATTTTTGTGGTTCTTGGTCTCTGACTGGTTGGCCACCCCTGATCTAAACTTTTCCTTTAATCCTGAATCAGATGCGATGAATCGCAAGCTAACTTCAGCATTGTAGTGCACAAGAGGACGTTAGCAGATTAGCTTACTGAAAGTTGCTATGTGAATAAAATCACCTGAACATGTTTCTGCGTCTGTAAGACACAAACGCACATACATTATATTCTATTACATTCACATACATTCACTATTCTTCACGTGATTGGGACGGGATGGGGAAAAAAAGTCAACAGGAGTGGGCGGGACTGGGAATCATAATTAGGCCTGTCACGATATGCGATAAATTGGTTAATTGCACGGTAAATTAAAAGGGATTAATTGCCATATTCATGCGTGTTTGTTTTCCTCGGCTCACTCCACCAAAGAGACTGGACGACAAGAGCATTCAGTGCTGTGCATCGTCTGGCAGCCAGGTGAGTTGGTTCATTAGCGTAATGAATGGAGGGAAAGCTCTTGTCATCAGGGGCCAGTATTTCAAAGTTATCTGATAGGATTATCCTGGCCGGATTGGATTAAATCCTGATCTGATCTGAAAACTGGGTATTTCAACACAGATCAAGAGGATCCTGATCCTGATCAGGATTCAGCTCTGGTAATCCAATCCTCCCTTTAATCCAGATAAAGGCTGCATTCGGGTATTTCAAAAGTGAAGGCAGAGATCTGGATCAATTTGATACCAAATTTCAGGATTATTTGGATCCCACCTCAGAGGTGGATTTGACAAAGTCTCAGCTCCACTTCTCCTAGATATTGTTACTCAAGATGTTCATTACACTTAAATCTAAATCAGTGTTTTAGTTCTAAGTAATTTCAAGCATACAAAAATATTGTTTGGCCATATTTCCTGAAACTGCTGTAAGTAATAGTAACAAATACAGACCTATTTCTCAACGTCTAGTTTCACCTAACATTGTAACTTGTTTGTACCAAAACATCCAACATATGTTTGTAGATTTGTAGATTTATTTATTTTTAAAGAAAGGAATGGGACAGTACATGTTAATGCACATATAAATGTAAACATGTGAGATTGTAGCCGTGTGGTTAATTTCCGTCTCTAGTCCCATTGGCAGGTTGGTGTTGTACAACATTCGTTCACAATAAAAACAAAGCAAAATAAAACAAAACAAAACAAGACAGAACAAGCATAGTTAATCATAAAATATACAGGCCAAGGCTCAGGGAACCATGCAGCTTAAACACTATATGTCGAGGGGCTGGTTAAAGTGCAAAGTGCTAAAGTGTAGAGTGCATTATTGTATTGCAAATTGCCCAAAAAATATAAAGTGCTAATTTGATAGCCTAATAATCAATTGCATATTACAATAATCTAATACTAACGATAGTAATTTGTAATACCTAGAGTACCTAGTTATATAGAGTTATAAAGTGCATGTTGCATTGCATATTGCCCTAGTGTCTAATAATTGAGAATTGCACACTGCTCGATTACGTATTGCATTAGATAAATATATACCAACGATGGTAATTTTATGATAGTGAGAGTACCCAATTTTGTGAGAATATAAAGTGCGTGTTGCATTGCACATTGCCCTAGTACCTAGAGAAAGAAAAAAAAAAAAAAAAAAAAATGTTAATGAGGAAGAGGAAAGTCATAGTAATGTATGTGCTCAGTAGAAATTGCGGATGGAAACCCTCGACAAATTAGTTACATTGAATGAATACAAATTTAGACCTGGTTGTGACAACAGTGTTGTTCTTCCAGTAGCCAAGCTTTAAGCTGTTTTGTGAAAGAGGTCAGAGTTGGGAGTTTGCGTATTGTGCTTGGAATTGAATTCCAGGTGTGAGATGCACGGACAGAAAAAGTGGCTTGACTATGGGCACTTTTTCTAAAAGGGACTACACAGTCACCTCTGGAACCAGCTCTGGTTGATCTGTTTGAGTTTTTTTTCACAAATTCTTGTAGTGGAGGTGGTGCTTGGCCATGGAAGATTTTGTACATCAAGACTGCGTCAGTGTGTTTAACAGTGTTGTCCCAGTTTAAGCGCTCATGCTTTTTTAATATCTGACAGTGATGGTACGTTTTGGGTTTTTTATCTAATACTTTCAAAGCTTGTTTATAAACTGTTTCAATCGGCTTTAGTGTCCTCTTACAGGCCTCTGCCCAGCTTGTTACGCAATAGAGCATATGTGACATGATCATAATATCAAAATATAATTTTGCTGACTCAGGAGTTAGGTTATTTCTAATGAATCTAAAATTGGAAAAGTTAAACTTAATTCTGTTCACAGTCTTTTTTATCTGTTGTTTAAAAGTAAGTTGTGAGTCAAGAGCGATTCCTAAATATTTGAACTCTTGTACCACATTAATTGTTTTCCCTTGCACAAAAATGTTGAGATCACTGTCAGTATTTGCCCTGTTTGAGAAGTACATACACACAGTCTTGGATATGTTCAAGTATAATGTATTGTGGTCAGACAAAGGCAATGAAATGCAATGCAAAGCAAATTTATTTGTATAGCACATTTTCTTAACATAGAGTGCAAGAAACAACACAGGGATGAACATAATAAGTCTCAATTTAAATCACATTTAAGCACTTTCAATATATATTTTCATGCTTTTGAATGAAGACAAATTTTTCTTAATTCAGATAAGCTTGAAAATGCACCTTTTAAAATGCCTGGGAAGTGCTTGACTGATTTTATAACATGCAGCAATGTATTTCAGGAAGTGTTTGTGTGTACAAACTGATTATTTACTTCATCAAATCAGATGCTATAGTACTATATGTTTAGTGGGAGCCTTCTGCAAAAGGGGAAACATGTCCAGGGATTTCCAGCACTCGACCTGTTGTCTTCATTAGCAGTGGCATTGCTAAGTGGTCCATGGGTGCGAGTGTACTCTGAAAGTAGAAGTAGAGTGTGTATGAGCATATCTTTATCATTATCAGGAATCCACAATACTCAGAGAAATTGTTCAAGTAACGTTACAGAAAAGCATATCATCAGCATTACTGTAGCATACCCAAACTCAATCCTCTGACACTTCTGAATGAACCGCAAAGTTCATACTAGTAAAGTGTATTTTTCCTATACTGAAGCAGTCTGCTCTGCACACATGTAAAACAAAAATAAAAATTAAAAAAATCCGCTGTGTTGGCATTAATATAACGCTAAACTCTGAACAGGTTGGTTTTTAAAGAGTTCCTGTATGACGTACTTCAGATTTATTCCCTTTTAAATTAAACCATAGACCGCAAAATACATCAACAAAGCCAGCTACCTCGCTAGCCTGCTAGCTACTTAACGTTAACATGCAAGTCAATGGAGCCGCGTTAGCTACCGTTAGGATGACAGCGGCTCAATTAGAGATCGGTACGCCCACGTTTAAAGTAGCTGACAATTCAAAAAGCTGGCTCACATCAGATGGTGAGTGGCCTTCGTATGGTCTTAAAAACGCTACACATTAGATAACGGTATACTTACATTTTGATGTGAAACCTGGGCTACTAGCTGCTCCTTTCGTGAAGTGTTCCGCCGTGGAGAAAGAGCACAGCGGTCATAATCTGAAAGCCACGCCCCCAAAGGTGAAACGTTTCAGATCCGGGGGCGGAGTCATGAGATTTGGAAATCCATATCCAGTCAGATTGGGATCAAAGTGATCCACCCTGCCAATGTTTTGAAATACCCAGATAAAGTCAGCAGGATCACCTTGATCCCTGACTGAGAAAAGGAGGATTTCATTATCCGAATTATTCTGATCCGGATTACAAGTTTTGAAATACTGGGCCCAGGTGTCTTTGTCTCTGTGGGGGAGGCGGGGCTATGGGTTCTAAAGGTGCGTTCACACCGGACGCGAATTCGCCAATTCGCGCGTCAAGTTTACATACAAAGTCAATGCAAAGACGCGATTAGACGCGAATTCGCGCCGGGCGGCGCGATGGACGCGTTTGGAGCGACGCGATGGACGCGATAGACGCGATGGACGCGGCGCGATAGACGCGAAATTCGCGTCCAACGCCTCATCGCTCGAGTTGAAAATATTGAACTTTTGAGGCGAATTCGCGTGAGTCATAGCCGCGAAAGCCAATCAGCGTTGAGATTCTCCCGACGTCACTGGCGTCATGACGTCAGTGACGTCTTGACGCTGTCCAGTTGTTTATACCAACATGGAGGAGAAGATTGTTATAGCTGTGTGCGGCTACCCAGAGCTATATGACACAACGTGTCTACTCTACAGAGACCGAAACAAAAAGGAGCAGGCTTGGGTGAAAGTCGCCGAGGAGACTGGTGTACCTGGTAAGTTCTGTAAATATGTGTCTTGGTTGTACTATGAACGTTAACGTTAGCACTAGCTTAGCTCCAGTTAGCACAGCCAGCTTCCCCGCCATAACGTACTTGTCTGTTACCACTACCGCAGCGATAGTGGTTATCTCAGCCATGGTTGAGGAGAGAATGGCGGACCGGATGTTGTTGTCTAGTGAAAATGGGCGGGCTCGCTACTCGCGCGTCAGACGCGAATTAACAAAATGGTCAAGCGTCTAAACTCACGCGTTACGCGCGGCGCGTTACTCGCGTTAGGAGCGAATAATTCGCTTCATTCGCGTCCGGTGTGAACGCTCAGTAAAACCATCTCAACAAAAGAAGCGAATACGACCAACTTAACTGCACACCTGCTACAACAGTAACATGCTGCTCTAACACTGATGCTTCAGTATTAATAATCTCATGATGCCATACAGAATAATATCAGTCAGAGGAACCAAACACTACCTACTGCTGTGTTTGTCATTCTGAACAGCATCAAGGTGGAGTGAATGTTAAAATAATTAGGCAATAAACATCAACATATGATGACATTAGATGTCATATTCAGGTTTATATTCAACTAAGGAAGGCATTGTGTGATCCATGTACTATAGATATATTTATTTATTTTTTTACTGTAACTGAAACACAACATGGGAGCAAGATGGGACTGGAGTCATTCTTGTGGGACTGGGACGGGACAGGATTTTTTTTTTTTTTTTTTTTTTACTTTTTCATGGGATTAGGACGGGATGGGATTATTTTTGTGGGAGTGGGATGGGACGGGACTGAAAATCCACTCCCATGTCACCCTCTAAAGCGTATCCATTCCAATCGCACTGAACTTTGATGACGCTGATGTGAAAGGTTATAGGTCACAAGTTTAATTAAAGTTTAATTGCTGTACAGATTTAAATTATACTATGTTGTAATAATTCTGAATTAATAGAAAAATGTCCTTCTACCTTCTTCCTTAGAAGAGGAAGAAGGGGGGTTGGATCCCAAGTCAAAACACTGTCACTTATTTAATTGATACTTTTTGGTTATCGGTATTTGTTTTCATATTAAGTGTATGTATTTCATCTCCCATTGGCATTATGTTCCCACGTTATAATTTATGAGTAGGCCTACATTATTAAAATATGGAAGACATGGAAGAACAAAGTAAATTAGCTGTCAAAGCTGTCATTAAAGCATATGAACCATATATATATATGCGTTGTGGTTTATCTTGCTATATCTGTATTTATTTCCTGGGATGAAAGGAGAGCGTGCACAGAGCTGAAAAAAGGTAAGCTTGCATGCCGAGGAGCCGTAATGCCAGATGAACACAATTGCCAGGGAGAAGACCTTTAACATTTTAATGACTTCAGAATTGTCAACATGTTTACACCAAAACACAAGTGAGTCACAACTAGGGTGGGTGAATTCTGTCTGCCAACGGCAAGCGGAGTCATGTCGTCATAAACGAGCGTCACGTAATGTAATGCTGGTGAGGTGAACAACAGCTGAGACAGTCTTCAGACGCCAACAGTATCCATGACAAAATACTGTCACCTGGACCTTTGCTCAGAATTAAACGCACAGATGTACCCTGTAGTTGTATAGGCTACCCGCCGAAAATATAAAGGAACAATGTAGATTGACTGTTTGTAATTAGGTAATTCTGAAATAAAATCACATCTGATTTATTGCTTGCTGCAGAAGTCATCACTCTATTTTCCTTCCAATTTTTCAGTTTTATTGTCATATTGTACCCTGTAATAATAGAATAAGTACCCAGTAGTTAAAAATACACACTGTATAAATTCTGTCAAAATTCCCCCAAACTTCCATATTATTGATCAGTAGGTCACACATACCCTGTTATAATAGAATAGGTACCCTGTAATTAAAAATACCTACTGTATAAATTCTCTCTAAATTCCTCACAAACTTCCTTATTATTCATCAGTAGGTCACACATAGAATAGGTACCCAGTATTAAAAGAAAACCCTATAATATAAATTCTCTGTAAATTCACGAATTAGCCCCTTATTCCATAACTTAAGATCTTGTTCCCCTGTACCTACAGATATGTATTGGTACGCACTACACTGGTACACTGTTAGTACAACAGATTACACCATAACTAACTGATAGTTACAGTGTAAACTGCGGGCTGTAATCTCAAGCGTTACCGAAAAATCTTTTTGTGCAACAGCGTACATCCCATTTGCTAACACTTTTTATCCCGGGATATTCCCCCTGTGTGTGAAGTACAAGAAAGAGGTTGGATCTTACATACACTGTATCTGGCACTGCCGTTTGATACTTCATTTTTGGGATAAAGTTTTAAAGGAACTCAATTCTATTTTTCAGAAGGAAATTCAAATGTACTCCTATCTATTATTGCTGAATTCTGCAGCTAAGAGGCTCCCTTTAACATGTGTCCAGCAAAAGCTTTTGAATAAACTCTTCCTATTAGCAAGAAGGTGTATTCTGTTACAGACCTACTATCAACCAGTGGCATGGTGAAATCTTTAAAGTTTTGCTGATGGAATGCCTGAACTCAGTTTTAAAGGGGCACAAGAGAGCTTTTGATAAGCTACGGGCTCCCTTCCTGAACTACCCTCCAAATAGCACAGCAGACCTTGTACTTGGGGGACATGGTAATGTAGATTGGTACCAATTGAGTACCCCTTTGAATGTCTAAATCTCTCTCATGTATATGTTGATTCTCTGGATTGGTTGTGCTCCCCCTGCACTGTGATTCTATCAAGACATTGTAATCTTAACACAATGATCTGTCACATAGTGTCTATGTCTTTATGCTGCCGTCTTACAGTCCTTTTCTCCCAATCCCCAAAGGTCTGTGATGTGCTCTTTATTTTTTTTTGGTCTCTGTTGTTGTTGGTTTATGTCTTGTTATTAAAATTGAAAACTGAATAAAATATCTTGGAAAAAATGTTAATGTAATAAATAAATAAAGTGTTAAAAACAGAAATCAATCAGTCATCAATTAGCCAAAAAAAAACTTTGAATATTTTATGAAAACAGTTTTGTTATTCTAAATTTGCTGCCTAAAGCCTGTTTTCTTTTTTTTTCTTTCTTTTTTTTTTTTTTTAGACATTTAATATTTTTTCTTACACTTGTGAACATTCTCCATTATGACAGCATGCACTGTCATAAAACCCTAACCTGACTAATGGTAGCAACAGCAACTTGAGAGAGTCTCTATTTGCCCTGTGGTGTTGAATATCTACAAATGACATGGGACAATTTGACATGTAAATCATAAAACTACTGATGGCTGAATTTAATTTAGCTTCTCCATTGTCAGGGTGCTGGTATTGTGCCTGCTGGCTTGCTGTCACATTGTCCTGGCTTACTGGGACTCAACAAGAGAACAGACCCATCATTCATGTTATTAGTAACACTTCTGCTTTTCCTGCTATGACTAATCAGAATGTCTGCTGTGAGAAGACCTGTTGACACCAAAAAATAGAAACTCCACAGCCTTCCAGACTTACAGTAGCAGTGAAACATCAGAGGGGTTCCTGTCTTACTTGAATACTTAGCAGTGTGTTCATTTTGACAGCTATTACATTAAGTCTTGCTCATTAGTTTTAGTCACACTTTAGTCATTTTTATCCTTAATAGTTTTAGTCAACCAAAATTCAAAACGCTTTAGTCCATGCAAAGTCATGATATTTTAGTTGACTTTTTGTTTTTACACAAATCCATTAAACACTTTAACCAGACACACACAGCTGAATATTAACTGCTGAGTTACAGCTCACAACTTGTACCAATGGCTGACACGGCTCTGGTGTGAGTGTACAAAAAGCAGAGGCGCTAATTATGCAAAATGTGAATTTATTATTTTATAGTGCTCAGTGACAAAAAATGAGGATTGTCTTCATGAATTGCCCCTGGGGTTTTTTTGACAAGCAACTCTAGCGATTCATAATATTGGTGAAATGAACGAGTTTCGCGGCAGATAATGTGTTATTTAGAGCCTCATTGTCGGTGCCCAGATCATTCCCACTTTATGGATGTACGCGACTCTCACGGATCTAAATATCTTCCAAAGGACTCCAAATGACACCAAACTTATCTGGGTGAGTAAACAACCGTATTTAATGCCAGAAATAAGGTCCAGGTTGTAAAAAACGGAAATTCTACAATTTTGCGTAACAGTCTGTTGATTTTGAATGGTTATTTAGGCTACTTTATAGTACACTAAAGTGTGCACAGTTAATCATTGTTTTCTTGTTATTTCCTAATATAAATAAATTATAAATGTAGAGAACAAAAAGTAAATGTGTATTTGTAGCAGCTGCTTGGTGTACATAGTACATATCTTGTGATGTCTCATATGTAAGACAGACAGACATTTCACCTGCTTATTACCGTGCCGGCATGTACTGTATGTATTGAGGCCTCAAGAAACCCTCTGGTGCTGGCAGACAGAAACCTCTTGGCAGGGTGCAGTCTGGGTGCACATATTTATTTATTTATATATTGCAGCATCACTTCATGCATGCATGCGTGCAAAAATAAAATTATGGAAGAGATGCCCCTTTTTTTCCGCTTGAGAACCTGCCCTGCAAAATGTCTGTGCACGGCGATGTCAAGAGTATTGCACAATGCCTAGATCCAAGTGTTGCACAGATGCCCAACCTGAAGTAATTGCACAAAAGTCCTAAACAAAATGATGTGCACAAGTGCCCTACACATAATAATTGCACAGATGTCTTGCAAAGGTTGTTTCACAGCAAATGCCCTACATCCAATTATTGCTCAGATGCCCTATACCAAAATATTGCACATCCCCCTCCTCTCACACACCTTCATCCCTACACACACACACACACACACACCCACACACCATCTCCTACTGATATGTAGGGGAAATACCTTTTTGAGAATATCTGAATAATGGGGGAAGCGAATAATCAAATTAATAACTCCATAAACCAATTATTAATTAGTCAGCACGCTCTCAATATCTGGGTTATGAATCCTCTATACAGGGATCTCAGCTCCTGTCCAAAAGATATACACAGACGACGACTTGGCGATAAATGAAGATTTATTTAAGCTAAATATGTAACAACTGAATACATAAATAGCAAATGATAATTATATGACACAACACAAAATCAACAGTATATAAATGGAATGAAATGAGAGGTAACACTCGTGTGAGTTATTTAATTTGCCGATAGTGAGAGAGTATGTTAAGATAAATTGGAAACGAAGGGATGCACAAAACCATTCACCTAATGAAACCTAAATTAAAATCAGAATAATTAACTAAGCCTCCTGCTCACCACACAGTGGCTTACTCAAGTTATGGAAGTTCTTTGCCTACTTTTAGCAGTATCTGGCATCCAAGTAATCATGATGAAGTAGACCAGTCTACTTTGTGAGTATCAGCTGTGCTGGGTATTTAAATTGGCCGCGGCACTGACAATCAAGCTGCTGTGATTAATCTGACAAAAATCCGGACAAATGTCACTTGACCACAAGTGATTGAATCTGCCTCACAGTAAGGAAGGTTGCAATCAGCTGATTTTGCACAGTGTGTGCACAATGTTTACTCCTTCATGTGTTAAGAAGAAACACGCGTACACAAGAAAGTCAGTGCCACTTCTTAGGTATGCAAAATCGTAGTAGTGACAGAAGTGATGTTATGCATTATTTATATTTGTTGCACATGTGTACCTGCATACCTGCATACCAGTTATGTGCACCCCTGCTTATTAACATATGAATACTGTATAACATATTTTTAACTCACCTAAAATGGGAATGACATTGCACTCAGTGGGAGCGGTGATGCTGCGCTTTGGACTTAAGGATGGCTGGCAGGTCAGGAGTAAACTTGGTGGTTGAGATGCAAAGGACATCACAGAGATGGCTGTTGGTCATTTTGGTTCTCAGTCTGCTTTTGTTCAGCGTTAACAGAGAAAATGTTTGCTCACATATGTATGTTGAGCTGAACAGACTCTCCCCTTTTGCTTGGCATCTCATCAGAGGACATCTCATCAGAGGAAACTACAGGCCGCAGTTGGCCCTCGGCCCGTAGTTTGGACACCCCTGAATTATAGGGATGCACAATATTGGATTATTTGCCGATAACTGATATCAATATATCCATATTTTATGAAAAATTATGCAACTTTCTTCCCTGAATCCTCTGACTGAAAATACCTCCTATCTTGATGCCTGCATCCCAGTTTGTTGTTATTTTTATGTTTATTTTCATTTATGCAGGCCTACTTATTCAATATCCTGGTTTAAAATCATGTATTTATCAGTCCCTCCAGGATCTCGAGGCAAAACATCATTGAATTTGCAGTCAATTTTGTCAAAAATTGCGATACAAATTGCAGCATTTTTATGTGTTTTTTTTTTTGTGGGAAATTGCAGCAAATGGCAAAAGGAGAAAAAAAATGTGTGTGTGTGTTTTTTTTAATTACTTCCTCCAAAAAAATAAGTCATGTAATCACTTGCTATAATAATCATACTGAATATTACAAAAATGATGACATGTCTGATGGCATTTCATTGACGTTGCATGCGGAACGACAACTAGAGACAAATGCATGGATAAGTCTCTCCAAGTCAGGTTTAGACACTATACCTTAGAATGTTTTTTAGATGGTAAAAGGCTGTTGATGTTATTGATTTGATGTGGCTGTTAAAGTTCAAGTCTGAGTCCATTATTACCCCGAGATTTCTAACATGATTTGTGACAACATGACTTTCTCTTTGTTTCTGTGGACCAAATACGATGACTTCAGTCTTGTCTGAATTTAGCTGGAGAAAGTTGTTTTGCATCCACACACTGACCTGCTGGATGCAGTGACAGAGTGAATCCACTGGTCCATATTCACCTGCTGTCAGTGAAACATAGATCTGAGTGTCGTCTGCATAATTGTGGTAGGACACATTATTACTTTGTATTAACTGGCCTAAAGGCAGCATGTAGAGATTGAACAGAAGGGGTCCCAGGATTGACCCTTGGGGCACCCCACAGGTCAAGGCCATTTGGTCTGAGACACAGTTACCAATTTCAACAAAGTACCTCCTGTCTTCTAGATAGGACTTCAACCAATTTAGGGCAGTGCCAGAGATGCCCACCCAGTCCTCTAATCTCTGTAACAGGATCTCATGATCGACAGTGTCAAAAGCAGCACTCAGATCTAGCAGGACTAAAACTGAGACTTTGCCTGCATCAGTGTTCAGGCGGATGTCATTTGTCACCTTAATAAGAGCGGTCTCAGTGCTGTGATGGGGTCTAAAACCTGACTGGAAAACATCAAAGGAGTTGTTCATTAGGAGAAAGTCAGTAAGCTGTTGGTAAACAACTTTCTCAAGGACTTTGCCTAAAAACGGCAGATTTGAAATGGGCCGGTAGCTGTTCAGTACTGTGGCATCAAGACTGCTCTTCTTTAGGAGAGGCTTTATGACCGCAGTTTTCAAGGCCTTTGGGAATGTTCCAGATTGTAGTGACATGTTAACTATGTGAGCGAGTGGTGGTAACAAACTGCTCAGCACAGACTTTAGAAATCTAGTGGGTAACACATCGAGGCAGCATGTAGATGAACTCAGACTGGTGATGATCTCTTGGACAGTTTTGTCAGTTACAGGTGCAAAATGAGTCAGCTCTAAGTGTCTGGGTGGCTGCAGGGTTGTTATTGGTGTTGTGGAAATGATGGCATTTTTAATGGTCTGAACCTTGTCGCAAAAGAATACTGCAAACTCATTACACTTAGATGTGGAGATCAGTTCCAACGGCAGTTGAGCTGGAGGGTTTGTTAATCTGTTCACTGTTGCAAATAAGACACGCGAGTTGTTACTGCAGTTTCCAATTATTTCAGAAAAGTACCTCTCCCTTGTTCTACGTAAGATCTGGTTGAACACGTACAACTTTTCTTTATAAATTTCATAATGAACATGAAGCTTTGACTTGCGCCATTTCCGCTCGGCCCTCTGGCACTCCCTTTTCTGTGCCCTGACCGATTCGTCATTCCTCCATGGCGCCTTCTGCTTATTTTTAACCATTTTAACCTTCACAGGGGCAATGGTGTCCAGAACAGTCAAAACACTTGAACTAACAGAGTTCAACAAATCATCAACATTAGAACATGAGGCATTTTCAAAGTTTATCATTTCCATGAACAGAGCACCTGTGTTGTTATTTATGTGTCTCCTCCGAACAACTGCAGGACCAGCCGGTGGTTTGGGAGAAACAGACAGGTCAAAGAAGACACAGAAATGATCAGACAGAGCAACATCAACCGCATTGACATTTGAAATATTAACCCCCTTTGTAATGAGCTGGTCCAGAATGTGCTGCCCTCTGCTGTGGGTGGGCTCACACACATGCTGAGTCAGGCCAAAGGTTTCAAGGACAGCACTGGGCTCTTTAGCATTTCTGTCACAGACATTATCCATATTTACATTAAAATCACCTGTAATGACCAAACCATCAAAGTCTGTGCATACAATTGAAAGCATCCTGGTAAAATCATCAATAAAACTTTGACGGTGCTGGGGAGGCTTGTATATAACTACATAGAGTATGGACGGAGATTGTTTTAGCTCCATTTTAAAGGATACATACTCAAATGATTAAAACACCCCAAATGACAACCTGTGCATAACCATATGATCTCTAAATATTGCACAGACACCTCCACCCTTTTTGTTTTCTCGTGTTTCAGATTCAAATTTGTAGTTGGGTGGAGCTGATTCCATTAGAACAGCATTACCTGTGTTTTTGTCAAGCCATGTTTCAGTTAAAAACATAAAATCTAGATTATACGAAGAGCTCAAATTATTAATTAAAAATGATTTGTTAGACAAGGATCTGACATTAAGCACAGCAAGTCTCAGATTAGTTTCAGTAGGACTGGACATTATCTTCTTACAAGGGATATGGATTAAATTTCTCTTATTGGACAGTCTAAGTGTCCTTCTGTAATCTGGTCTATGTGGTGTGGTTGTAGATACAGCACTAGGGGAGAATATTGTCTCACAGGGCCCCAGCTTGATATTACCTTTATCATGGCTGTAAGTCCTGAGACAGCAGAGGCCCTGTGCATCCTAGCTCTTAGGGATACCAGCTCTGGGGGCAGGCAGGGGGGACGAGCAGGGGGAAGTTTGGGTGATGGACCAGATGAAAACTGAGGGGGAGGAGCTGGGGGAGCTTTAGCTTGTGAAGCAGGAGAGTTGAAGCTCCTGTGTGACTTGATATTAGGGGTGAGGGGAACCATCTTAATCCCTGATTTGATCAGGCTTTCAAGATGGTTGGGAAGGCCCATGGGGGAAGGTGGGGATGAAAAGGAGAGGGAGAGGGACAAGGCTCTAGAGGGGGTAGATGTGGCAGGGGGGGGCCCAGGGCTGGTCTGTGGGTAGAGGAAGTGATGGGGGTGCTGCCGGGTCTGAAACTTCTGCTGGGGCCGTCACAGACAAGTCCAAGGCCTGTGATGAGGGCCCAGGGGGAGGTGAAACCAATGGCGGGCCTGAAACCTTTGCTGGGGCCGTCACAGACGAGTCCAAGGCCTGTGATGAGGGCCCGGGGGGAGGTGGAACTAATGGCGGGCCTGAATCCTTCACTGGGGGCGGTGGAGGCTGTTGTGGTGCTGGAGCTGAATCCTTCGTTGGGGGCGGTGGAGGCTGTTGTGGTGCAACTGGTGCTGAAACACTGGTTCGGTCTCTGGCTTCTCTGACAGAGATGCTTCTCTCGTTCCTCTTTTCTCTCACTGGTCGCTCAGGACCCTGTCCCGGCCCATTCTGATGCCTCAGAGCGTGGAGGAGGTGTTCCGTCAGCACTCTCCTCCCACCTCTGCACAGGTGTGGGCCCTTTCCCTTGAACAGGTCCTCTCGTTTCCAGAACAGATAAAAGTTCTCAATGTAGTGCAGTCCTCTGTGCGCACACTCTTTGGACAGCCATGTGTTCAGCTGAAGCAGCTGGCTGAACTTGTTTATCTTCCTGTCTACGTTTGGAAGAGGTCCACTAATAAATGCCTTGACCTCCACTTTATCAAGCTCCTTGAAGAACTTAGTGAAATCCCTTTTCAAGACTTCAGTCTGTTCCTTTCTGATGTCCACTGCACCCACATGCACGATCAGCTGTTTGACAAAACAGTGACAAAACGGCGTGTAGACAAAACTTTTGAGAGGAGTGTTGTTATCTCAGCGACAGTGGCACTGGGACAGCAGCATGTTTGAATTCTTCCGTGGTTTATGCCACTGATAGCACCATCTCCTATTAGCAGCGTATCTCTGACCTTGACTTTTGGTCCAGATTGTCTGTCTGCCTTCTGTCTTTTGCCGACTTTATGGCTCCAGTTTCGTGAAGATAATCCATTTTCTCTTTGTTCGTTAGAAACATTAAATTCAGTCTCTGACAGTGGCAAAAATCTGTTTGTAAGCTGTATTTTGGGTGATGTTACGTAGATATTAACATTGTCCCTCATCACTTTGTGCTGCTTTGGCTTAGCACCAAGTTCTCTCCAGGATGAGGCATTTTGGTCTTTACAGAGTTTTAGAAAAGACACAGTATCACTCAGGTTTAAGATGAAAGTAGCAGGTTTTTCACCTTTTTTACTGAAAGTAACTGTGGGCTTCTTACCACCGGATGTCACTCGGAGCATCTTGTGAAGTCCTTTTTCAGATTCTAAAGCAAAAATCTGTGCTTGTAGCTTATTAATTTCTTGTTGATATCTCCGACAGCGTTCACAGAAGGAATTTGTTTGCTAGCCATTAGCAAGCTTAGCAATTGAGTTTACGTCAGTTGGCAGATCAAGAGAGGGTAACGCTACATCAGAAGAGGACAACACAGTACTGTGGGACTCATCCTTGGACATCATGTTTTTTGGCATCGGGCTTTCCCGGGACCAGAGGGTGTGTTCCAACTACAGGGGGGATCACACTCCTCAGCCCACCTGGTAAGGTCTACTCCAGGGTGCTGGAGAAGAGGGTCCGGTCGATAGTTGAACCTCAGACTGAGGAGGAGCAATGTGGTTTTCGTCCCAGACGCAGAACCGTGGACCAGCTCTTTACCCTCGCTAGGGTGCTGGAGGGGGCATGGGAGTTTGCCCAACCAGTCCACATGTGTTTTCTGGATTTGGAGAAGGCTTACGACTGTGTCCCCAGGGGCATCCTGTGGGGGGTGCTCCGGGAGTATGGGGTTGGTGGCCCCTTGTTAAGGGCCATCCAGTCCCTGTACCGAAGGAGCACGAGTTTGGTTCGCGTGGCCGGCAATAAGTCGGACCTGTTCCCGGTGAGGGTTGGACTCCGCCAGGGCTGCCCTTTGTCACCGGTTCTGTTCATAACTTTTATGGACAGAATTTCTAGGCGCAGCCGAGTGCTGAAGGGTGTCGGGTTCGGTGACGGGAGGGTCTCGTCCCTGCTTTTTGCGTATGACGTGGTCCTCCGAGCTCCATCAAACAGTGACCTCCAGCTCTTGCTGGTTCGCAGCCGAGTGTGAAGCGGCTGGGATGAGAATCAGCACCTCCAAGTCTGAGGCCATGGTCTTCAGCCGGAAAAGGGTGGATTGCCCACACAGGGTCGGGGGGGGGAGGTCCTTCCTCAGGTGGAGGAGTTTAGGTATCTCAGGATCTTGTTCACGAGTGAGGGTAGGATGGAGTGGGAGATTGACAGGCGGATTGGGGCGGCGTCAGCAGTGATGCGGGCGCTTAACTGGTCCGTTGTGGTGAAGAGGGAGCTTAGCCAAAAAGCGAAGCTCTCGATTTACCGGTCGATCTACGTTCCAATCCTCACCTATGGTCACGAGCTCTGGGTAGTCACCGAAAGAATGAGATTGCAAGTACAAGCGGCCGAAATGAGTTTCCTCCGCAAGGTGGCTGGGCTCAGCCTTAGAGATAGGGTGAGGAGCTCGGACATCCGGGAGGGACTCGGAGTAGAGCCGCTGCTCCTCCACATCGAGAGGAGCCAGTTGAGGTGGTTTGGGCATCTAGTAAGGATGCCACCTGGACGCCTCCCTTGGGAGGTGTTTCAGGCGTGTCCAACCGGGAGGAGACCTCAGGGCCGCCCCAGGACACGCTGGACGGATTACATCGCCCGGCTGGCCTGGGAACGCCTTGGGGTTCCCGCGGAAGAGCTGACGGAAGTGGCTGGGGAGAGGACTGTCTGGGCGTACATACTATATAGCAATGGCGGCTGCTGGTCTTTCAAACGGGAAGCTCACTTTAAGTTTACATCATAAAATTTGTCATAGCAAGGCAGTAACTTATAAAAGGAACATTTAATTGAAGCTGTTTTTCAACCACACTCATGCCACAGAACCACAGCAAAACACACCTCAAAGATTTTCAGATGGGTTTAAACACCTGAACTGTGTCTACACCAACAGAACTGATTTTCTCTCAAAATAAGTTTCCCTGAAAGGAGCAGCACCTTAACACTGGCCCAGGTAACAGTGCTATCGCAATGTTCTCAAATATTACTGAAACACATCTATTATATGAATTCTGCCCTCCACTCCTTTTGCAGAAAATGGTCTGTGACCCTGTCATACCAACTTCACACACAACACAACTACAGCTTTGTAATTCAACGAACACACAAGCAAACTAACTGACGACACTAAACAGGGTACAAACTCAATAACGCAATGTTTATGTCTTTATTTACAGTCTGTATTGTGTGTATACTGTACAAACAGTGAAAATGAGCTATATCGCTTACGGGAATAAGGAACTCCGGACAACACTGTCAAAAGACTCCACTCGCCGATGCCGGTGTGTATTTCCAAAGCGCTGTCAATCACAAAGGGGTTCCGACTTTTAGACAATTCCTCCAATCAGCATGCATACACCGAGCGTCCTCTCCCGACTACCGCTTCATTAGGTCCCAGGGAAGCTGAGCCTCCCTGGAAGTGACGATTTTGTCGCAATTACATGAAAAAAACCTGCTCAGCGCTGTCTCATAGGAATGCTTGGAGGCTCAGTGCTGACACAAGAATGTATGACAGGGAGGTCGCATTTGAAAACTGGTAATAAACAGCTGACGTTTGAACATCATAGTCATGATGTTAAACACATCCTAGCGCATGTTTAATGCAGTGTAAATTCAATAGTGCATATTTGACCATTTCTTCTATGAAATTTTAGGGGAAGTTCAGCCTCCCTTGTTGTCTCAGAGCAATCGCCCCTGCTACATAGACTTTTACAGACTGTAATGGTAACACATCTGTGGGGCCAGTTGTTTTATTGATCAGACCGTGGTGAAGTTAGTTTGACGAACAGTATATTTTATTCCAAACAGTTTGTTAATACAATGAAATGACAAACTTATTTGCGTGTCTGGTTACTTTATGGTGATTGTTATCGTCACTTTGAAGTATCAGCTTTTCATACCATTGTAAGACATCAGAAAGTAAGTAACTGATTCATAAGCATTTCAGACATGTTATCTTTGGTTAACAGCCATTTCATCGTCATTTATAAGCATGTCAGAGTTAACGTTTCTTCTTTATTGCGCTGGTGATAACAGTATGATGCAACTGTGAAAGGGTTACATGTATTTATTTTATCGCCTGTTTCCCTGTCTGTTTTATTTTTTGGTCATTTATAGTCTTCATACATACTTGTATATCTTTCAGATGTGTTGTTTTGTTACCTGTTGACTTTGTCAATATAGTAAGAAAAAATTGGTTTTGTCATATCAGCAGAAACTAGCCTAACTACTGATGACGTGCTGATATTATTGTGCATCCCTAATTAATAACAACTGGGCTGTGGTCAACAATCAACCTAATGCAGGATTTAAAACCATTTCTTTGGTTTTCTTAACATTTAAAATCAGTCATATTTGCACATATCCAAATACCTGTTGATATCCAAGTCTTTCATAAAGTTTAAAGTAGGTGTGTCTTTTCTTCCAAACAGAAATGTAGGCTCTTCTTTTGGTTGTGCATCTCTACCCCAGCCTTCAATCTGTTAGTGAATTGGTTTGTGTACAACGCACAGAGCTGGGGCCATGTGTTGCAGATTGCAGTAAAAAACCCAATTAAGATACATATTCTGAATGTTCTGTATACATGATAAGGAATGCTCCAAAAACTTGAATAACATCAGCATGTCTTAATCAGAAATTACAACATTTGTAAAAAAGGCCTGATTCAAACCGTATCCGCACAAAACATGCTATTTACATGACCCATATCAGATTTGGAATATTGTCTTATCTGGAATAATAGTGGAATATAAAGGTGCATGTAAACATTGTCAGTAATACAAATCTATGTTCCGATACACTGCACCAAGGCTCTGTAGCAGGAGCTATAAAACCACTGAACTGAAAATACAAGCTGCATGTCTCAGGGGGTCAAACAACATCCTTTTAATACCCTTTTCACATGCAGGTGCCACATGGTTCGATAATTGGTAAAGATGATCACACGTAAAGATATATTATAACACTTCAACATGCTGTGATGTATGACACACACACACAAACTCACAATGCATTTGCAGGCCCACATGTGCACACGTGAGTGATGTGTTTCCTGCAGCCATTTTATACGCTCTGGATCACACACACACACACACACACACACACACACTATTTGTTGGTAGGTGTGGTGTCAGGTTGTCATGTTGGATTTACCAGGATCACACTCAGTCACGCTGTTCTAAGAAGACGTGCAGGGAATAATTTCTAAATATTGATTCCTTCCATGTAATCTAAAATGTATTACTGGGATGATCTTCAATACAAATATTGACTCCTTCCTAGAAGCATGCTTCTAAAATAACTGCAGGGACAGCTTTCTGTGCAATTAGAGGGCAGCCATGGCAAAGTGGAGTTGGAATCTTGGCAGTATAACAAAATATGCAGTAGATTTGACTTGACCAAAAAAAAGGAGTTTTCACTGACAACAATTCAATGATGACAATGGAAATGTGTAAAAAAAAAAAAAAAAAAAAAAAAAAGACAGGAAATTGAAACGGAGACTGTACTAGTACAATATTGATTTGAATACTTTCAGCAGGAGGCAGTTTGCACTTACTCTATATGGATATTTTCACTTCGTATCTTATTTGAATATATTCGGCATAGTAACAGCATTTACAATGCAGAGTGGAAGGAAAGATGGAAGAGCCAGAGCTGAATCCATAACATTAGAACTTTATGATTTGTCCATTACCCACCATGACATGATTTTTAAATGGCATCTCTGTTGTATTGGTTTCAATAGAGGTGTCATAAAATGTGAGTTTGAGATGGGTTTTAATAATTCAGCCATTATTAAACATTATCTGTTAAAGTACACTGATGAAAATATAGTCAGAATAATTTCAAATCAAAAGGGCGAAAAAGTCAGTGGGACTGTCAGGGAGACAGTGATGGAGGTTTGGTTTAATGTGAATTTAAAGTATAACATCTCTACCTAGCAAATATCACAGTATGATAAAATGTTTTAATGTGCTAATACCTGTATAAGAAAAAAAAAATGAAATGTTATGTAAGTTGCTGTATCAATTATAATTAGGGCTGTAAGCATTATTACATTAATCTCAATGTAATTAAGGTCCAAACATAAAGCTTTTTTTTTTTTTTTTTTTTTTTTTTTTTTGCAGCTATGAAAAATAAGACACCACCGCACTTTTGAATGGCTCATTTTACTTTAAAAAACTCCAGGACAACTCAGTTGACAAGTCAGAATTAACATGCAGCTTTTGTCAAACTTAAAGGACAACTTCAGTATTTTTTGACCTGGGCGCTATTTCCCCATGGGTATGTGCACGTATGATTCATAGGTATAACTCATTCTAAAATTGGTTCAGTATTGAGGGAGAGAGAGATAGCACTGGCGATCTGAACCGGTCAGTAGTTAAAAAAGCACTTTTAATGCGCAAACTTATACGGGACGCATTTGCCCCCTGCATGCGGCTCTCTCAATACTGAAGCAATTTTTTTAGAAGTTGTGCCTATGAATCATACGCACACATACCCATGGGGAAATAGGGCCCAGGTTGAAAAATACCTAAGTGTCCTTTGATTAAAATATCACCCAAGTACTTTGAGTTTGAGCTAGCACCTACAAGCTGAGCACAAAGATGCAGTTAATCAGACTGATGTCAGCGGGCAACTACATCACCAAAACCAGCAAAGCACTATTTTGGAGTAAGTGAATCGCCACAGACCTGTGGATGAAACAAAATTGAAAACTACAGCTCTTACTAAATGGGTGGAAACTGAAAAACAGTTTTCTTTTGTTAATGTTCATCAGTTTTCAACTGAACTCAAAGTTAATAAAGCTATGATGTATTTGTGTTTGCTTTGCACTTAATTGAAATGTGTTACGCATTTTGTACTCACATTTTTTTAATGTGAAAAAGTGTTGTTCTTTTGAAAAAAAAGGGAAGAAAAAAGAAACACTGTATTTCACAGGATGAGCACGATAATATCGTCACCTCATCAGTATTGCCCGATATTGGTTTTAAAAAGAATCAGCCAACATTCTTTCATACTTTTTCTTATTTAGCATGATGAATGAATATTACATACATTTAAAAGCATTCTATTTCATGTCTCCATCTGCTGGTGGGCCATCACGATAAGAGTATGTATGCATAATATGATGTTAGTTCCTCTACAGAAGAGACTTGATGATCACTAAAACTAGGTGGGGAAAAAAGTGGATTGATATCAGTATTGGTTATCAGCCAAAAAAAGTTGTTTTATATTGGCATATTGGATAAAAAAAAATCCAATATCGGGCATCCCTAACTTTGAAATTGTCTCCTAGCTTTAAGTCAAGGTTTCAAGACCACACTGTTGTGGCAGTGCAGAACTAATTTGAAAGAAAGAAATCTAATAGTCAAGATTATAAAGTAAATTTCTTTGCATTCACTTAATTCCCAATCAAGACACTCTGGTAAGACTTGCTTCACCTTCTTAATATGAACTTCAAAACTGTTGCAATGCAAAATAATGGAATTTTTAACATGCGATTAAAATGTGATAAATTGTGATAAACTATTGAAATTCAGCAATTTCGCGTTTTTTCAAAATGTATTGTTTGACAGCCATAATAATGAATTAATACAATGTAATATCCCACAAGTTTCATTTATGGATACATGATAAGACAAAAACTGTGTCTGCATTTTTGTAAAAATAAAATGTCCTCTAGTGCCTTATCATTGATTGATTTTCAATCTATATGAGAATAATTATAACTACACATTGTCATCTCAGTCCGTTCTCATTCCCAAGGCATCAAATAGCAATGCCCCTCCACATCTGATACCAACCTCAGGCTGTATATAAGAATGGATGTAGCCACCATGACGTAAACGATGAAGACTCCAGATTTAAAGCCTCGAGTTTGGCATTTGTCTGTTGTTGTCTTGGTTATTTGGAACCATAAGTGACCACATTTGGATGAAAAGCTGGAGATAACTCTAACGGTAGCTGCTACGTTAGTTAACCTGGTGCATTCACAACAATGCTTAAAGGGATAGTGCACCCAAAAATGACAATTCAGCCATTATCTACTCACCCTCATGCCGAGGTAGGCTCTGGTGAAGTTTTAGAGTCCTCACATGCTGGAGATTGGAGCAGTCTCGTCAGTAGTGATGTCCAGATTCTCAAGCGCAGGCATCGGCGATTCCCAGTCTGAACAGCAAAGACTTTCCTCATCCGTTGGCATTGCTTTGCATTTGAAACAACTACACCACCACGTTTCCAGTGCTCGACTCCGGTATTCTGTGGCTGGCTGAGGGTTAGGCTCATGAGCTGTGGCGGCTGCTTCATCCAGTGGCCTGAGTTCCGCGTCCGTATACTTGGGCTCAAACAAATACGGCTCAACAAAGAAATGCTGTTCCTCCTCAATTTCAAAGTCTTCAGACATGTTGGGCTGTCCTTTGCTAAAAGACCATAGTGCAAATTATCTTTTAGCTACTGTGGTTACTGTTGTCTCCCCCTGCGGTGCACGTGTCATGTGATGTAAACACGGGTAAGCAAAGCTCATGTTTTCGCTGGTCTCGCACACACGTGAGCACGGAGCACAGAGAAGCAGTCAGAACTACAGGCTACAGTGAGGCTCTACAGAGAGTTCATATGACATTTTTCGAAACAACTTTTTATGTCGGGGCTTCAGGACACCTGGATCACTACGGATGAGCATGTTGGAGATATTTTGCGGTTTCAATTTTGTGTTCTTGGACGTTAGTCTGGGTCGCCGTTAGCCATTAGGTGTGATCGCCACTCCTGCCACCGATCTCCGCAAGGGATGTGAGGACTGTAAAACTCACCCTCATGCTAAGGAAGGCTCTGGTGGAGTAGATAATGGCTGAATTTTCATTTTTGGGTGCACTATCCCTTTAAGTGTGATAATATTAACGCTAATACAAATTTTTGCTAATAAAGGGATTTGTGAATTTGTGAATAAATGGATTTGTAATTCAAGAACAGAAAACCCAGCTTAATGTGAGTGACTGTAGCCTGTATATGTTTAATTACAGGTGCGGGTTGGGTCTTGGGTCTATTAATTGGTGCAGCTTTGACTTTACATAATGACGGGCAATGGGTTTGTTGTGGTACTGAGCTTTATGGGTATGGGCAGACGCGGGTTTTCACTGGACCTGTGCATGACGCTGTGGGGGTCTTGACTTGCTCTTGGAGCCAGCCTTCAGTGGACATTAGAGGATCTGCAGTTTTTGGCCCTTTCTTGTTGCCTCGGTGTCTTCTCCGGAGCCTTTGTGCTCCACTGTCTCACAGGTTAACTCGTATTGCAGCAGTGCCTGGATAGTGTGACGTGTGTGGTTGTGCTGCTGCCGTGTTCCTGTCTGATGCCTCCTGCTGCTGCTGTTATCATTAGTCACACTTCTACTGTTATTATACACATATGATTATTGTCACATATATATGTATGTATCAGATATTAATATATACTTTCGACATATTGTACCACAATAGCCAGAATTATAATTATAATATTATTACTTTCATTAATGTTGTTGTAAGCTACTGTCATTACTGTCTGTTCTGCATCTCTCTCTCTCTCTCTCTCTCTCTCTCTGTCTCTCTCTCTTTCTGTCTCATTGTGTCATACGGATTACTGTTAATTTATTATGTTGATCTGTTCTGTACGAAATCTATTGCACGTCTGTCCGTCCTGGAAGAGGGATCCCTCCTCAGTTGCTCTTCCTGAGATTTCTACCGTTTTTTTTCCCTGTTAAAGGGGTTTTTTGGGGAGTTTTTCCTTATCCGCTGGGGGCCCTGAGGACAGATGGATGCCATATGCTGTAAAACCCTGTGAGGCAAATTGTCATTTGTCATATTGGGCTTTATAAATAAAACTGATCGAATTGAATTGATTGATTAATATTTCAGGTCCAGAAGCTGCTGCTTGATACTGACCAACAAGGCACCCTTTAATGGCTGTATGGGACAAATCAGGCTTTCAGCTGACTCCACTGTAAATCCATCTAAGCAATATTAGATGCCCAAAGCAACTGATGCAATATAAAGAGCAAGAAAGTCCACGGACATAGGAGGTCAGGGTGGATGGATGGGCCAAATAAACCCAAGACTTTCACCTACAGTAGGACACTGCTATTCGTACCTTATGTGAAACCAAAAGTCAATGTTGAGCTAATTTCATTACATGCTGTAAAGGTGCGGACATACCAAACCAACATCAAAGAACTAGCGGCGATGAAAGCCAACTGTTGTGTCGCCCTGTATCAGTTGCATTTGAACACACTACACGGACTACATCCGACGGCCGAGTGTCATGTATGTTCTGCACCTGTGTGAGAGAGAGAGGAGTGACAGGGTGGTACATCCAGACAGCCGAGGTGTTACCTATCTGTGCAGCCAAATACCACACCACCTCCACGGACTATTACATTCAGACAGTCCCGGTGTTTCCTCCGCAGGATCCACTTCACTCAGCTTCACTCAGCTGCCCAATAAATCCTCTGCCTCTTCCCACTTTAACTTGAATAACAAACCAGGGCTCGGTGTTCCGGTCAGATCCAAACGGAGAGCCGGGGCAAGCTCAGAGACTAGCGGAGGCTAAGTGGCAGTGTGTCCCTCTGTCATGCTGCGGCTAACGCTCCGCTAGCCGCTCCCATCTAGCTCCGGTTTGTCATTCAGGTTAAAGTGGGAGAGGCAGCGGATCTGTCAGGCAGCTGAGTGAAGTGGAGCCTGAGGAGGGGCGGGGTCATCCCTATGTTTCCCAGGTTCTATGTTTCCCGGGTTCTATGTTCCCCGCTTACCACCCAAAAAGGTTCTATGTTTCCCACTTACGAAACGGTAACGGTGGAAACATAGAACCTTTTTTGTGTAAGCGGGGAACATAGAACCTTTTTTGCAGGGTTAAGTGGGGAACATAGAACCCAGGAAACATAGATACACTCCCACAGGAGCGAGGGAATAAAACCTAAACAGCCAATCAGAGTGATCTCTCTCACCGACTAGCTCCGCCACAGATTGATTGATTGCTCAATCGGCTGAAAAGCCACTGACGCTGAAGGGCTGACTTTGGTCAACGGCTGACCGTCGGCTTGGTGTGTCAGGGCCTTAAGTCTCTACGTCAACATGTTCGTAAATCACAAATTAAAAATGAATGTTCCTGTTTTTCTTGAAAATAATAAAGAGGCAATCAAACTGCATAACACACCAACAAGCCTCATCAATCATATGACAGATCAGCCTGTATGAGGCCTGAGAGGGCAATAAAAAGCATTTGCTGCTGCTGCTTGTAAAGGTTATGCGTTTTCAATTGTTACCATGCCCTCAATTTTGATTTATGCTTCTAGATGAGCAAATAATCACTTTTATCAACTCCCAACATTCACTCATCTGGATTACAACATGTGGGTAGTAAAAACAAATTGTTTGGAGAGATTTATTGACCAAATTGAACCAACACTGTAAATGGGATATTTGAAAGTAAGGGGATTGTGCCCTTGGCCACAGAAATTGATCACAATGTGTCAGGTTACACAATGAGTTACCATGTTAATACCGGTCTTTGTTTGTAAAGATCCTGCACTTTGCTGTACGGCACCAGTTATTTTACTGCAGATATTAATCACCTTATTGAGGGTTTTTTTGTGTGTTTTCAGCAAAAACCTTACTTCAAAACCATAATAAAGCTAGAATTCATTGCAGGGCAGTTGTCTTGTAAAGATGAACATAAGAAGCTAGTGACCTGGTGTGTGAACAGAGGCTGGATTTATCCAGTAAGGGGTCACTCAGGCAGGAAATCCTTATATGTATTGCACTTTAGATCAGAACAAAATATGCCATCCTGCCATGTAAATAATGTCAATGCCAAATGATCAGACTGGACATGTCACATCTTGCCATGCATTGGCTCTGTTTGGGATGCGGATGATGTCACAGATGGTTCCATAAAAAAACCCCAGGGAAGCTGCTGTCTGCTGGTCTCTGCCCACATACATCCATGCCTTTATGTTGGTGTAGCAGCAACTGGCTCCTCCATTTGCACCTCTGTTGTTAGTGATGTTACAGCTGATACTGCAGCCCCGAGGCCTGTGTCAAGCAAAGGGGGCATGTCCAAATGAAGCCTGTGTCAAAGACCCTATCGTTTTTCAGGATATCACATGACCAAAGACAAACGAGGCCCTGTTTCTCTGGAATCACATGACTGTGTAATTCGAGTCGGGAAACACATAATGAGGCAAAGTGTTTTGCGTGATCCAAGTGCAGAGGATTGAGTGACTCAGTCACACAAGCACTCTAACCTTTTGTGGGCACACACACACACACACACACATATATTTATATATATATACATATATATATTTTCTCTGTTTATCTACAGCAGCTGATGAGGGTGTGTCATGAGCCTGAGCCGGTGTTCGCACTGTAGTAGTAGGTATATAGGGCTAGTACATCTTCTTCCTCACTAATAATAGCCTACTGGTTCTCTGTTGGAAACAGCCGATGAATTTTTCGTTAGTTCATCACCACGCTGTGCAGGTGCACAATGGCTGTCTAATTGATTTCTGTTCACGTGCTGTCTTGCGGGCCTGCACGGTGAAGTGATACTGGCCAGAAAATAGTCTCAATTGATAGCAAGGTCTGACATAATGTGGGGATGTTTTAAAATTATTGAAATAGTCTAACAAAACACATGCATACTGTTTTTGTAGCTTAAAACCTTTTGGTTACGTGTCCCCCTTATATCTTAAGAACTACTTTTTCTCCGGTAAGATATGGGCCATTTCTCAGAGCAGGAGGCTTGTTGATGGTCAGCATTTCACACAACTTCATGTCCAAAAACCCGAACTATCCCTTTAAGTGGGATTTATACTTATGCGTTGAATCGACACTGTACCTTGACGCAGAGCCTACACCGTAACTTATGCTGTTACCTGATGAGCAGCTCCCCAAAAATGTAAATAATGTCAATTTTATTTATATAGCACAATTCATTACAAGTAAACTCAAAGTGCTTTACATTAAAAAACAAAATATCGCATGCCCCTGCCATGTGCGGCTATGTGACATGGCAGGGGCGTGTGATATTTTGTTTTCACGCGCGTCCGCACACCCGCACATCCCCACACCCACTTGGTTACACATCGCGGTGATGTAGACCTCCTGTCTGTTTTTGTGAGCTGAAAATCATTTTCCTCAGTAGAAATGAAATTTATTTACTTTCATCTCATAGAATAGAAACAATAAATTGTAAAAACAATAAAGCCGCCCCAAAAAAACATTTTAAGTCTTGTGTGTGATTTATTCTGGCTTTGTATGAGTAGAGGGAAGCTCCACCAATAGCTAGGCTAATTTATACAATGTAAAATGCCATAGGTTTGTGCTAATAACATTAGCATGTTGTATTTGTTTGGAAAATGTGTTTAGTATAAGACAGTTGTTTTGTTGGTGAACCTTGTTAGTTATAATGATTTTGTAACATTACCTTTGTTAAATGTTGCTGTTGTACCAGCCTATATACGAGTAGAGGACAGCTAGGCAAAATTTATACAATGTAAAACGTTATAGCCTTGTGTTGATAACATTAGGTTAACACTTTATATTAGGGTCCTGTAATAAGTGTAAATAAGCACCAATTAACAGTCAATGAGCACTTATTAGACATAATGAGATGTTTATTACCATTGATAAGACTATAAAAGTGTATTATAGCATAATTAACAGTTACTATTGCATATAGGAGCATTATAAGCACATAATATAAAACTGATAATGGTTTAAAAAGCTATCATAAATATTAATAAGATGTCTATTTACAATAATTATTATTTATAAGGGTTATTTATAGAATAATAACTACATTTATTACTGGTTTATAAGACACTATAAGACCCCGTCATATTAAATTAATAAGGTGTTACTAATAGTTAATAATGTATCTTTGCAGCTACCTGATCTAAAGTGGGAACAGTGTCATATAAAGTTTAATAAATTATTAATATGATCTCAGGGCTCGAAACTAACGGTGTCCCAATGTCCCGGGGTCTAGAGGTCCAAATATTATCTTTTAACTGTGCCATACGCTCTGCAAGAAGAGCTCATTTCTCCAAGTTGATTACTGAGAGTAACAATGATCCAAGAACATTGTTCTCAACTATAAACCGGCTACTAAATCCTATCCCTGCCAATAACATTCTGGACAAAATGTCCTCCGCTACATATGAGGATTTTGCAACCTTCTTTTCTGACAAAATTACTTCCATGAGAGCGACTATTGTCATAAATGCTGACAATAGCATTAATTGGCCCAGCAAAAATCTCGAAAGCCTATCGAAATTCACTACTATCTCTGATCTGGAACTTTCTAAGCTTGTGAGTGAGTGTAAGACTTGACCTAGTCCCCTCCATACTTTTTAAGAATTGTTTTAACTGTATGCTTCACTCTGTCGGTAAGATTATTAACATGTCCGTTGAAACTGGTTGTTTCCCAGAATCTTTCAAAATTGCAGCATAAAACCTCTGCTGAAAAAAACAAACCTAGATGCTAATGTTTTAAATAACTACAGGCCTGTACCAAATCTCCCATTCTTAAGTAAGATACTAGAAAGAGTTGTCTTTAACCAAATTATCTATTTCCTGAACAAAAATAATATTTTCAAAAAGTTTCAGTCAGGGTTCAGGGCAAATCACAGTACTGAGACAGCCCTCACCAAAGTTGTCAGTGATCTCAGAGCTAGCACTGATGCTAACAAGGTCTCCATTCTAGTCTTACTAGACGTAAGTGCTGCCTTTGACACCATAGACAACAATATTCTTATTGACCAACTTGAGAACTGGACTGGCCTCTCTGGGTGTGTTTTAAATTGGTTCCGCTCAAATATAACAGGAAGAAAGTTTCTTGTTACTATGGGAGATCATGTATCAGGGATACATGAATTACCTTTTGGTGTTGCTCGGGGTAGCTGCCTTGGTCCTCTGCTTTTTTCACTGTACATGCTTCCATTAGGTGACGTCATCAGAGAACATAACCTCAATTTCCACAGCCATGCAGATGACACCCAACTATATATTTCACTAGACCCAAGTGATGACCAATCTGTCTGTCATCTAACATCTGGATTGTCTGCAGTAGACAAGTGGATGCAAACCAGTTTTCTTAAATTAAATGGTGACAAAACCGAAATCTTATTAGTTGGTCCCCAAGCAAAACAGGAGGCAATTCTTTCCAAACTTGGCAGTTTGGCTGTGCAGGTTAAATCTGAAGTCATGAGCCTGGATATTATCCTTGACTCAGACCTAAATTTTAAATCTCACATTAAGAAGGTGACCAAAACAGCTTTTTTCACTTACGGAATATTTCAAAGGTGCGACCATTCCTATCCCAACAAGATCAAATCAATCAAATCAAATCAAATAAACTTTATTGTCCTTTACAGGAAATTCATCTTGGGCTCAGAGTGCATGAAAACTATGTTTACATTGACACACAACACACAGTACACAAACAACAATAGACAAAGTCTTATCTGAAGACTTACAAGTACACATGGTGTACAATAGGACAAGTACCGGAATGCTGTGTTTCCAACCGCCATGCAGGCATCGGCCATTGCTAAGCCCGGCAGCGTAAAGTGCATAGAGAAGTTAAAAGAAAGTTAAAGGAGAGTTGGACAGTTAAAATAATTCATTTAAAAAAAAAAAAAAAATTAAGAGGAGACCATGCTTAGAGATGCCGAAAAACTGGTACATGCATTCATTTCAAGCAAACTTGACTACTGTAATGCTCTCTTCACTGGTCTTCCAAAGCCATCCATTGACAAATTACAATTAATGCAGAACTCTGCTGCCAGGCTGCTAACTAGAACAAGAAAGAGAAAGCATATCACCCCAGTTTTAGCTAACCTTCACTGACTTCCAGTATCTTTTAGGGTTGATTTTAAAGTGCTTTTACTTGTTTTAAGGCTCTCAATGGCTTGGGACCAGCCTACATTACTAATTCTTTGTCGTTTTATAATCCTTCACGGCCTCTTAGATCCTCTGCTGCCGGCTTTTTAAATACAAACTACTCAAATGAGCAAATTGGCAGGTCAGCCTTTTTTAACTATGCACCAAAATTATGGAACTCACTACCCAAGGATATAAGAGAGACAAGCTCTGAACATTTTCAAACGACAATTGAAAACTTATTTATTCAACATTGCTTTCAACTAACTGTCACTATTCCCTGGTTTTTATCCCCATCCTTCACATTTTTTATCTGCTTCCATGCATTCTGCTGTTTTACTTTTATCTTTACATATTATATTGTTCTTGGATTCGTTGTACAGGATTTCTTTTAAATTGTCTGTTTTTATTTTGTTGTAAAGCACTTTGAGCTACACCTCCCTGTATGAAAGGCGCTATATAAATAAAGTTGTTATTATTATTATCATAACATCGAAATGGGTTTTATTTACAACATCATTGCATATGGGTATCTGAATGTCGTTTTTGTTTTTTTGTTTTTTCGTTTGAATATTTTCAATTAAAACTTATGAACAGCAAAAATACAGTGGCTTTTGCTGCACCTGATCTGGCTCCACACACACACGCATGCACACACGGAACCCCTTCTTGGGTCCACCCTCTCCCTCTCTCCACTGTTGCCTGCAGTAATTTTTCTATCTATACAGCTCATAAGCCATCTAATCAGCTGTTTAAAGTGTCACCCCTTCAGAACGAAGCATGTCAATTCTGTTTTGAAATTCGTGTTATTTGCAAAGTCATCACATCATACTTACTTTTAATCGTTTAAACAGAAAGTTAAGAACTAGGAAAGGCTATCGCCAAACCCTGAAAAATGCATCCGGGATAATCACTCAACTCACTGCATGACGGTCACACTGGGTGCCACTCGCCACCTATTCTCGCCACTCCTCATCAGAGCACAGAACCTAGCAAGGCTGAGATGATGCGACACAGAATCCCTCGCTATCGGATCATTATTTGATTATTTTTGATTTCTTTTTACTCGATTACACGCCACTCAGCAACAGTTACTATACTTGATGTTTATCAGATAGTGCTGTCGCATAATTTAAGGAAATGATTATTCCGTCGTTAAATTCAATAGCAAGTCCTTCAGTAACAGAGGTTTCCCGTGCCGACTTTAACTTCTCCCAAATTGATCATCTCATTGATAGCGCCGTAACACTCGACTCTGTAGCTCCTCTTAAAAAAAAAGTTAACAAAGCAAAGAAAGAAGTTCGCTCCTCGGTGTAACTCTCAAACCCGTAAGTTAAAACAAATATCGCGAAAATTTGAAAGGAATTGGCGATTAACCAAACTGGAAGAATCTTTTAGTCTGGGCAGACAGTCTCAAAACGTAAACGTGTCAAGAGGGGCCTCCGCAATGCCAGAGCAAACTATTACGCAGCATTAATAGGGTCCTTTTCAGCACTGTAGCCAGGCTGACTGAGAGTCAAAGCTCTATTGAGCCTTGTATTCATTTAGCCCTTAGCAGTAATGGTTGTATGAGCTTTTTTAATGACAAAATTCTAATTATTAGAGGCAAAATTCATGACCTCCTGTCCTCAGATAGTACCTATCTAACCTCAAACACAGCTGTAACACCTAATATATATTTACGTTGCTTCTCCCCAATTTCTCTTCAAGAATTGGCCGCAGTGATTTCTTCATCTAAATCATCAACGTGTCTCTTAGACCCCATCCCAACTAGGCTAAACAAAAAGGTCTTACCTTTGGTTAACACTCGTATATTAGATATGATCAATATATCCTTACTTAACAGGCTATGTACCACAGTCTTTTAAGGTAGCTGTAATTAAACCTCTCCTTAAAAAAGCCCACCCTGGATCCAGAGGTGTTAGCCAACTATAGACCAATATCTAATCTTCCCTTTCTTTCAAAGATCCTTGAGAAAATAGTCGCAGACCAGCTGTGTGATTTTCTCCATGATAATAATTTATTTGAGGAATTACAGTCAGGATTTAGAGTGCATCATAGCACTGAGACAGCACTAGTTAAAATTACAAATGACCTTCTGATTGCTTCAGACAAAGGACTGGTCTCTGTAGCAGAATCTGATCGTCAATTGTGTCAAACGCTGCACTAAGATCTAATAAAACAAGTACAGAGACTGGAACACTTAATTGGCCTAAAAGGTTCTGCACTAAGCTGGTTTAAATCTTATTTATCTAATCGTTTTCAGTTTGTTCATGTTCATAATGAATCATCCTTACGTACTAGAGTTTGTTTTGGAGTTCCACGAGGTTCTGTGCTCAGGCTGATCCTATTTACTCTATATATGCTTCCTTTAGGTAACATCATTAGAAATCACTCTGTAAATTTCCATTGTCATGCAGATGATACACAGTTGTATTTATCTATGAAGCCAGAAGAAGGTAGTCAATTAACTAAACTTCATAATTGCCGTAAAGACATAAAAACCTGGATGAGCACCAACTTCCTGATGTTAAATTCAGACAAAACTGAAGTTATTGTTCTTGGCCCCAAACAACTCAGAGACTCTTTATCTGATGGCATAGTTTCTCTCGATGGCATTGCTCTGGCCTCTAGCACTACCGTAAGAAACCTCGGAGTAACATTTGATCAAGATTTGTCTTTTAATTCTCATTTAAAACAGACCAGAAAAGATGCAGAAAAATTGGTCCACACTTTTGTTACCTCAAGGCTGGGTTACTGTAACTCTCTATTATCAGGTAGCTCTAGTAAGTCCTTAAAAACGCCCCAGCTAATTCAGAATGCAGCATCACATTTACTAACAGGAACTAAGAAACGAGATCATATTTCTCCTGTTTTAGCTTCTCTGCACTGGCTCTCTGTAAAAATCCAGAATTGAATTTAAAATCCTACTGTTAACTTATAAAGCTCTAAATTGGGTTACAGGGTTACTCGTGGTCCCTAAAGTCTCCTAAAGTAGAACAGGAGCCAGAGCCTTCAGCTATCAGGCTCCTGTCCTGTGGAATCATCTTCCTGTTGCGGTCCGGGAGGCAGACACTGTCTCCACATTTAAGAGACTAGACTTAAGACTTTCCTCTTTGCTAAAGCTTATAGTTAGGGCTGGCTCAGGCTTGCCTTGTACCAGCCCCTAGTTAGGTTGACTTAGGCCTAGTCTGCCAGAGGACCCCCTATATAATACACCGGGCACCTTCTCTCTCTCTCTCTCTCTCTCTCTCTCTCTCATGTTCTATTACTTCATCTTGCTAACTCAGCCATTCTGGATGTCACTAACTCGGCTTCTTCTCTGGAGCCTTTGTGCTCCACTGTCTCTCAGGTTAACTCGTATTGCAGCGGTGCCTGGATAGTGTGTGTGGTCGTGCTGCTACTGTGGTCCTGCCAGATGCCTCCTGCTGCTGCTGTTATCATTAGTTATACTTCTACTGTCATTAAACACATATGATTATTGTCGCACATGTATACTATCAGATATTAATATATACTTTCGACATATTGTACCACAATAGCCAGAATTATAATTATAATATTATTACTTTCATTCATGTTGTTGTAAGCTACTGTCATTACCGTCTGTCCTGCTTCTCTCTCTGTCTCTCTCTTTTTCTGTCTCATTGTGTCATATGGATTACTGTTAATTCATTGTGTTGATCTGTTCTGTACGAAATCTATTGCACATCTGTCCATCCTGGAAGAGGGATCCCTCCTCATTTGCTCTTCTACCATTTTTTTTCCCCTGTTAAAGGGGCTTTTTGGGGGGAGTTTTTCCTTATCTGCTGGGGGTCCTAAGGACAGAGGGATGTCGTATGCTGTAAAGCCCTGTGAGGCAAGTTGCATTTGAAGCAGTTCCTGGATGAAGTGGGACCTTTTCCTGGAAACACCGTCTCTGGTGTAAAACTCAACAGTAAACAAGTGGATGATGACGATTTCCACAAGGTGAAAGATCAACTAATCAGTGGCTTCTGTGACAACCTCACCACGCGGTTTGGCAACCTTGATGAGGGTCTTGAAGGCAGCTGCCACCATGTATGACCTAAGCAACTGGCCTGAGGACATCACTGACCTGGCCACCTTTGGCCTGGCCAGTTTTGAGACTTATGTCACTCACTTTCAGAAAACTGATGATTTGTCTTAGTATGCCAAATGAGAAATGAGATTCCCATGATCCTTTGCTAAAGAAAATACTAACATACTAGAGTGAAAAAAACACATCAGAATTCTTTAATGTTGAAATACTGATTGATATCTGGATGTTGCAATAGGTGCATAATTATTAGAATTATTAACTTCAATGAGTGCATAATGAAGGGTTTATGAATGTCAACAAGACACTGTTCCAACTTTAGATCCAGTAGCTGCAAAGATGCATTATGAGCTGTTAACAAGTGCATATTAATAATTTATTAACATTTATACGATCGTGTTCCCACTTTAGATCTGGTTGCTGCAAAGGATCATTATTTAATAAGTGCATAATTAAGCATTTATTAACTGTAATATGGCATTTATATTAACTTTTTATAGTCTCCTTAATGTTCATAAACATCTTGTTAATATTGATAAATTGTCTACAAATTCTTAAGAATATTCTAGTACCCAATAATATCTTATAAGCCAATAATAAATGCGTTATGTACTACTATTAACACTCATTACATACCATAATATAAAGTGTTACCAACATTAGAATGTTGTATTTGTGGGGGAAATACATCTTTGTCTGTGAATCCTGATAGTTAGAATAAAGCCAATTTGTGTTTGAAATTGTCACGATTAAGCAATGTTTAATGTGCATTTTGAAAAAATTAAACTTTACAGCACATCAGTGTCACAGTCCTGTGTCCTGCCAGTGACCTAAACTGTGATTCATTCAAGTCTGTGTACTGAGTCTGCATCCTGTGGTCCCACATTCAGTGTTCCAAACAATCAGAGGAACCCCACCACCCACTAGTGTTTTGGAGGTGTAACTGAAACAGAAACACCACCGCACAACTATAACTTCTCACAACAGTGTAGGCCACGTGCATAGGCTATGGTGTACGCTCTGTATACACAAGCAAAAATCTGCCCTTAATCAGAAAACCTTAAAATGACAACGGCTTATACAGAACACAGCGGCCAGACTTTTAAATAGAGCAAAGCAGCATGATCACATTACACTGCTTTTAGCCTCTTCACACTGGCTCCACTTTTAAGGCTCTTCGTGGCCTGGCTCCAGATACATTTCAGCCCCTTGTAGTGATCAACATATTAGGCCTCACCAAGGGGCACCGAATATGTTGTGAACATATTTTAGAGCTTCACGCGGAGGCACCAATTATGTTGGGGTCAACTGGCTAGCGGAAATAATTAATAATTATTAATAACAGTTAATAATTATGTTAAATAATGAGACTTAATTAACATTAAACACCTTGTGGGGCACCGTTCCCGTAAAGGGAAAATGATAGCCAGTTAAAGATAGTCTCATAAAATACGCTAAACTATTAATTTGGACTTTTGATTAATAATTAAATTAATGTTGACAACCAAGATTAACAGTAAAGCCTGAAGGATTTTGGAGATCTTGACGCAGCAGTGGTTGACTATTAACCCTCTGCAGTCCACAGCCACACCGGCGTGTCAAAATCACGTGACCGATTTGAGACGACATAGCAACAACACACGGCCTCGCTGAGTCCCCGTTTAATTTTGTGTGGAAAGTTCAAACTTCAAACTTTGTACCACTCTGTAAATCGTCTTGATAGACCATATGGGGGATTTGTGACATATAGCATGTTTGGAGTGTATAGTTAGTGTGTGGTGTAGTGTTTTGGAAGAAGAGAGAGGAAAATGAGCCTCCAATGACCGCACTGAGCAGTACTCGAAGGTCCGCACAAAGGAGCGGACGGTGTGGCAGGGCACGCCCACCAGGTCCGGATCTCCACTGCTCCAGGTGGACAACAGGAGGAGTGTCAATCCTCCTGTTGTCCTCCTGTTGTGTCCTCCTCCTGTAGTGTGTTGTGGTAGACAGGAACTGTTTTTCAGAGTGGCACAAATAATTTGTGTGGCATCTGATTGTTTTGTAAATAGTTGCTCAAAAAATGCCTGAGGTATTGCTTGTATTTTAATGTAAATAGTTATATATAATGTTGTTGTTTGCTAAATTAGGATATATGTTTTTGAGGTTTACAATTAATATTATATTTATATTCTAAGTTAAAAAAAAAAATCGTTCGTTAGACATGTTTGTGGTTTTCACCGTAAAAAATCAAACTTTTTCCTACTCGGATTTTATGTTTTTTTTTGTGTGATTTCAGGTCCAGTGTGTTAATACAGTTTGTCAAAATGAAAAAATAACTGTAAAGTCACACAGGTGAGGTTGTGCCAAAAAGAATGATACCAAACATGGCAAGGTAAACAATTTTTTAAGGTGAAATTTAAAGCTAAAATTAAAATTAGTCAAAAACGGCCAGTTATACTCTAGACCCCAGAGGGTTTTAATTCACTCGTGTGCAACTTTAAACAGACAGCAGGTATGGTTCCAAAGCATTATATTTATTCACAAACTAGCAAAGCAAAACCAAAACACACAAATTCTAACTAACTATATACAAGCTTGGTGCATGTGTGTGTGTGTGTGTGTGTGTGTGTGTGTGTGTGTGTGTGTGTGTGTGTGTGTGTGCGTGCCGAGAGTGCGAGAGAGAAAGAGAAAAAAGAGAAAGACAAAGGCGGGTGTGGTGATCAAAGAGCCGTTTGGCCTACAGTACAAAATGGCTGGCAGAGAACTACAAGATGGCCAAATCAAAGCTTGCTTCAGATCAGGGGAGGTGTTAGTCTGAAAGAAGTGGGAACTTTGAGATGCCTGTTTGATGTAGTTATGTAGTTCTGTTGAAAGCCTATTTGTTAATGAGTCTATGTGAATGTGATATTTGTTGCAAACGGTCTGGATTAGTGCAGAGATTGTTTAGTTGTATGTAAAAGTCTGTTTGTGAACAGTATTAGCAAACTAAACACTTAGCTTTGGCGAAGCCAACTCATCAATGACGTAACTGCAAACAATCACAACAAATACTTAGTAAACAGCATTAAATCATATACAACAAGTTAAACAGTCTTGCTTAGCCTGTAAAGCTGTGATATAGCTATGCCCAGTTACCGATCCTTGAATGGGTGGGAAGAAGAATCGCTTTGGTGGTGTGCTGCTTTGTTAGCCAGCGGAAGAAGGCTGGAAAGAGCTGTGTTTCCAGATGCAATCTTGGTTTGTCCTTTGTTCCAAAGGTGGAACTCTGAGGAAGCTGGTCGCTCAATGTCTTTACAGAGTTAGACACTGGGTGCTAACTCACTTGGTTCTCTTTTTTGCTAAAAAGCTAGTTGCAGACCTTGTGCTTGCAAGTCTACCTACTCTGGTTCACATTGCCTTGAGTGCAGGAAAAAGACAGTCTGTGAGCAATTGCCCCACCTTTGATGGTTCAGGGCAAGTAGCAAGGGCCTGAGCATCTGAGCATTCCAGGCCCAGCAGGAAAAAGGTGTGGGCTGCTCCGCAGTTCCCGAGTAAGAGGAAGACTGTCTGAAGGGAGCAGACCTTCTACAGATGCCTGTGACATCAGAGTCACATGTCTCTGTAAAAGTCCTGTCCAATCAAGTTGTGAGACTTGTGTCTCACTGAGGTGTGAGGTGAGACATCCTGGAGATGGCTGTCAAAAGGCTGTCTTTGTTTGGAGAACAAAGAGCATGCAGAGAAGGAAGCCTTTAAATGTCCAGTTTAGATTTTACCAAATGACAAATCATCTGTGGTCCTGTGAATCCCAACACCCTTTAATTCTTTATGAACCTTTGCATAGCTTGAGATCCTCGGGCAGAGGTCTTTTGTATGTTCAAGCTAAGGACTAAAGGAGACAGGGCTTTTAAAATCAGGGCCCTGAAGCTCTGGAATGACCTGCCCAAGAATAAAAGGCTGTCTGAATCACTGTCTTCTTTTAAGTTTCTCATAAAAACATACTTATATTGCAAAGCATATTCTGACTTTATCTGACCTTTTATTTTATCTTTTACTTTGGTGACACTATATGACATTGTAGTTTGTTTCATATTTAAAAGGTGTTCAGTTTTATTGTAAAGCACTTTGTAACTGTGTTTGATAGGTGCTGTATAAGTAAAGTTTATTATTAATATTAATTATTATCATAGCTGTATCAGTGGGTGTTTATTGTGCACAAAATAAGGTAAGGAAAAGACTAGAAAATGTACTTGTACAAGCAACACAAAGCAAATTTGAGGCTTTATCAGAGGTGTTTTAAGTTGCATTTTTCCATTTTAAAAGACAGAAGACATCGAGGTTGAAGACGAAGTGGTTGGTTAGGCAAATATACATCACCTCCATTGAAGAGCAGAGCACAGCCTCTTCCCTAAGCTTGTCTACGGAGCCATCTGGGACTGTCGCAATCTCAGTGGATGAGACAGACCTGAATGGGGCTAGCCATGCATGTATATTTGTGATGTGTTCCAGATAGTTAATTTCTGGCTGGACACTGCTGAGCTCATGCCCTCAGCTTTCAGGTCACTGTATACACCAGATCCTAGTTACCGCCAATATTTTGAGATATTTGAGCCATCTGGAACATGTTATGGAAAAACTAACCTCATTAATGAACATATACATTTTAAGTGGTGTTGGAATGCATGTATCTCTGCACACCCAAAGCCTCTGGATGGTAAGCCATGATGCAGATACAAAGGCATGTTCACCCACAAAATCAATCAATCAATTCAATTTTATTTCTTTACAGCATACAACATCCCTCTGTCCTTTAGACCCTCACAGTGGATAAGGAAAAACTCCCAAAAAAAACCCTTACTGGGGGAAAAACCTTAATTTATTACAACTTACTCACAAGTTGCCTAATACCTCAAGCTGATTTCTCATACATAACCATCTATCAAGCCAGATATCAGCCAGCCTGAGCCCTCAACCAAAAGCCATTATCCACTATTTTCCAGTCAGGCCAGCTTTTGTCCACCATTAGTATTCAGGTCCAACCA
Source organism: Epinephelus cyanopodus (assembly GCA_026686955.1). NCBI lineage: Eukaryota > Metazoa > Chordata > Actinopteri > Perciformes > Serranidae > Epinephelus > Epinephelus cyanopodus. The sequence goes on along the minus strand of CM048923.1, from coordinate 40,884,080 downwards.
ATCCCTCATCTGTTACAGCCATTATCATGCTATTTACCGCTCACACTGAAGAGCCAAAATCTTTACAGGGCCTCATTTGGCACCAATTGACACTAAATTTGTTAATGTGTGTACAAAACTTCCCCAGCTCCTATTTATGAAATATTTTATATTTCACATTCAAAGGATCTCACCTCCTATCCTCAACTGCATTTCTTAATTTATGTCTGCACCACTTAAGTTGTTTTGGGACACACATCTCCAGGATATGACAGATAAACATAAACTTTAAATGTACTAATTCATAATTAAAATGGCTTGTTATCGTTTTATACTTTGTATTTGACTGAGATGTGTGTGTGTGTGTGTGTGTGTGTGTGTGTGTGTGTGTGTGTGTGTGTGTGTGTGTGTGTGCATGCGTGTGTGATACTCACTGAGCCTTCAAAAGCACAAAGATGTAATGCTGGAAAGAACAGGATGATGCTGTTGATTTTATTAGTTCCATAAAAAAATCTTCCATTTTATGCTTATAGTAGTTTTACAGCAAAAGCAAACAAGAATGAAATGCAGACTTTCATTTGAATTAAATGTTAAGATCAGCATCAGACCATGTGAGTCTCAGTAATAATTGTTAATTAGTCCTTCACATCCATTTGCCATAATGTCCAGACAATGTTGGGGGTAATGTGTTACAAAAGTAACTGTGTTACAGTACCCCCAAAAGTAATCCATTTCAGTAATAGATCATGTTGTAGCAGTAGCAAAGTAATATAACATGGTACAAAAAAATTGGGGGTAATATTATTACATTTACAATGTCACACGTTACCACCAAAAATAAACTGTTTATTGTTTTTATCTGTCATTCATCCACTTCTGCCTGTGTCCCAACAAAAAGAAATTTCCCCTAAAGGTTATTGTGTGTTGTCATGTCATTACTGACTACATCAAAGACGGGTGCCACTGATCTGCACATCTGGGTCATACCGTACTGTGCGTTTTCATGTTCAGAGTGTTTCCATTAATATGACAGCATACAATGTATCTCATTTTACTTTTTTGTTGGATATGTTATACACTTGCAGAACAACACTGGCACACAATCTCGTTCTTATAAATAACTCTCTGGGGCTGTTGTAGCTGACTGGAATGCTGGGATTGTTTATTGCGTTTCATATTATAGACCCACATATATTTATCCATATCTCATAATTATCAGACTCACAGTGCACAGAAAGCTAGCATAGCATTAGCTAGCCAAGCAAAATAACACAGTGCCACAGCTAAAAACAAACCATATGATTGGTTGATGCCTCACTACATCATTGAGGCACTAAAATAATTTGAGGCCTGCTCAACTTTTGTTTGTTGCGCGTCATGCACAGTGTCAGGAGAAGGTTTGTGAGGGACAATGTGGGCCATCCACCCCCAGCATGAAGTTTAGTCATCAGACTTGTCATGGTACCAAAATTGGGACCCACGGTACGATAACAGTGAAAGTATCACAGTTCTGAGTAGTATCATGATACCACAGCAAAAATTAGGCAGATGTGCCTTTTTTCATTTATAAAAAGATAAATCACTTTTCTATAGGCCTAATACATCAGTGACATTTCAATGGAATAAATTACTTATTGACTTATTCATACTTCAAAAACAGCATCAATAAGTGATTAACATTGGGGGGGTCAAAATAAAATAAATAAATGAAATAAGAATCAACCGGACACCCTCCTCCCCTGACAAGTAAAGAACAGTCCCTCCACAAGTAAAGAACAGTCCCTAAAGTGTGATGAGGTTTGTGGGCCGTTACCTGCCACTAAGAGAGAAATGTGAATGACTCGTTTCTCCTCAGACACATCACACCTGTGTGCCGCCATGGCTTGGCTGTTCAGGTATTTCTGGGCAGTCATGAAATCAACAAAGAGGAAATTATTGGAGCTGGAGCCGGACTAAGCCCTTATCTTGAACCGTATTTGACAGGAATACGGCTTCTGTGACCCCTGTTCAACCCACAACCGTCAGGATTCGCCTTTCGTTTCTGCTGCTGGTTGAAATCTGTACTTGCACTGTAGCATATATAAACAAATCTAACCTCCAAGTAAAAAGAAATAAAAAATAACTTTCACTGCTTAAAGATACTCAATAGCTCAGCTAATACCTGAAATGTCACTGGATACAAACCACTGCAGCAGCATACTGAGTGCCAGGTGGCCAGCGCGCGCCATTATTGGATGACACATGGACACTCACTCTCTTGCGATTGTACTTTGAACTTATCCCACAGTAGTGGTACCGTGAGGTACCGTAGTACTATGGTACTCCAACAATGCTAGCGCGGGTGGCAACCAATCATGTGGGACATGGTTTCAATTTGTGTAACGCATGAAAAGAGACAGAAATGCTGTGCAGACGTCTGGTCACCCTACTTAGCCACTCGCAAGCAGCAGCTAGTAGGGGGCCCCATTAGGGGGGATTCCAATGTGATGTCGTCGTTGCAGTGTCTATAGGGGTTCCATCATATTGTCATTGATATGGACCAATGTCAGCCGTCTCTGGTGGCCCCCTTCCAGCTCGGGGCCCTAGGCAATTGCCTAGTTTGCCTGTCCGGTTGCGACGGCCCTGACACAGGGTATAGTTTTATACAGTCCATGGCAGCAACAGTCATGATTACAACAAAGTCACAAACAAAGTCACTATTTAAAGCCCAATAATATCTCACTGGAATATAAATATTCCTGCTTACATCACATACTGAGTGAAGAAAGTCAGCATCTCAGCATGAAGACAAACATCAGAATCAGTCATTCAGTATGTTTACATGCACAGCTTAATCGAACTATGTGCAAAATTCGATTTTGGCATCTAGTCAGACTTCTGTCCTTGTCCCAGTTTACATGCAACCGAGAAAATCAAATTACTGACGGGAACGTGTCCTCCTCCTCAACACTAGGTGGCAATATGCATCGTTTCAGCGGGTTAATACGGCCCCCTTTCCGGTTGACCTGTTATGTCACTTAATAATAAAAAATTGGAGTCAGGCAGCAGACCGGTGTTATGTCCCTACTGGATTCCAATTTAACTGGTTTCCTTATCAAACAGCTGCAGATGTGCTGCGCCTCTGTCAGCAGATTTGTCACAAATTCAGACTGTAATGTGGCCCTGAATATGTTTGTAGACTCATGGAAAAAGAACAAGAAACATTGATAAATATGTTTGGGTATTTTCAAGGCAAGCCGAGGGTAACCAGTTGTCTCAGGTCAATCCAAATCAAAATGTACCTGGATGCTGACGTAATTTACTAATACCTGAGGAAAGCCGTGCGCGCGGTGAGTCTCAGTGGCTCACACAGGTAGACATGTGGTTTGTGTTATATTGTCTTTTGCTGACGTGAAATCAAATATATCATATTTTCTTTAATTTCTTTTTTTTTAATGTCGCTGGTACGTAGTGCTCACTTACAGAAGCATATTCCCTGTGGCAGATGTGGGCTGTGACTTTAAAATCGCCAGTAATATGTTGTGTATGTTTGTGAATTTGTGACAAATCTGCTGACAGAGGCGCAGCACATCTGCAGCTGTTCGGTAAGGAAACCAGTTAAATTGGAAACCAGTAGGGACATAACACCGGCATTTTTGAACAATAGCAAGATGGTTAATCGTACACCTTTGTTCATCTCATACGTAATGTACGCGTTACTGATTGTGCGGATAAGGTGCACGCTATCCCTTGTGGTCATGGTGATTTCGAGAGGCAGACAAGAACACCGTATGCTGTTGGAGGGCTACAACAATAGCATGTCTTCTACACTTTGTGCCGTCGCTACTGACCCGGACCTTTCGTTCTTGTTGGATGCGGGTTCGGAGCACAGACTGGAGAGGTTTCCAGACACAGAATGGAAAGACAATTTCCGAATGACGCACAGATCATTCGAAAAACTTTGTGGACTGATGGAAGGTGTTTTGAGCCCCCAAGAAGTGATTGTATGAGCATCAATTCCACTCCAGATGAGAACCGCCATTGTTCTGTATAAACTGGCCAGTCGTGCAGAGTACCATGTCATTGCAAACCAGACAAATCAACGGTGAAAAAGTTTGTGTACTGCTTCTGCAAAAAAATGGTGTCCTCAGTTATACACAAACTCATAAAAGTGCCAACCGTGGAAGAAGCATGTGCCACTGCCATGCTGATATTTGTAGAATTTATTTCAAATAATTCAAAAAGAGGACGTCATGGATAGGGGCACAGTTGATACATACCTCTGTTTCCTTTGTCCTACCAGCACGCAGGGCATCTAGTCTTCGCTGCTCCTGTTCCGTTGTTTCCACGGAGCTCCTCGCACCAGCTCCCCTGCAGGTATGGGACCGACCCCGGCGTGGGCTCCACCTCGACCTCGACCTCATCCCTTTTTCCCTCTCTCCCGAGATGATAGCCACTCGCTACAGCCAGCCTCAGCAGATGGGTCACTGCTGCTGCTCTTAGGCTGGATTGCACCAACAAGGTTTAACTTTAAAATCAGATTAAATCATGGTTTAAGTTTAAATTCTGTTGCACCAGACTTTAGACCTAGTTTAAAATTAAGACAGATTAAATTTAAACCTCTCTTTAAACCTCAGTTTAATTTTTCCTCTAAACCAAGTTTAAATTTAATTCTATTGCACCAGAACTTTAAACTCCAGTTTAAACTGTGATTGAGAATTAATTTTAAACTGACAGCTGGGAAGGTTTAACTTTAACAATGGCTGCATTTTTGAGGTGGATAGAGCAAAATAATGAAGTTCCTCAAAGAAAACTGAGAGACAGGCTCAATCCTCTTGAATTTTATGATGAAGAGGAATTTTTGGTGAGATACCGGTTTACCAAGGAAACAGTTTTGGAGCTGAACAGGAAGACTGGACCAACTGTCAAACATGGCAGTGACAGAAATGCAGCTGTACCACCAATGCTACAACTCCTGGTTGCCCTGAGGTTCTATACTACTGGCTGTTTCCAGAGGGTGGATGGAGACCTGCTCGGTCTACACAACTCCGATTCTCTCCAACAGTGGAAACAGCTGCTGGTTTTTGCTAGCTAGCAACAATGTAATGTTTAATCGGAAAAGCACCTGTTGAAACAGTCTCCCGCTTTTTTTTTAATATAAATCCGGGGTCCTGACAGCACGCTTCCGATGTAGCCTTTATATTTAATTGCATATTTAATTATTAATTTTAATTTAGATATCCACAATTATCCCTATTGATTTAAATCAGTTTAAACTAAGTTTAAATTCAGTTAAGCTGAGTTTTACTAAACTAAGATTAATTTTAAATGGTGCAACAGAGCTCTGCTTAATTTTAAACCTGGATTAATTCATTTTAAACCTAGTTTTACTAATCTTTGATTAGAGCTGATCTTAGATTAAATTAAACCTTGTTGGTGCAATCCAGCCTTAGTAGTTAGAGCAAAATCAAAATGTAACTTACAGTAAAATGTAGGTGGTTTTGATAATAATACATTTATAAATAAAACAAACTTTGCAGTACTTAGCTGAGTTCACATTATCACATTATACTAGCAGAACACACACATGTAGCCTACGTCTTGGTCTGGTCATATGTTCAGTGTAGTTTTAGCTGGAAGGTGAATTAAGTTATACATAAAATTAAACGCACACAGAGTAAGTGTACAGGCGTTACCTTATTTTTATTTGGACAGTTTTAGCTAACGTTAAAGTTACCATATCCACCAAATTAATTTTCAGCAATTAGCGGCTAACTTAGATTGTATTTGCAGGAAAGCAGAGGTAGAGGGAGGTGTGGCTCATGACACACTTTGTTTTGCTCTACAGGCAGTGCACAACAGCAAACCTAGTGGTAAAAAAATTTCACTTATTGCCCCTTTAAAATATGTAAACATGAACTATATTACAATAGTGTGCTGGAATCTGAGCTGGAATGTGCTGGAATCAGATCTATTTTCACGTGGTGATAGGTAGGTGTACAGTTCTCTTGTCCTCGGTACCCATACCCTGTGTGTCTGCTTGGAGGTGCCATTGAATGCTGAAAGCTGTGGATGCCCTCCATGACTGCAGCGACCATCCTGGAATTACTGTCCATTATGCTGTTGACCAGGCATTCTTCTCTTTCTTGGCTCTGCTGCATTTGCTGCATCCAGGTTGCCTGAATCCGCTCCATCCTTTCCAGCACCGTGTCGATGTTGGCAACATGGCGTCTCCTTCCTGATGGTCCTGCAAAATGATTTCACACATGAATTGTGGTTGATTACATTTTCAGGGCCTAGGCAATCTATATGCGAAAACCAAAATGTGCATGCACGGTTGCTTATTGTTTTTTGCTACCATAACTTACTCGGTAAATGCAGAGTTTGAGGGCTGCTGGTGGTATCGGTCTCTGTTTCTTCTGACCCGTTGGCTGCCTCCGCCGCCATCTCCTCCATTTTATCTAAGCCCCCCGCCTCTTGCACAGATGTGTCTACAAAGAGCACAGCAACATGTTTACAACTCACATAAACTTCCTGGCAGGCTGTTTATTTACACCACAGGACCCTCGTTGCTACACATAGCTTGAATTGATACATGCTAACATAGGCTAACGTAGGCTAATTGTTTTCCGCTCACCTAAGGGACTCTCAAAACCGATGTCCACGCCATGATGGTTGACTTGAGACAAAGACCTGGGTCCAAGCAGCTCCTCAAGCGCGTCGCCAAACAGACAAGCGACCCGATTGTGGCCACTTGTACTGTTGTTTTTCCTGGCCTGGTAGTAATTTGTTTCCACTGAATGCAGATTTGCTCTGGGGTCCACGTGAAGCCACCTTCTTTCATTTGTTCAGCAACCTTTTTGAAGAGGTCTCCATTTCTGGTTTTTCTCCCGTCCATGTATTTTAAAATGTTCAACTCCTTCAGCAGGGTTAGCATGAGCGCAAACTTGTCGTCTTTCCAAAAATGAACGTTCTTCGGAGCTTCTGCCATGTTGCTGCTCTGGTGGTTCTTTATTGTTTTTTTTTCTTCTGCGACCGGCTTTCTTGTTCCGGGGTCATACGCCAGCGCGGAGGTGTGGAGCATTCGCACATGCATTGTCTAATTTAACTCAGATTAAGGCATATACATGCCGGAGAAAATCGAATTCCAATTGCATTATCTGGGTATCTAAATCGGAGTTGAAGAACTCCGATATTATTATATTATGAGAGACTGTGGACAGAGCAGATTTAAATATTCTACATGCTGATCACATGTATTGATAAAGTATTGGCTTGGCTGGCAGAGGTTTTATCGCACTTACTTACAGTAACAACCGTAGTTGTTGTCAACTAGAGTAAACTTTAAGTTATATTCCCTTCATCTGTACTGCGGCCTCTCTGCTGTTGTCTGACTTCTCTCTGTTGAGTGTGTGTGTGTGTGTGTGTGTGTGTGTGTGTGTGTGTGTGTGTGTGTGTGAGCCTGCACACTGTGAGGAGGGGGTCAGCCCTGACATGCAGAGAGCAGGAGAGAGGTTGCAGAATGATGATGAAACCGAAACTTTAAAAAGTGACGCTGATAATGGCGTAGCTTGCTATTACTATGGCCTTGATTACATTTGCCTTTGGTTGTTTAATACCGGGTCTCTGTACCGATCCCTGAACGGGCGTTTGATGAAGTCTCCGGGTTGGCCGGTGATAGATTTGTGTCAAACTGTCGTTATAGCCTGTCCGAGCAGTTCATGCCAGGGCACAGGGCCAGATTGCGAGTAATAATAATAATGAAACTTGAAAGGTAAGATAATATAGATGTGACTGCTCTCCCTAGATATACATGAGCACAAAAATGCTGACAATTCAGTGGCATGATATATCTAATCTTTAGTTTCAAGCACTCGGCTCTTCAACAGAAGTGGTGTTACACTGCTAAGATGTTCTTAATTATTTTACGTGGGTGCTCACTTGTACATTATCCATGGTGGTTGGAGGCTCCTGTTCACTTAGCATTTGTTTATTTTGCTCACTTGACTTGGAAAGTTCAACATGGTATGTTTCATCGCAGCATACACAACGCGTTTAAGCCCAGTTGTGTTCTAAGCCAGGCTGCTTTTGGTTACTTTGAGCTAATCCTCTCAGAGTTTTATGTTTGTCATAATAACATTGCCAGCTATAACATGCAAAGCTGCAAAGCTCAGATCTGAATCGTAGCAGGGGGTGTGCTGAAACTCCACAAGGGGAGAGCCAAGTCTCTGTTAAGATTGTTCAGAAATTCTGAGGAAACGTTATGTTCAGTAACACTAAAAAACATTACACTACAAATATTTTAAGCATGAGGCAGTCAGCAGTAACATGCAGAGTTTTAAATTAGTTTTCACCCGAAACATTAGTTTTTAAGTTTAATTCTTGGTTTACATTTAACCCTGCAAAAAAAAAGATCTTTTTCACAGCAGACATTTAAACACATCATTGCAGAAAAAGCACAGGTGATGAGCTTCAATAATAAAAGTGCTGAAGGAACTTATGAAGTACCAGATAGCCCCCTTGAATGTAATCAGAGCTCATTTAATGAGAGACTGTCCTAAGAAGAAAGACGGCATCGGTAGTTTCAGCAAAAAGATATTTATGTTCTTGTGAGAAAGCCCTCTAGAGGCTGTGGTAATTTTGATGGGAGCATAGAAGAAAGTTCAATAGTCTGTCTCTGCAGACCCGGAGACTGCAGACTCAGACCCGCAGTTCTGGACCAGCAGTTCTAGACCCCTTGTTTTTTGCCACAGTGTCCCCTACTGGAGGGCTGTATAACTGCAACTAAATCAGTGTCTCACCCAAACAGCACAGTTTGAAACAAATTACACTTTTAATGCTTTGGGCTCTAGTTTCCCGATGCAGCGCAGGGTGGCGCAGGGTGGCGAACCCCGTGCAGAGCTAGTTTCGAGCAGCACAACCCGAGGCGCGCTCAGTTTGGCAGACCAAGGTGCGCTGAGATGGGTGTGGCGGCGCAGCAGGGGGAGGTGTCGACAGATCCAGCTTGGCGCAGTGACAGTTCTCATGCCAAAAGGCTTCAAGGAAGGTGCACTAAAAGCTCGCCAACTGAAACCACATCTACTGTCAGCGCAGGTGGAGTGCAGCCGGTGTAAGCCGAAGTTTGGCTGACCGGTGGCCAGTGCGCACACATCACCAAAACCTCACAGACAGGTTTTCAGAATGTCAGGCACATTAACGATGCAATAAATACCCACAAACACCACTATTCAATGCAACTATCTGCAATCAGCACATAAATGTATCTACATTGACTGTCCTGTCACATCTGATGTCAGATCAAAGGGGATTGGCACCGTTTGGCATGTTTGGCACGCATAATGGAAACCCAACCTGATTTGGTTAACACAGCTGCAAAATAATGAGCTCACATCCCTCTCAGCCAACCACAAACAGCCACAGCATCAGATAGGGAGTATATATTCAGCATCTGTCATCTTAGAAAAGTCAAAAGAAAAGAAACAGAGTGAGACTGCGAGAGAGAAAGAGAGAGCGCGCGCACATGAGAAAAACGCAACATTGATTTGCAATTGTGGTGACCTCCTCCCAGGCTACCTTTGCATCATCAGCCCGTGGAGGTCTGCTCGCAGTTCCGTATATTCAGACACTGCAAGCTTGGACCTCTCGGACCAAAACATCAGTTTCCTCCTGGGAGGAGTTTGGCTGTCTGACGCTACTGTTCTCTTCCGCCATGGCGAATTGAGTAAACTCTCATTACGCCTTCGCGCGGCACATTTAAAGGCGAGGAGAGGGGCTCATTTGATTGGTGTGATGTGTGTAAAACCCACTCTACGCCTTCTCTCCTCCCTCTTTCCGACTTGCGCCGGATGGAGGGACGGAGGTGGGAAAGAGGAGTAGCTGCGCCAGGGCGCATGGTGTGCCAAACTTACAAAATCCGCCTGGCCACACCCAGTTGGCGAAGCGCAGGTGCGCCGCCTCCGCCAGTCTGCAAAACTAAAGCCCTTTCTTACAATTTACAATTTTAAAATTTTATTACACCCGTATAAAAATACCAAGATTTAATTGTTGATTTATGCTTTGGTGTTGTTCTGCATTATTATTGTTTGCTGGTTGTTTTGTATGGTTTGATCCAACTATTTTAGTTCTTTATGTCTTAATATTCATCAGATTGCTCTGACTGGCACGCCAAAAACTTGCACTGCATTGATCAAACCCGCTACAACATATTATAGGAAATGTCGGGTCTTGGGTGTCCAGTCCTCATTTTTGTTGTGGGAATTTGAAACAAAGGCTGTGAAATACTGAAATGGTTTGAAATGTTTTATTGTGTGCAGTGGTTACATCACACATCAGGGAGATCGGCAGAGAAAAAAAAGAAATCAAACATATCACAAAATTGAAAACAGAAACACTTAGAAAAAAATGAAATACCTATCACAGTCTACACTGAAATACTGAAGATTCTGGAGCATAGCAAATACATTATTATATCGACATATTAACAACATTACCTACATGCACGTGCGTTTCTCCAGTTGGGACAAGGTTTCCCCTTTCTGGATTGTTATGTGCACCTTAAAAAGATAGTGCCTAATTAATCAAAGTTTATTTTGTACACACACACACACACACACACACACACACATATGTACATAATACATATATACATGTGTGTGTGTATATATATATATATATATATATATATGTGTATGTATGTGTATGTATGTATGTATGTTGTGTGTGTGTGTGTGTGTGTGTATACATTTATTTAGAGTTAGAGTCCCACTGATTGTCACACACCCTGATTGACCCATCCCCTGAGGTAGCAGGGAGCAGCAGCAGTGCCGCGCTCAGGAATCATGTGGTGATGATTTACGGTGGAGGAGGTATGTGCTCTCAAATCAAACTTTTTTGAAGGATTATTTGTTTACCTGAAGTGTCTTGAAACGAATTTCACCGCTGATTGTTTCCTTGATAGACTCTGATTTTTTTATTTGGCTACTTTTTGTCCAATGTGCCAAACAATTGAGAGCGGTGACCAGGGACGGTTTTTGCTATGGGTAATGTGGGCGATCACCCAGGGTGCAATCTCTGTGAGGGCGCATGCGCCCTCAAAAAAAAAAAAAAAAAAAAAAAGACTCACCAGTTTTCTAGACTACCGCTCATTTCCAAGTCAAGTTAGCGGAGTGGGCGCTGGGGCACCCCTATTATCACGTTTCAACTAGCAGCAGAAAGGAAAGGCGAATCCTGATGGTTGTGGGTTGAATGGGAGTCAAAGACATATTGGATGTTTATTTTTGAATGAAATGGCAAGTTCTAACGAGTCAGAAACCACTCCTGTTAAAGACATGGATGAGGCTGCAGCGCATCTGCCCTCACCTAGACCATCATACCTTGATGAAGTGAAAGGAATAAAGATAAAGATACAATGATAACCCTTTTACTTTTATTATTATTATCTTATTATGTCAACTGAAGAATTAAATTTGTTTATTTGGGTGTTTTAGCTCTTTTCTCTAGAGCAGAAACTGATGCAAATGAGCTCATTAATCAATGAGGGGAAAAACATCATGATTCGAAGATTAGTCGGCTAAAGGAAAAATCCGTCAAATCAGATTCGACTATGAAAATTCTTAGTCGGGGACACCCCTAATCAACATCACCAAGGGTAATTAACATTAAATCACCTCGTGGGGCACCATTCCTGTAAAAGGAAAATGATTGCCAGTTAAAGATATCAGTCTCATAAAATACGCTAAACTATTCATTTGTAGTTTTAATTAATAATTACATTAATGACAATAACCAAAATTAACAGTAACGCCTGAAGGATTTCAGAGTTCTTGACACAGCAGAGGTTGACTAATGCTGCACAAGAGTGAATGAATAAACAGATAGCAGGTATGATTCCAAAGAATTATACTTATTCAAACTCACTTTTTGCTGTATTGTCCATTCTACAATGACCTAAGAGAAACACTCTTTGACAAAGTATCAATACATGTAGGTCTGTCCCAGGATAACCAAATAATTAGATGGTTATTTGACAATCATATATTTGCAATGTCAAATTATATCCATAATGCCTGGAACAGAAGAAAGCAAGCAACTTATGCACACAGATAGATCGTGGCTCTAAAGAATTTCCTTTTTATTTTGTTGTACTTATTGGTATTGATCGTTACTTGCAGCTTATAGCGTATATGTCATGTTTACGGTTCTGTGTTGGAGTGATGGCACTGGAAAATGTTTTGTTTAAAATGTGTCTTAGGGATGGGCTGTCTTGGCAGCCAGACACGAAAATAAAATTTCATTCATTCATTCATTTATTCACAAAGTAGCAAAGCAAAAGCAAAACACACAAATTCTAACAAACTATATACAAGCTTGGTGTATCTGTGTGTGTGTGTGTGTGTGTGTGTGTGTGTGTGTGTGTGTGTGTGTGAGAGAGAGACAAAAAGACAAAGGCAGGTGTGGTGATCAAGGAGCCGTTTGCCTACAAAACAAAATGGCTGACAACAGAGAACTACAAGATGGCCGAATCAAAGCTGGCTTCAGATCGGGGGAGGTGTTTTTTTGACCATGTGGTCAGGACAAAGACAAAGGAAAAGAAGCGGGAACTTTGAGAGGCCTGTTTGGGTGTAGCTCTGTTGAAAGCCTGTTTGTTAATAAGTCTATGTCAATGTGATTTGTGTTGCAAATGGTCTGGATTAGTGCAGAGATTGTTTAGTTGTGTGCAAGAATCTGTTTGTGAACAGTATTAGCGTTCCCAGGCCAGCCGGGTGATGTAATCCCTCCAGCGTGTCCTGGGGTGGCCCCGAGGTCTCCTCCCTTTTGGACATACCCAAAACACCTCCCAAGGGAGGTGTCCAGAAGGCATCCTTACCAGATGCCCAAACCACCTCAACTGGCTCCTCTTGATGCGGAGGAGCAGCGGCTCTACTCCGCTCTACTTCTACTACTTCATGGAGGAGCAGCGGCTCTACTCCATTCTACTTCTATTACTTCGTTTTTTTGGTCACTACCCAGAGCTCGTGACCGTAGGTGAGGGTTGGAACGTAGATCGACCGGTAAATCCAGGGGCAGAAATCCCGGGGGGGACAGGGGGACATGACCTCCTCTCCAGTAAAGCTGTACCCCCCTAGAATAATTTGAGACACAATTAATAATTTTTGAACAATGCAGTAGTATTTATCAAAAGCACAATGTAAGCGGTGCTCATTATAATCACACAATAATGTGCTAATTAAATCTTAAAAGATTGGTATGAAAGCTGGTCAGGGCATATTTGTCCATTTATGATTATGAATAAATGTGGAGTGGAAACGCTCATGCATGAGCACCAAGTTCCTACATTAATTTAGAGGCTTTACAAATATGCCGAAAATAATGTGTATATTTCTGGCTTTCTGCTACCTCCCAGGGGTCTGCCCATTGGTCCGACAGTCCATTGGTCCGACCACATTAAACCCACTGCTCCGAAGTCCCATTGTTCCGAAATCATCATGATGCCCTGTGGTTAAGGTCTGGTTAGGTTTAGGCACAAAAACCACTTGGTTAGGGTTAGGAAAAGATCATGGTGTGGGTTAAAATGAAAAAGAAAGTGGCAAACACATGAGCCGTGAGCCTGCTCCGCCTCAAGCCTTTCCCAGCTGACCCAAAGCCGGTCATGACGCACCATCAAGGCAGAAATATGCCCACCAGGAGCCATTCAGCACCGCGGAGAACTCCCTACACAACCCTGACCCCAGAGTTAATAACAGGAGATTGTGGTGTTTCACTCTCTCCTCTCTATGACATTTGTATCTCAACCGGTAGCCTACTTTTTACACAAAAACAGTATAGCCTGGTATAATCACAAATTGGAACAACAGGAAGTCAGACTAATGAGAGGTCGGAACAATGCTACAGCACCACATCCCGATCCCGCAGTGGTTTTTTTAGCCCTCCATTCCCACCCACAGCAATGTTCAAACCGCCCGCTCCCGCGATATTTGCGCTGGGTCCCGTGGGACCCAATCCCAATGCAGCCCTCTAGTGCGCAGCAGCAGATCTCACAGCACACTGTTTATAAACCAGTTTACCAGTTTAATTGCAGGAAATATTTAGTTGTTAAGCCATGTCTCATAAGTATAGACATTCACTGTATATCCACTTTTCTACATGTGGCTGCTGCTGGCTGGAGTCTTGACTCTCTCGTTATCAATAACTTGCAGTGCTGAGATAAATGTTTAAAGTCCAAAAAAAGTAATTTATTACGAACAGGTCAATAAAACAGGTTTCAAAATTCAAAAACGAAATATTCAGTATTACACATTTTCTTTGCTTACTATTCTTTCAAACATTTTTTAAAGTTATGATCTCACTGCCGGTAAAAAAACAAAAAAAAAAACAAAACGGTTTTCTCCTCACACCTGAGCCAGAGAAAAAAGAGGGACAGAAGGAGAGAGATTGAGTTTTTGTCTTTGATGAATGAAGCCTTACTGTTTTACTGCTATTAAACAATGAGAGACATGTTTTCTCCGTTTACTTAATAGCATAAATATTCACACTATTGAGCATGGGGAGACAGAGCCCTGCTCTGCTCCAGACACACTCAGCACCTTGGACAGCACGGCGCACCTGACTGTTGTCGATGTGTACATGTTAATTTGATTTCAGTCATTTTGTTTTAAATCTGGACATGTGCAGGTGGACTCAGCCAGTGCTAAGAAAGGTCCTATGCCTGCCTGTTGGAGAGATAGAGAGAAGATTAAAGCATCATATTGCAGTAAAAGATGCTGTATAAAAGACAGGCTACAACTTTTTTTTCCTTGTCCCCCCCTGGAATTATTCTGTAAAATTTTACTGTTTATTGTCCCCCCCCAACTATGAAATGGGATTTTTGCCCCTGGGTAAATCGAGAGCTTCACTTTTTGGCTAAGCTCCCTCTTCACCACAACGGACCGGTTAAGCGCCTGCATCACTGCTGACGCTGCCCCAATCCGCCTGTCAATCTCCCGCTCCATCCTACCCTCACTGGTAAACAAGATCCTGAGATACTTAAAGTCCTCCACCTGAGACAGGACCCGGCCTCACCGAATTCCTCCCACGCCTAAGTTTTTACCTCCGTGACTGCTGCCGCTGCACTCTGCTTGGACCGTTGGTAGCCATCAGCTGCTTCCGGAGACCCACAGACCAAACATCCCCTGTAGGCCTCCTTCTTCAGCCTGATGCAGGGATGCAAACAGCGTGCCGAAAAGCACAACTCGCTTTTTTCATGGCCATTTGGGTGACTTGTGTGAATTGTTCAAATCCAAAGAGGTTTTTTTGAGGGGGGGGGTTGCAAACTTTTGTGCGGTGAAAACAGTTTCCGCCCAGACTTTGACCCCCTGCAGAATTTGCCGGCAGAATTACATTGGCTGGGCTAATGAAATTGTTTCTTTATAGTCGCGCAGACCCAGAAGAGTCCAAAATCTAGTCAGGCAGGACAGTATGGGAGAAAGGTTGATAAATCTCGTTTCACAGCACCCCGTCCTTTTTGATAAAAGTCAGGATGATTTTATGAACAATGAATTAAAGGACGTCTGGCAGTCCATTGTCCAGCTTGGTGGCTGCGGTGATATTGGTACGTGCTAAACAATGTTGATGTTGACACTTGTTAAATGTTAGCTTGCTAGCTCACTGCTGCTGCTCTCGTCCATGTTCACCCACACCCGTTCACGCAGCGTGGACTTGGAACACAACAATGCGAAATTCCGCACCGTGTCTGTGCCGCGCCTGTGTGTATGTGTGTGTTTCACTCGTATGAGTGAACTGCGCTGAGCAAAACAAATCTACAACTGAAAAAAACACTGTCAGCAGCATCTGTTGCGAGGGCACATCATATGCTGATCATGTGTATCATTTAAGCGCTGGGCCATTGGTGAGGCATCCACGGCTTCAATAGAGCCACGTGAAGATGCAGCTGAAACAATTTGATGACTGATGACTGAAATGACTGATTCTGAGCGCTGAGTACGAGTGTCGAGATCATCTGAGGTAAAAACATTAGCTTTTTTCATTGGCTGGCTCTTGTTTAACACATAGAAGTTTTTCTTGTTAAATACATTACCATGCTGTTCAAAGTAAAAGAAAGATCCACCAATTACCAATACATTGTATCTTCTGAAAAGTGCAATGAATGATCCTGCAAAGTTTCCTGTGTCATGATAAATGTCAAGGTAAATGTTGCCCCCGTGTGGCACTTCAATTTTCCAATTTTCCCCTGCCAATATTGGAGGCAGGTCTGTAGGCCTATTTGCTAATTGAATCCAGAGAAAATATTGGCCGGTATGACCTCATTAGGCAGACTGGGGATGTTTTTTCAGTATTGAGGAGAGGACATTGTACATTTGAGGACACAATTTCCAACTTAGCCTCTGTCTCTTATTGAGTAGGCCCCTTAGATGTCTTAGAATAGAAGTTTTTTATTGTCAGCACTGCTTCCTTAGTATCTGTAGGTCTGATGCTGAAATTGACAATGAATGCACCCTTTAAAGCTGATATTTAAAAAAAAAAAAAAAAAAATGCCCCCAGACCCCCCTAGGGGATTTGTATCCTTCTCTTTTTTTCAGCATTTTCTGTTTGCATCCCTGGCCTGACGGCTGATTACTGCCACGACTGTGGCCACAACACACAACCGCTGCCTCAACAATGGCAGAGCGGAACAAGGCCTATCCGGACTCAATGTCCCTCTCTGCCCTCAGGACGCGGTCAAAGCTCTCCCGGAGGTGGGAGTTGAAGATCATCTTGACAGGTTCTTCCACTAGGCATTCCCAGCAGACTCTGTCTGCTCATTCGGGCCTGCCAGGTCTGCGCGGCATCCTCCCCCAACATCTAATCCAACTCACCACCAGGTGGTGATCAGTTGACAGCTCTGCTCCGCTCTTCACCCGAGTGTCCAGAACATATGGCCACAGGTCAAATGACACAACTTCAAGGTCATTGACCTGCGACCTAGGCTGTCCTGGTGCCACGTGCACTGATGGACAGGATGCTCGAACATGGTGTTAGTTATGGCCAAACTGTGACCTGCACAGAAGTCCAATAATTGAACACCACTCGAGTTCAGATCGAGCAGTCCGTTCCTCCTAATCACGCCCCTCCAGGTCCTGCTGTCATTGCCCACGTGAGTGTTGAAGTCCCCCAGCAGAACAATGGAGTCCCCGGTCAGGGCACTGTCCAGCACCCATCCCAGGGACTCCAAAAAGGGTGGGTACTCTGAACTGCTGTTCGGCACATAAGCGCAGACAACAGTCAGGACCCATACCCCGACCCAAAGGCGCAGGGAAACAACCTTTTCGTCTACTGGGGTGAACACCAAAGTACAGGCAGAGAGTCTAGTGACTATCAGAAAGCCCACCCCGGCCCTCCACCTCTCACCTGGAGCAACTCCAGCAAAGGAGAGAGTCCAACCCCTCTCAAGGACTTGGGTTCCAGAGCCGGAACTATGTGTCGAGGTGAGGCCGACTATATTGAGCCGGTAGCGCTCAACCTCTTCCACAAGCTCCGGCTCCTTCCTCGCCAGAGGTGACATTCCATGTCCCAAGAGCCAACTTTCGTAGCCAAGGATCGGACTGCCAAGGCCCCCGCCTTGGTCTGCTGCCTGATCCACAAAGCATTGATCCCTTCTGGATCCCTCTGTGGGTGGTGGGCCTGCAGAGGGATGAGCCCATGTAGCCGGTTCGGGCTGGGCCTGGCCGAACCCTATGGGCAAAGGCCCAGCCACCAGGCGCTCGCCCACGTGCCCTGACCCCAGGCCTGGCTCCAGGGCAGGGCCCTGGTAACCGGGTACAAATTTTCTTGCTGTTGTCCATCATGAGGGGTCTTTTGAACTGTTCTTTGTCTGACCCTTCGCCCAGAACCAATCTGCCATGGGAAACCCTACCAGGGGCAAAATGCCCCTGACAGCATAGCTCCTAGGGTCATTAGGGCACTCAAACTCCTCCATCATGAGGAGTCCATCCATCCTCCATCAGGTGACGGTTCTCGGAGGAGTTATCATACAGTGTCATGCTTTCAACAGCAAGTGTTAAAAAAAAAAAGAAAAGAAAAGAAAAGAAAAAAGTGAGTTTTATTTTAATACAAATTCAGTGAATTATTAAATTGGGACATTTTATTTCTGCTTTACAGTATAACTACCTCATGAGGAAATGTACACTGGATGAGGGAACATTATCCCCCAGTGACACATAGTAAAGGTTAACTGACATGTGAACCCGTAACATGACTTGATGTTAGATAGAACAAAGCAGGATGCATTGGAAATAATCAAAACCAGAGATGACAGAGCCCCTGTACATTTCATTACACAAAGCCTTTTCTCTTCTCTCCTGTCTCAGAGGAGCACTGAGTGAAGTGAGATTTGTGTGAAGTTCAGCTGGAGAGCCGGAGTAGCTTCTTTTCTCCCTTCAGGTTTCAGTTGACGGCGCATTCAATAGACTGCTGGGATTACACAGCGACAGTAGAAGGAGACAGCAGTACTTCAAGTGGAATCAGGGGTATCCTGTAGAAGTGTGTGTTCTCACTGTCAACAATCAGTCTGCCAACACAGAATCCTCTGTGTGTATTCACTGAAGGCAGTCTCTCAACTCTGAGCACTTTAAAATTGAAAAAAAAGGAGCCCTGAATTTCCATCTATCCTGTCTTGTCCCCCCCCCCCCACACACACACACCCAACCCTTCTCTTTCACCCTAACACTTTTGTCTCCTCTAATTTGCAGGGAATCTGAGCAGCATACAAATATAGCTCCTGACAAACCATCTTATTTTCTTGTTCCCATTGCATTTGCGCTGTCACTTTCTTCTAATGTTGTTTCCTCTTTTCATTCCACCACTTTAATCTGCATTGTTGCAGTGGTTGCTTGTGCCGTGTTGCATCAATTTCTGCTGCTCTCGTTCTCCGCCTTCTCCTCTCACTCTCTCTGCAGTTCTCAAACTAATAGTGCCACCCAGTGTTGAGGAAGAAAAAGCAAAGACACAGAATGAATCATCAGGATGCAAATAAAACATTCAAATCAAAGGGTTGACACATTCATTCATAATATTTGTTACTACATTTCTATAATATTCCAAGGGAATCGTTTGGATGTGACATTTATACAATAGCTGTCTAAATTAATTTATATAGCAGTTTTATTGAAAGGCTCCAGTCACGTTCTTATTCCCATGAGACCACAGTATGCAATGGAATAATGGGGAACATAGAGGATGACAGTTAGGAGCTGTCTTGACTTTTTTTCTTCCCTTCTTAGGAACAATGCCAGCCAGATGTTTCACTCCCCCTTAAAGCTACAGTAACTGACTGATTTTTATGAAAATAACGGTCATATCTGCTGAAAGTGCTTCGAATGGCATTTGCTAGGCTGCTAGAAAACCAGTCAGAACGGAGGAGTCTACCACAGCTGTAGCTGTCAATCATGTAAATCACTGCTCATGATCTGCTGTCAAACTGTCAAACCTAGCCAGCCATGTCCACAGTTTGGCCTGGGGGCCAATCATGGCTTACAAACTGATTTTAAAAAAAACACAGCTTGTCTGTCAAAATATAATACACGTGACCTATCATCATTATTGGTTAATCTGTAATGTCTGTTATTAAACCCAAATGCAGCACTCAGTGATAGTTTGTAATGACCTTTATTTATGCAAAGAGTAATCAGGAACATGAGTTGACGAAGATAATCTTGTAACTGTTAATTCTTCAGGTTCAGAGCCCACACACAGTCTCTGGGTTGGACTGGGCAAAACTCGGAAGAGGGAATGAGAGCGAAGACAGTCCTCGGACCCGAACAGTTCAGTTGGCTAGCAGGCAAAGGAACCAGAGGAGCAGTCCAGCAAAGTAACAGAGCCTGACAAGGGATGAGCAGCAGACACACACACAAGGCAGTGTGGCATCTCACAGCAGGCAACTGACAAGCAGGTGGGAACACTCATACTGAAACGTCGTTGCAGCAAAACACCACACAGCCACAGGCAGAAGGAAATGAGAGATGCTGAGGCAGAACTTGGGGACAGAAGGCTGGTGAGTTTACTGGGAAACAGATAACGTCGACAGGTCAGAGACAGGCAGGGTCAATAACAGGGAATCAAGCCAAGAGTGGATGCTGGAAAGCCTTGCATGGAGTCAAAGAACAATCTGGCACTGAGGGAAAGGTGGGAGCTGCTTATATGCAGAGGGTGCTGATGAGAAGCAGCTGTGTGCACAGGTGAGTGGAGCTGTCTTGATGAGGGGGGCATGACTGGCAGGTAGAGTGGAAAAACACAGGGAGATCTGGGCCCTATTTCAGAGAGCAAGCTCAGCGAAACCCTGAGTCAGTTACTATGGCAACATACTCTGTGAAGCAAACCTGTGTGTTGCAGGTAGAAGAAACATGACCTGTCCTTTAGTGAAAGAAGCCGTGGATGTTGGGGCACAGTTTATTCAGAGGCTGTTGTGTAAGGAGAAGGTGATTAGACCCACTTTGGATGTCTTACTGGAGGAGTGTCTCTGACAATTTCACCACACAGTCTTTCATTTATCTCAACAATCTGTCTCTGTCCCTAATATTGACAGAATGAAGAAAGTATAAGGAACATTTTTGCCAGTCTGTTTAATATCTTTGTGTTTGATTTTGAGTTGCTGCCCAGTGCGTTTGGGCTCCATCAGATTACAGCTGAATTAGAGGATACAGCAAATTATATTAAAATACATGAACACTGTGTAATGTTTCTGTATTTTCTGTATATTAGACAGATGAACACATCACATCACTTCACATTACCTATTAACACACTCTGCAGTCTGTTCCCATCACAACTCACGCTGTTTAGCTGCACCTGACATGTTAGTTTTTTGTTTTGTCGGCCGTTAAAATCTCCAACTCAGTTGGGATGAAACAAGTGGCTTTCTGCTTTCGGTCACTGAATATCACGTTATTTGCACTCTACTGATGATGTCTTTCGGTGCTCGCCGCGTGTTCCTCAGGCTGAACATACTCAGAATCGATTGAGCTAATTCTGATCAGCTGTTCTGGAACCAAAAACTCAGTTTCCCAGCTCAGACTTTGTCAACCCGGATATTGGGATTAGGCTCTGAGTTTGTTGAGCTTGCTTCCTAAAATAGGGCCCAGGGGAGCAGAATGCAGGCTGTGACATAATGGGGTATTCTAGGTAGGAGGTTAAACAAACTCTGAGTCTGATCCTGAGCTCTGAGTTGACTTACCCTGAGATGGGAAACTCTGAGTATCCGGTTCCAGAACAGCTGATTTGAATTAGTTCAATCAACTCTGAGTAGGTACACCCAGTGTCCAGATTTGTACTAAACTGCTACTGTAGTTTACTAAACTCCCCTCTGGAAGGGTCACCAAGACAGATACGGCAGATACAACTCCAGTCTCTTTTTAATGTTTATTGCGCAAACACACACAATAACATTCACACACTACTGTTAGTTAGTTAGGTTGTAAACCTGCAAATAAAACACAAACACAAAATCCGGAATTAACTACCGAAATTACACAATTATTCATGTGACATTTTCTTGATTTGAAACACTAGCAACGCTAGTACTCACCGACAAGCGTACCGGTCCTGACAATTAGGTGAATGAAAATGAAGCCAAAAGTTTAAAACCCTAATTCCCGTGCACTTTGATGAACTGTGCATGCTCCATACACAAACTGAAGATTAGAGATAATCATAACAATCAAGAGCACAATCATAACATCTCTTACTTATATGTAGCAATAATGTCACAGCTGGAAAGTTCTACACCTCGCACTTGGTCTGCTTATTGTTTAAATCCAAGTAGGCCACTATAACCAGTTCAAATAGTTAGACTTTTAGACATGAAATTCATCCCATAACCTGGCACATAATATTACATTCTTGGATATGAATGTGCTACGTCACAATATGAATAACTATAGGTTCAAGGTAGCATTAATGTCCATAAACAACACATATTGTCCTTGATAACACTGTGACATACTTCACCGAAACACACCACATGGCAGGAAACCTTTTACCGTCCTTTACCAACCAAAACACATCATGGTGGGGAAGTCTTTTCTTGCTCCTCCACTGGTAGCAGAACCACCAGCCTCCTAACATCCCTGTGGATGATGCCACCATCATCCACAGGGACGTTAGGAGGCTGGTTAGGGGCAGTTCTCTACACCTTGACTTCTCTTGGTCTGTCCGCCGAAAACTGGAAGGCTTTGGCATGTCCTCACCTTCAAGTCTCGTATCATGCCCTTCTCGTCAGAGCACGCCTTCACGACTTCACCCAGTCTGAACCGACCCCTCAGCGCGTTCTAGTCAGCTAACCACACCAGGTCCTCCGCCACGACGTTTGTAGCAGGTATGTGCCACTTCTGTCGGACGAAGAGGCTCAACCGCTCCCAGAACTTGTTGACCTCGATCTGGACGGCTCTCAGACATACAACGGGGTAAGTTGGATACTCGAACCCTCGGGTGTCTGCTGGGTCCTGCACGACCAAGCAGAAGAGAGTTGGGAGTGATGACTTCTACGGTCTCGTCTTGTACCTGGGCCCTGGCACCGATTGGTTTCTCGTTTGACAGGTTAGCAGCCAGGTAGAGGAGGGTCTAGAACTCTAATGCTGTCAGGTTACCTTCTTCGCAAATGCTACTTAACACTCTCTTGACTACACGGACTGCTGCTTCAGCTGCCCCATTTCGGTGGGGTGAATCGGCCGGGTGAAACACCCATGTCCAGTTGGTCCCTGCAGCTACTGCCTTCTTCTGGACCTGATCCTTGTCGATGTTACTTAGGAACTCATAGAGCTCTTGTAACACGGGCCTGGCACCCACAAAGTTGGTCCCTTGATCCAACTTGCACTGGTACGCTTTCAGGAATCCTTCCGTCGACAGATCTTCCACAATGTCTGCATGCACCACTCTCGAAGCCATACAGCTGAACACCACACCCCAGACTTTCATCACGTTCTTCTTTTTACAGTGTCTCTGACAACGTAGGGGCCAAAGAGGTCCAGTGCTGTTTGCACATCCTCACTCTGGTCTTTCACAGTGTATACAGGAGTCAACGACATTTCTGGCGATCTTTGGTCCCTGCACCACCCATGCTTTAGACCTCACCCGGAGGAGTGTGCCAGCAATGCCTTTGTGGTTAGCTTCATGGGCCTCGCGCATGAGAAGGGTGCTGATCCACGCTTTGTAGGCAACCAGGGGCACACCGGCCTCTCCATAGGTAATGGCCTGGACTCTACCATGGCACCGCAGGAGCCCTGACGCTTCATCCCTACTGACAACGAGTCTGTTTAGTGTTGTCACAGGAAATGTAATTCCCTCCTGGGTGGCCAGGCACAGGTCTCGGAGCGCAGTTTTGAGTTCTCTCACTGTCAGCACTGCCTCCCACTTTGCTTGCACAGAGGCTCTTTCTATATGGGCCAACCACTTCTTCACAGCTCTGTGGACATAGCTGACCACTCCACAGAGCTCAGCTAGAGAACTGTACTTTGTTGGATCCACTTTGTCTATGAACGCGGCTCCCCACAGCGTCTCCGTTTCCCTGGTCTCAGCTGAGATTAATTTCGTCCCATTGCCTGAGGACTCTGGAGCCCCGCTAACTCCATTTGTGACTACTGGGCCTTCACCACCAGAACTGTCAGGGTTCAGCAGCTTTTTGGCTTTAGCTCTGGTGAGGACTGCAGAAAAGGCCTTTCTATGGAGTTTACTCACTGTCTCTCTAGCATCAGCTGCCACTTCCGAGGCGGACTTCATGGGCCAATCTTCGACTGGACTAGACAGGAATTCGGGACCATTCTGCTACACAGAGTTTTCCTCCAGCAGTTCAGGGGAGCACCCCCTCGTGACTAGATCAGCAATGTTGACTTCACCTGGAATCCACCACCATTCAGTAACAGGCCCAGCCTTCTGGATCTCTCCGACTCGATTCGTGAAGAACGTCTGGAATTCGTAGCTCTCTCTCTGGATGGCTCCCAGCACCATTTGACTGTCAGTAAAGTGGTACCACTTCTCCACATCCAATCGCCCATGCTTCAACACGTACCCCTTTAGGCGTGTGGCAAAGACAGCCCCGCAGACCTCAGCCTTGATCGCATCGCCTTTCTGGTCAAGGTCAATTTGGCCTTTGACTCCACCAGTCAGGTGACCACACCATCTGACATCTCCCATCGCAAGTACAGCACAGCGCCATAAGACTCACAGCTCCTGTCAGAAAACGTGATTCCCCAGGGCTTACCCCTCCAGCCGGGGGCGTGAGGCTTCTGTGGAACTTGATGCTACTCAGACAAGTGTACTCCTTGAACAGTTTAATTGCCTTCCCTCGGAGCTTGTCAGAAAGGGGTTCATCCCAGGTCATCCCGGGTCGTACAGACTGGCAATCTGGCTCAGTAGAACATGTCGAGACAGCGGGTTTGGTGTCTTTGCTTCCACTTCTTCTTCAGTGAAGTCAATCTCAGTTCTCATTTTCTTCTTTCTTCTAGAGGTTAATGGAGACCATCACTAAGAGTTTGTCCTGGGCTTTGATGTCTTCCTCCCTTAGCTGGTTGGGCAACACCAGGGTCTCTGGCTTGGACTCTGCCCTGTCCTGCCTCCCACTTTGACCGGACCTGACTCAGGGCTTGAGGTAGAAGCCTCCTGCTTTCAGTATCTTCTCCACTCCCTCTAGGATCTTGTCTAGGCACTGTCGGTCGTTGTGAGATGGTCATCAACGTAGGAGTCTTCCTTGATGACTCTTCTTTCCTCCTTCATGTCAGAGAACTGGGGCAACTTAGCGGTCTGCGCGATGCATCCCTCCGGTTTGTCTCCCATGTTCACCCTCAATTTCATCTTCTTGTGAGTCTCTCCACAGGAATCAATGCACATGGACCTCTTGTTCCTCTAGCCATACCACATTAAACATCTTAGTGATGCTGTTCATGCTCACCCCTCTGAACTCCTGGCTGCTGTTCCAAATGAGGCACACAGGCGTAGTCACTGAGTAGGGGTTCGGTGTGGTTAGGTGGCTTACCCACCACACAGCACCATTCCAGCTGTCCATCACATCCTTGGTGAGCTTGACAGCAGCTCCCCTCCCCACCATCTCATGGACTTCTCCATCCTCAAGAACATTGCTTCCACAGTCTTTCGATTGTCGGGAAGAGAGGCTGGGTCCTCCTTCCAGGGGTACTTTGCATCCCAGTGCACCTGATTACTGTGCGTGTCTCTCTGAAGGTCAGGCCTGCCCTTATTATCTCCAGCTCCTTCTCATTGGCCAGGGACATCTCCTTTCCACAGCGATACCCTCCGCAGGCGGGGTCACAGGCAGCTCCGATGCTGTCCCATTTTAGCCACTCAAGGCCCTCTGCATTGCACGCCACTGTCGTTTGGACTTCCATGCTGCTTTCCCGTCTTTCTTCAACTTTGACAGCTCCCGGCCTCATGGAGCATGCAAAGTGTCTTGCCCAGAGGACCGTCCAACAGCACTAGGTCGCCAGCCCTTTGCAGTCTTTGTGGAGCTAATCGGCCTTCTCGAGTACTGATCAGTAGATCGATCTTCTCTGGGCAGGCCAGTTCTCCCGGCTTAACTTCTGGGAAAAACTGCTCCAGCCGCTCCAATGTCACCACTCGATCCACTTTGGCGATGTCTTCCAACTCGTAGCAGGTCATCTCGTGGAACTTCAAAGTCCCGTATGAGGTCCACAACTTTATTGTCACAAGATACCTTTTTGTGTCAACCTTCACCCTCATCATGCCAACACCATGCACGATAAGTGAGATCAGTTCACCAGTCAGCCTGAGTCTTTCCGTGGCTTGGTGCGTAATGTAATTAGTGTCAGAGGCGAGATCAACCAAGGTACCAACGCTGTCTCCTCTCTTTGATGTGACTGGCACGAGCATCATGAGGACTGGATGCCCCTTCAGGCCTTTAGGTCAGAACACACTCTCAACGTTGCCTTGTTTGTGCAGGCGCTGTGGACAGCATCAAGCTGGTGAGGAGTCAGTCCTAACTTGGCGAACACAGCCTCTTGCTCCTCTGTTGGACCACCAGGTCCCTTCTTCTCCTCCACTTAAGTTTCCCTCTTAGCAGCATCCTTATTTGTTGGTGCCTTAGGGCTGAGGAAATAGTGGTTGTCTGCTGGAGTGTCGCCTTTCTTACAATCCTCTTTCTGACAGAGGAACTTGGAGTGCATTCGCCATCAACCCCGTGAACATCCAGGTGATGAAAAAGATGTACTAGTCCTATATATACCTACTACTACACTGGCTCAGGCTCACGACACACCCTCGTCAGCTGCTGTAGGTAAACAGAGGAATACCAAAATGGTGCGAACTTGTGATTTCCCCAGCTGTGGGAATAAAAACATCGCCAGCTCCCAATTCCATCAGTTTCCTGTTACAGATGTAACCCGTAGGCACTCACTAATAATAGCCTATTGGTTCTCTATTGGAAACAGCCAATGAAGTTTTTGTTAGCCGTTGCTATTCTGCGCACCTGCACAGTGTGGTGATGAACTGATTTCTGTTCACATGCCGTCTTGCGGGCCTGCACGGCAGAGTGATACTGGCCAGAAAATAGTTATGATAGCAAGGTCTGACATAATGCGGGGATGTTTTAAAATTATTGAAATAGTCTTACAAAACACATGCATACTTTTTTGTAGCTTAAAACCTTTTGGTTATGTGTCCCCCTTATATCTTCAGAACTACTTTTTCTCTGGTAAGCTATGTGCCATTTCTCAGAGCAGGAGGCTCGTTGACAGTATTGACACTGTCACATCAGAGCTACAGATGGTCAGCGTTTCACACAACTTCATGTCCAAAAACCTGAACTATCACTTTAAGTCCACCGTCAGACTGTCGTGACTGCAAGGTGGGATGTAATGTCTGTTGGGGAGTACTAAGCATGGCAGCTGCTACATAACTGCTCGGAGGTTGACTACTGACAGCAGCAACTTGAGGAAAGCTGGTAATGATGCTTGCTCTGTTAGCGGAAATGAATGGAGGGCTCGTGATGTGTACAGTTCCCTGGCCATAGTTTTGATTAAATTCTGATTTCCATGCAATGCACAACATTTGCTCTGATGAGAGCGCAGGTCTGCTGTGTGTCAGATTTGCTATGTGTGGCCAGAGAATGTTGTTGAGGTAAATGAGTCTACTGAGAAACGGTACCATTCAAACAGATATTTATTGGGGAATGACAGCACATCTAAGATGTAAGGCATTGTGAATTCATTCTGCCTCGATATCAATCAGATTTCCTACATACGGACAACCCATGTCTGTCTGCAAGCTTGCTTCAGACTCGGCAGTTGGGAGGAGACAGGGTGAACTCAGGGTTTCTTACAGAAAACCTGCCAGTGAGCAGGTTAGGTTCACAGTTGCCATGGTGATTGACTCAGAGTTTGACTTACCTCTCTTTCTGAAACTAAAAGCCCAGTTTCCCTCGTTTCAGGGTTAACATACTCAGAGTTTTCGCTAAACCCGCTTTCTGGAATACCCCCCAGCTAGTTCTTTTTGCATTTTTTCTGCTAACCTCATCATGGAGAGACCATCATACAGTTCATAGTATGAAGTAGAAATGCAGGTGGACCTCTTTACTTATAAAAGAAGGGGGTAGCTGGGGTGACTTTTTTTGTTTCTTTTTTTTTACTCTCCCTAAAACTACGAATAGCTACTGACTGAGAGAAAACACAGGACCCTCCCTCCACCATGAGTTAGTTATTACATTTTCAAAACTTACCCTTCGATGTTTGAAAGTTAAAAGGTAAAAGACGAAATCTTTGACTTAAATAAAAAGACTCAGTTCTTTACTGTTGTCATGCACACTGGTTAGTTTGTACAGTTTATTTTGGGCCAAATTTGAAATGAGATGTAGAATAAAGTGACATTTTAATTGAATATCACAGTTTTAAGCTCAGATTTGACTTGTTTTTTGTTTTGTTTTGTCTTTTCTCTAGTCAAACTTGACGTGTCCTAGGACCATTGGAAACTCGAAAATCCAATAATAATTTCTGTTTTTACAGTTTCCGGCTATTTTTTAAGAAGACATGCCTTCATAGAGTGCCGAAGTCACACCCCTTCCGGTAGAGCTCATGGGAAAAAATGTGAATGGCAGTGAATGGGGAGAGCAATGTTATCTTTTGGTCCCGTTTGATTTGTGACATGAAATCCAAATATGTTGTTAATGAATTTAAAACTTACATTTTAAGGTCAAGAAAGTCATACTTTGTGTTAAAACTGTTGAGATATAAGCTTTTGAAAAAACGTAATTAAAAAACTATACAGGAGGCGGTCGCGTATGTGACGTCATAGCTTTTGCTCGCTTCCTGCACCTTGGAGTGACTGTAACCTGGCACAAAACACACAGACATCTTCAATCATAAATCAATTAATCATAAAACAGTGGGGAGGCCAAGCTGCAGGAAGTGAGTGAAAGCTATGACGTCACAGGTGGGCACAGGTGGGTTGCTGTCTGGTCATGACATGCTAACCAAGCTAGTTCAGTAACCATCTGTTTAAATAGCCCCTTTATCATAAGCCGTTTTCCCACATAGATAGCACAGTATTGCCGCAAAGAAGTGCCTTCCAGTGACACTGTGTGGTCAAGTTAGCTGCCCCTACATTTCAAGTGCACTCGTATTGTAAACATTAAGGTAACTGTATTGAAACGGATCAGAAAGAGCAGATTGCCTGAGTAACTAACATTTTTCTTTTGTTTAGCTCAGTATTTATGAAATGTGGATTAAAAAAAATTGTATTACAAAAAGAAGACACTCTTTTCATAATCTTTTACTATTACTGAAAAATGTTAGTTCCCCGCCGATTCATGTTATAAGCACATGAACAATAGTTATGTACAGTATATACTTGTTTACAGTGCCTTGTGTTTCATGCAGGTAGTATGAATTCTTTTTTCTTTTTTTAAGATTATTTTCATTGGCTTTTTGCCTTTATTGACAAGACAGAAGGTGTTCATATTTCAGCATAGGAATGATTTTGGCCATCTTGTGGAATAAAAGATACCTTTTTCATAGCTGTTTTCAAAAAATAGCAAAACAGCTTTTAAGAAATTTAAAAGAAAAAAAGGGTTCAGTTAAACTAAACTCACCTAAATTTTTGAATTTCATTCTGTCTAACAACTGACCTTGAAAGGGCTGCTGCCATGACTCAGAGCAGGCTGTACTGAAGCCTGTAACACAGATCGTAAATATCACTACAGTGTAATGTATGGATGGATAGATGGATAGATAGATAGATAGATAGATAAATAGACATCACAAAAAATACCTAAGAATACATAGAAGTTACAGCTCTGCACAGCTATAATATACTAATATACTAGGTAGCCTATATAGATGTGGAAATTTAGGTTTTCTGGTGATATAATTAATAGAACAATGTATGTGGCTTGCCACGACTGAAGTGCTCACTTAATGGTATACTCCCCCTTGTGGCATAAAGCAGAAAACAACACTTTGTTACGTAGCTAAATAACTGCATACAGTACTAAGCTACTATTTAATTCATGTGTGATGTCACTATGACTGCCTAAAGGCAACTGGAGCACAGTAATCATAACTGAAAACAATTGATGTTTCAGTGAATGATAAAATGCAAACTACGAACATCAACTCTGCACCTGCCAATAAACTTAATGTCCTTACAACAATGGTATGATTCTGTGGTTGTCAGCACCTCAACTATGACAGACACTAGCCTTAGAGTAATGGACAAAATGTTACGGTAGCGACTAAGGTTAATCTCATTAGGTTTTTCCATAAACTTGTCTTTCACATTAACCCAATGCAGATACCTGAAAAATATGTTTTTGGGAAAACAACACATCATAGGAGTTTTTTGTCAGTCCATTTCATAATGGACTCATGCTTTTATTTCTATTTGAGGATAAGCAATGTATCTCCTCTTAATGTCCTCTTGAACTGTTAGAATTAACACAATAACACTTTGCACATACTGCACAGTAAGTCTATCTATACAACTACTGTACATATGTATATTATATTTCTATTTAGTTTTTATATTTAATTGTTAATTGCATTTGTGTTTTATACTCCTCAAAGTTTTGTGTGTTTCTGTGTGTTTATCTTTACAACTTTATGTTAATTGTTCAGCACCGACATACCAAGTCAAATTCCTTTAATGTGAAAACCTACTTGGCAATAAAACACAATTCTGATTCTGAGATAACGGAGTATGTATACAATTAAAGTACATCAAAGTATTTGTGCAAGTAGTCTAAGAAATACTTAATCCAGTAGTATAAATATTATGAAATACGTATGGAAGACAAGGTTTTGATGTCACATCAAGGGTAGGGAAGAAAGTATATTTGCGTCGACATCTTATTTTGAAAAACGGACATAGTTGTATGTATATCCTAGCGCTAACTTCGCAAAGTCCGATGCAGTTTTATTCATTGTATTATATGTATTGTGTTCACGTCTTGTGCAGTTTAGATTTCATAGCCTCTGCCTCTTGGGTAATCCTTGAATATGGCAACACTTGTCATTGGAAAGTCTGAAAAACGAAAGAAAAATGTTACTTACTCAGGTAATCTGATCTTTCTGATCTGTTTCAATACAGTTACCATAACATTTACAATAGGAGCGCACTTGAAATGTAGGGGCGGCTAACTTGACTGCTCAGTGTCCCTGGAAGGCACTTCTTTGTGGCAATACTGTGCTACCTATGTGAGAAAATGGCTTATGATAAAGAGGGCTATTTAAATAAGATGGCTACTGAACTAGCTTGGTTAGCATGTCATGACCAGACAGCAACCCACCTGTGCTTCAGCAGAGGGCATGTCTGCTGTGGGATCCATTGCAACACACACTGACACATGCAGTCTGACTGTAGTTAAAAAGAAAAATAACTAACTGTTATGAAGACAAACGCACACGCAAAACATTTATACGAACACTTAACTGGCAACCAAATGTAAATATGAATGATGTCTCGTTATATCAGATACTTTTATTTCCTTTTTTGTATTTGTGAAACTTTGATGCATAACTGCAAAATATTTTTGTAATTGTGCAAATTTGTTCACAAGACGTCATGCACAGCTACGGATCTCTGTACAGATTCAAAAGTTAAATGTATTTGTTCTGATATTTTTTTTACACATTTGTGGATTTGAATGCATTCATACAAAACTTTTTCACACAGTTACAAAACGTTTCCACATGGTTACAATACATATGATTCCATATGAATTTACCAGTCGTAACACTAAAAGTCTTATTTTGACAATGGGAATAAAACCAGTCTAACAGAGTGCCAGAGATGCTAACCCACTTTTTAAGATGTTTAATTGAAATTTAATGGCTAAGATAATATTTAATGTAAATTTGAACTCAGCCCTGGGCAGTCTAGATTGTTTGTTGATCATCACAGGAATAACAGAGATAACAGAGTGACTAAGTGGGATGAGGACCTGCAGAGAAATATGTCAGTCAGGTATTTTAGGGACATATTCACATTTAACACAAATTCCTTCACCCAATGTCTAGAAATATGGATGCCATCCCATCTAAGTAAGTATTATTCCTCACTAAATTATTTAAAGTGGTCAGTAAAGTCATAACCAGCAGCAATACATAAAGACTGTAGCCAGGAATGCAGACTGAGAAGTTGGCTTAAACAGCTGGACCAGACAGAGTGCAGATTTTTCCAGGGCTCTCAATAGTAGTCACTAAAAACACAAACTTGTATTGGAGTTAAGCCAATTGTCACATTAGTCTTCAGGTACATAATCTCAGTGTGGACAGAGTGGTGGAAATCAATAATAGCACAGGCTTGTTCAATCATAGCGACCTTGAAACCAGAGAAACACTTAGTAAAGATTTGAGGAAGATCAACAAATGTGACCACTGAATTGTCTAAGAGCAGGACTTTGTGTTGAAAGTAAGTTTGTGCTGAGCTGCCCAGTAAGCAGCTAACACTCTGTTATCAATGCTAGTATGCCATAGGTTGTCTGGATGAGTGGAGTGGTACCTCTGCATTGAATATGGTGATGTGGGCCCAAGATCAGCAGGGTTGGGCATGGGCATGGGCACAGGAGAGAATTTAGAGCCTATGGTAAGCAGGCAACGGAGAAGACAGAGCCATTATGCCCTCTACGTCAGGGGTCGGCAACCTTTTTTTTAATTTTTCTTGTTAATCACTGTGCCATACCAACATTAAGGTTAACATTAATTCTAATTATGACATCACATCACATGGACATTTATATCTTAAACAGATAATTTTATACAACCTTATAGGCAACATTTTTACATTTTTAAATGCAGAAAAGTGAAAAATAAGTTCTTTGATGCATCATTCAACACTTTTGGCTGACATTGGAATTTTTTTTATTCTCGTTTTTATTGTCTCGTTGTTTGGCAAGCCTTCAAACAAAACCTCTGAGCTGCAGAGGAAAGCATCCTTAATATATTCACTGTCAGTGAATGGCTTTCCACGTTTGGCAATGCAATGAGCAATGCAATAGCTTGCTTCAGTAGCATGATTTTTAGCCAAGGTAAAGACTTTGAGGGTGTTTGCTTGCTTCCCGTACCTGCCCATGGCATGCTTGATGGATTCAGCCTTGTCTGCCTCGTCCCTGAAAGTCTTTTGGTGTTTGGTCTGAAAATGGCATTTAACACTCGACGCTCGGCAAACAACATTTTCAAAACATAAAGTACACACAGCACGTTCCTGTTTGCATTATTAAAGGCTGTACATTGTTCAGTGTGCTCAATTCCTTTCTTTTCCATTGGAAGTTCTCGGTTTTTAAGTTGAGAGGAACCTGATTTAGCTGCATGCTGCTGGAAGATGTACAGGGAACTCTGTTTCTCCCAGGTTATCAGGTCACAGCTTGCAAAGTTTAGGCAGCTCCATTTACTGGATATAGCTTGGCTAACAGGGACTCCAACTGAATTTGTCACCAAAGGAGATCATTATTAAAGCTAAAGTTAAAGTTCAGGTTGTTGGAGATCTTGTCTGATACCTGAAAGCTCAGAGGTGCCAATTGTTGTATGTTACCCACTTACTCAAGTGGAGAACCATGACAAATGGGCAGCGGTACAGGTGAGTTGGCAAGCCAGTTTGTTTTTAGCCAGCTACTAACTTGGAGAGGGGCTGACTAGCAATAGGCAGGCCTCTGGCTGGGTAGCTCAGTAAAATGTCAACAATCCAATTGGTAGAAACAGAGAGGTAAAATCCTGATAAAAGGAAAACAGCAGAGATCCAGTACAGCATCCAAAGCATGCATGCTGTGGGTACTGGAAAAAAAGAGGTAAAAGAGAGTAAATATTGGACTGTTTTCACCAGGTGGCCAGAGACATGACTCACAATGAATGATAATGTACCTACAGTGTAAGCTCTACAGAGACGCGTACCCTATGCCATAGCCTATCTGTAAAACCTACCTGTAATTGCCTCCCTTTTTAAGGTGAAAAAAAAATGTAGAGAATACTGTAGAGACACTAGAACACCCAGGTTCTGTAACAGCACTTGTCTAGAGGCTATGTGCCTGCCAAACTTCTAAACATAAGCAGTGCCACTAATCTCATCCATAAGAAGCAGTAAAAAGGATGCATCATAGTTGGTTTATGATGCTGGTTTTATAAATGAAGGTTTTATATATTTTTATGCACTGTTTTGTTTTTGCAGTTTCGTAACTATCATTCTATATATCTGGTGTGGTTACATAATCAGTCCTTTTTTTTGTTTTATGTAAGCTCACCACTGGAAAATTCTACCAGTTATGTTAGTAAATACTGAGTCTTTCATCTTAAACTCTTCTCAAGGGGGCAGCTGTAGCTCAGGAGGTAAAGTGCTTTTCTACTAATCTGAGGGTCCATTGGCCCCTGCAGTCTAAATGTTGAGACGTCTTTTCTCTAACTGTGTGTGAATGATTATCTGATAAGCAGGCAGTTCCTTGTATGTTACCTGTGTGTGTGAAGGGAGTGGTTATGGGGCCATTATGGCAGCAAAATAGCTACAAATGCATATCTCAATCTGTGTGTGCGTAATCAAATTTGTACATGTGTAAAATAATTTGTAAAAGCGTAATAAAGTTTGTGATGATTTCAGTTTTTGATTTTATTTTGTGATACAAAAATCTGCAAATGTGTATTTAGAATCTATGTGTGCGTAATCAGATATGTAAATGTGTAAAAAAAAATCTACAAATCTGTATTCAGATTTGCAAGTGTATTGCAATCTGTAAATGTATACAACAACCTGTAAATCTGTACACAG
This sequence comes from Epinephelus cyanopodus, assembly GCA_026686955.1. Taxonomy (NCBI): domain Eukaryota; kingdom Metazoa; phylum Chordata; class Actinopteri; order Perciformes; family Serranidae; genus Epinephelus; species Epinephelus cyanopodus. Next base: position 40,849,889 of record CM048923.1, on the reverse strand, counting down.
ATCTGCAACTGGGTACAGAGATCTGTGAATATGTAGACAGATGTGTAAATACCTATGTCTTCAGCTTTAACTCAGTCGGGCCTGTGAGCCTGTGCTCAGGGCAAAACAATGTGAGGGTCGGGGCAGCTTGAGCCTGTGAGCCTCTGCTCAGGGTGAAGCACAGTTACAGACACAAATCTTCTCACAAATTTGCGGATCTCACACGGCAGAAGAGTAGCAAAAATGACGTGTACAGTGAGAGCCAATTGAGAGCCCCGACTGAGTTCAAGCTTAAGACATAGTTACAAATCTGTCTACATATTTACGGATCTCTGTACGCAGTTGCAGATCTGTGTACACATTTACAGATTGTTGTACAGATTTACAGATCTCTGTATGCATTTGCAGATCTGTATGCAGATTTACAGATTGTTGTACACATTTACAGATTGTTATACAGATTTACAAATCACAATACACTTGCAAATAAGAATACAGATTTGTAGATTTTTTTTTACAAATTTACATATCTGATTACGCACACACGGATTCTAAATATACATTTGCAGATTTTCGTACGCATTCACAAACTTTTTTGCGCTTTTACAAATTATTTTACACATGTACAAATCTGTTTACGCAGACACAGATTGAAATAAGCATTCGCAGCTATTTTGCTACCATAATGGCCCCATAAGTGCCTTGTAAAACGCTTTGAGTGGATGCAGTCTGTTTTCCATTTTAATGTTTGTGCCTTGACAGCACAATAATACACTGAGCGCCCAGTGGCAGGGTGAGGACATGTAGCTAAAGACTGAAATAAAGATGTTTGCTAATTAACAATAGCTATCAACAATTGTGCTCTAACATTGTACCCTTTTGTTGTTGGCCAATCTAGTTACATTTTGATAATCCATTAATCCAACAGCTGTGGCTGTTTGGGCTGGAGTGGATCCCTGTGCTGCCATTGTTTGTCTTCTGGGAGATACAGAGCAAACTAGATGATGTCAGGCAGTCTCAATGCTATTCTACCACCTGTCATTTCCATCTTTCCTCCTGCTTTTATGACCTGATTGTGAATTACAATGCAAGTTAGATGGGGTACAGGAGCAGAAAAAAGTATGATTTCTGTAGTACAACTTGGAACTGTCATTGCTCCAGCCATTACTTTTTTCCAAAGCACAACCCCAACTCCAAAACATTTAGGACACTGGGACATAAATAAAAACAGAATGCAATCATCTGTTCCTTTTTGACCTATATCCAAGTGAATACAGTACAAACACAAGGTATTTAATGTTCAAAATGATAAACTTAATTATTTTTTGTAAGTTCACACTCATTCTTAATTTGATGCCTGCATATGGTTCAAAATAAGTTGAGACAGGGACAACAGAAGACTGGGAAAGTTGTGGAATGCCTAAAAGCTGTTCGAAACATTCAACAGGTTAATTCGTAACAGATTAAAGTATTATGATTAGGTTTGAAAGGGGCAACCTCAAAATGCTCAGCTGTTCACAAGCAAGGACAGTCCCTTTTGCATGGGTAAAAACAGTTTAATGACAACATTTCTTAATGCACAATTGCAACAAATTCAGGATTTCACCATCTACAATCCATAATATCATCAATAGATTCTGAGAATCTGGAAATCTCTGTATGTAAGGTGCAAGGCTGAAAACTTATGTTGAATGGCTGTGACCTTTGATTCCTCAGGCGGCACTGCATTAAAAACAGATATGATTGGAAAAAGGATGTTACTACATAAACTCAGGACCACTTTAGTAAACCAGTATCAGAAAACACAGTTCACAGTATGTCCTGCCTCCCCTGCTGCAGCAGTCTGCTGTGATTGGTCAGCTCGCTCAGTCTGTTGTGAGTGGTGCAACGCTTAGAGCATGTATGGTAAACGTCACGGCCAGAGCAGTAGATAAGAGCAGAGTGGCAACAGCCTTTGATATCGCCGCCAGAGCGATCACGTGGTTCATGTAAGCCTCAGTAGTTCCAAACACAGCCTCCGCTGTCATGTTCTTCTATGGGACAGACAGCAGTGAGCTTGCTTTTGAACGGTAAATATTAAAATAAACCGCACACAGGTACATTTACAACTCTTATTGAATTACTGTGTATACATCAATGTCAGTTACGTGTATTAAGTGGCTGGATGACGACTACAAGTGTAATTAGACAAGTTTTTCTGTGTTTTTTTTTGGGGGGAGCTTTGTGTTAGCTTCATGGACTGCAGATACATTAGCATCTAAACTGTAATCTGGTGCAATGCATCTCTTATGTAGCTACATGAGATTAATGTAGGCTATTTGTGAATACTCCCTGACATTGGACAATGATGATAAATGATGGGTTTCAGTTAAACATTTTATGTATTTAAACGATGAATGTGACAATAAGAGCAATTGTGTGTCTGTGAGAACAAGAAAAACTTAAAAGACAATGTATGAAGGTTCTTACATCACAGAAAATAATAAATTTGGCATTAAGGAAGAACAGTTTTATTTAACAGATACCATATTGCAGCATTAGGACAGCAGAACAAAGGTGGAGTTATGAAATGGTTAAAAAAAAAAGACATATGAGATTTACTGCAGGCACAACTATGTACACAACTCAAGTGCCGATTCCACTGCCTGACATCAGGTTGTCATTATACAAAGGATGACAAGAGACTTGAGACAATCTCTCAATATGGCAGAGCAGAAGAACTTCCAGTTCAAGCATGGAGCAACACACACTCAGGACAATCCATTCTCAGCATATTCTGCCATTACAAAAACATTGTTCACTTTCCATCCCAGATCTCTCGACCTCTGTAGTAAGATGCTGCAGATGTTTAATCAGTCTGTGGTGGCAAGTGTGTTGTTTTATGCTACAGTCTGCTGGGGAGGAAGCATCAGACACAAAGATGCAAGGCGGCTGGACAAACTAATCCAAAGAGCTGGCTCTGTGATTGAGTCAGGTTGGACACTGGAGGAGGTGGTGGAGAGATGCACACTGAAGATGTTCGAGGCCATCATGAACAAGCCAGATCATCCACTCCACAATACCTTGATGAACCAAAAAAACAGCGGTGGACGGCTCCTCTCTCTTCGATGCAGGACAGAGAGATACAGAAGATCCTACATACTTACAGCCATCAGTCTTTTTATTTCTTTTGCAAATAATAAATGAGCTGACAGACTATTGAATAAAGTTATTCTTCTTATTATTATTCTCTAATCTGCCATTCACATCTTTAGTGAAGGACCCAATGATGGTCTGAGATGCCTGGTTGAGGAATAGCAACAGTCAGCATTATAACAGCTCTGAGAGGTATTCCAGAGGTTCAACAAACTCTCAGTCTAACAATGAACTCTGAATATGGGAAACTGAGTATTCAGTTCTAGAACAGCTGATCTGAATTGGTTGAATAAACTCTGAATATGTTAACCTTTGTATGCACTGATTCACCATAGCAAAACCAGATAAACAAAGAGCAACTTATCTCACGCTAGTGGAACACAAGCTCCTTTTACATGCTAGAGAATATGAGCACATATTCTGTAAAAACAGGAACACTACTGTAGTACCTGGTACTAAGATTACTCTTAAAAGTGGACTCTTAAACCTTTAATATTTGATCAGTGTAGTGTTTGGCCCACTCTGACTTCCCCGAACAGGAACAATTTAAAAAAAGAGGTGTATCTGGTGTTAAAGTAAGTTGGCTTTATTACAATATGAATATATATAAAATCTAAGTAAAATATAGGCATGCGACAAAATAAACAATAAACACTAAATGGATAATAGAAATGGTCCTCTGCTCTGCACATCAACTGAAACGGCTGTGGGAGACAGAAAGGAGGGTAGGAACCTAGCACCCAAGCATGCACTAAAATCTTTATGGTCACAAAATATCGTGCAGTGTCAATTAAGTATACACACTACCACAAAGTATTCATCTACACTGTGTGCACAATTATTAGGCAAGTTGTATTTTTGAGGATTCATTTTATTATTGAACAACTGCAGTGCTCTGAGTCAATCCAAAATGTTAATAATCAAACTTTAATATTTAAGAAAGTAAAAGTGAGGTTTTGGCTTTCTTAAGAGAATGTCTTTATGTGCACACTACTGGGCAAGTGTAAGTGTGCATAATTATTATGCAACTAAATGAAAAATGAAAATTTTCCCATCTCACCTGTTTATTTTCATCTGTTAAAATAAGAATAATATACAAACAACTCAAAATTTACAAATACACATACACAACTAAAAAAAGGAACAGCCACAAAATAATTTTTCTGCTCATGTAATTTCTAGCTACCTCACTTGTGGAGTCTTTTGACAGCAGAAACTTCACTGGGCTCTTTCAGGAAGACACAATTGTGTCACCTAAAAGACACAATTTAAAATAATTAAACTCAATGTTCCATATAAACATGTAATATTTTTAAATCAGAGTTAAACAATATCATTAATTCAGTGGTAACAGGTGTGTAGTGTTTAAACCACTGTGCAATGTTTTGGTCTTGTACGATTAAGTTTATGAATGTAATATTTAAAGACAAGCTGAAACAGCATTTTTAAGCTGTCCAGCCTCTATACTATGACTGTTCCAGAAGTAGTAGTAGTGAAGTAGTAGTACTATTTTTCTCTGTCATCACACAGCATACATATAAAGAGGAATTAAATTATGAAATAACACTCTTATGTAAACATTAAAAGGATACACCGTACATAACGTTAAGTATTTGATAAAGGCTCAGGCAGAAGTATGTGCACCTGTCCTTCCTTATCTTCTTATGGAACAGTTGAGAAAACTAATAAAAGCTAACACATCCTATTAATGGTACCCTTACCTAACACCGTCAGTTTCGGATGATAAAATTTAAATAAAACCCGTAAGTAATCATCCCAACTATATGTGATTTGTCTGTGATTCATTAATCAAACAGGAATACCACAAATCTTACGCGCTAAAGGCAATTTTAAACTGTGGTAACCTCCACAGATGGCAACGTCGAGCTAACGAACTGGCAGACAATGCCTGAAAATCGATCATAATTCCTGACTCAAAAAAAACATAATTACATTGTGAACATGCAAAAAATCGATATCTACATAATAAAGGACCTCCGATATAATAAACACACATAATGACTTAAAATTGGTCGGTATTTCATCACCTTACCGCTGGAGTTTCTTGTCATGCGGCCACTGAAATAAATGGGGTCCGGCGCCGTGGGAGGAATGTTTGGAACTATAGAGGGCTCCATAATCCAGAAGTCCTTTCCGCCATGTTTTACAACAGAGTCCTACGGAGTGCCTAAATCACGTAACGCTCATGGGACCTTAGATCGGAAAAAATATGAATGGCAGTGAACGGGGAGAGCAATGTTATCTTTTGGTCCCGTTTGAGTTGTGACATGAAATCCAAATATGTTGTTAATGAATTTAAAACATAAATTTTAAGGTCAAGAAAGTCATACTTTGTGGTAAAACTATTGAGATGTAAGCTTTTGAAATAGGGTTAATTAGAAAGACTCAAGAGTACACGGGAGGAGGTCGCGTATGTGACGTCATAGCTTTCGCTCGCTTCCTGCAGCTTGGCCTCCCCGCTGAAATTCCACTGTTTTATGATTAATCAATTTATGATTGAAGATGTCTGTGTGTTTTGTGCCAGGTTACAGTCGCTCCAAGCTGCTGGAAGCAAGTGAAAGCTATGACGTCACATACACGACCGCCTCCTGTGTAGTTTTTCTAATTACGTTTTTTCAAAAGCTTATATCTCAACAGTTTTACCACAAAGTATGACTTTCTTGACCTTAAAGTTTATGTTTTAAATTCATTAACAACATATTTGGATTTCATGTCACAACTGAAACGGGACCAAAAGATAATATTGCTCTCCTCATTCACTGCCATTCATATTTTTTCCGATCTAAGGTCCCATGAGCGTCACGTGACTTAGGCACTCCATGGGAGTGTCGCCTCTCTGTTCTTATCTATCGCTCTGGTCACGGCCCTTGGCTTAACCAGAGATATTGGATAAAGCGAGATACCCCACTCAGCTCACTTCCTGATTCAGTGACGTCAGCGCCACGCCCCCGTGGAGACTTGCGGCAGCTCTGAATGTATTGTCGTCAATGAGGAAAATGAGCGTGATCACAATTTATGGTCAATTCTTTCTCAGATCAAGAGAAATGTAAATGTAAATGTTCTTTATTTATACAGCCCTTTTCAACAACCCTTTCGGTGAACCAAAGTGCAAATAGGTGCAAAAAAAACAATTAAAAATAAATAGAGGCAATAACAACAATAAAAACAATAAAAGCAGTGAAAATAATAAAAGCAATAGGAGCAATAAAATACAATAAAATGAAGTAAAGCAGAGTAAAAGTAAAAGAGTCACCACACTACTGGGTATTGAAAGCCATCCGAAATAAATATGTCTTCAGTCTAGATTTGAAAAGTTAACTTTGTTTGAGCCCTGTCCATCTCAGAAAACAAGGGAGGGAGGACAGGCTCTGATTGGAGGGAGAGCACTTAGGAGACAGGAAGAGTAACTGTTTTCTTGACATTGGATAAGCCTACGGTGGGGTATCTCCTTTATCCATTATCTTTGGCTTAACTGATTTCACATGTGGAGGCTGCATGAGCTGCTAAAAATACTGCTGTGGCTAAGCTAACAACGGCAGCTGTTCGCCCTCATCAGTTTGAGTGAATAAACATCGAGGCACCTTAGAAACAAAGATGGAGCAGGATGTTTTACAGTGGTAAGTTTTTATTTTGTAGCCGTCTTATATTTCAGCTGTAACATGATAACTGTAATTTATCTGACATTATGGTAACAACTGTATGTCTGTCCTCTGACTGAATTAAGTTTAAAACACCTGCTGCAGAGTACAAAAGGTTTATTACAATATAGTCAGTTACTATATAGCGTGGAAACACCAACAATAGCACTCAGCTGTTATATACAGTGGTGTAAAGCATAACTCCTTGTTTTTTATCTAAGCAGGCTTATCTATGATCAGACTAATGTAGCTTGTGTTGGGTAATAATTCCAAAGTTATTATAAATTCTGCTACTAACACATTCCCTATCAAAACCACAAAAGTTTTAACCCGTGAATTCATCAGTTTTACCACGGCAGATTAAGATGACAGATTTATGTATTATACAGAAACAAATGAATAGAAATAACTGGTACATTTAGATGTCTTAGTTGTCATGTTTACCAAAACCATTCTAATAAAATGTATCTGCATTTTATAATCATCTTCACCTTGTGTTTGTAATCTACAATATGTACAATGTACCAATGTATCACAGTTTCTCCACATCATTTATATGAAATCAAAGTTTCATAGTAAAACACATGTTGCTTCCTGGATCAGAGTTTGTTCTATGGAGAGATGTTGTCTCCTGATCCTTTATTTGCTTACTTATAAAACAGTATGCCCTGTGTCCTTTTTACCTATTAGCTTTTGGGGTAATGAACCAGGTTCCAGTTCACACTACATGTTTGATACACCATCCGTACACCCCACAGAACGTCCACAACATTTACAGGTATGACTATGGACCCCTGATAGTCTAGTAGGAAGGGGTGGTCCCCATGGTCACGGTGGATTTCTAAATGAAACCTATATTTTTGGAATCGTGAAGGTCTGTAGATAATGAATTTTGATGTTCCCATCGCGAAAAAGGGTAGTCCTCGGAATTCCGGCAGAATTTCGAATTCCGTCAATCGGAATATATGGAAAAAATTAAAAATCAAATGTATCCACAACTTTTGAACCATATATTGTACAGAGACAAATAAACCATCTTTTTTGCATAAATTAAGCATGAGAAATCAATTAAAATGGTTATTTTAATGATTTAAAATGTATGTCTAAGCATAATTGGCTTTTCTTCGCAAAATTTAGCAGAAAAAATAAAAAAAAAGGTATGACCTATAGGAAATCTTCCCAATTTGTCGGTATTTGGTGAGAAACATCAGCTTTTTAATAGCTATAGAAAACTGCCCAGCACTCTAAGCTTTCATTTGATTGGTTACATGTTGCTGTAACTAAAAAAATAAAGTCTGGGATACTGTTAGAGCTATGTCTACTCCCAAATTTGTGATAGACAGGTCAAAATGGGATAACCATAACTCTTGAATCATACATCATACATATATAAATGAACCAATTTCTTAACGTAATTTTTTATTTTACAAATTGATTATGGTGTTCTCTTGATGACTGAAGTAGTTTTTATGTATTTAGTCCAAATAGTATTTCACGCTTTCCACACCATATTGTAATATAAAACACAATCAGTAGTCCAGGGGTCAATAGGCTCATTTTCACAAATTGGTATCACTTAAAGGGACCACACAGTTTTGGTGTTTTTGACTTCCTCTATGTCTCTAGTTTACATTTTGGTATGATAGACCTGCGTATCTAGTAGCTTAATACATTTTTTGGATGATCTTTGGGTCCTCCCCAAAATTGAAAATAGTCAAAATTGAGGCTTCTTCAAAAGGGACAGTGTCTGCCTTATCACACAAATCTCAGGAAATAATTATCAGAATGTCACCAAATTTGGACTGAATGTTCACAGACAGTTGCTGCACACAATGCAGCAAAGATTTTATCAGTACCTTGCTCCTTTTAAAAAATATATACACCTAAACACACATGAATTATTGGCGGACATGGAATAAGGAATAAAAAATCCAAAAGGCATGTATATATGTGTTTGCAATTATTATTGTAAATAAGCCAATCACCCAAAAACTGCATTTATATGTGCCAAAGAATGTCATCTTATCATAAAAGTAGGTTATTAGATTATTCACCTCACCATCTGATGTCACCAGCCCCTGACAGGTGGCTAGTGCAGCCTGAACTTCAAACAGACGAATAGAATGGGGCCCTATTAGTCCAGGGGCTAAAGGGATCGTTTTCACAACTTGGTAGGCCCCTATCACCCACAGGGACCAAACAATTTTGGCATTTTTATCTCTCTACAGGTCTGTAGTTTATATTTTGGTTTGATAGCCCTGCCTATCTAGTAGCTTAATTACAGTTATCACTCTGTAAACAAACTTATACCCGTGTAGGCAAAACACTACAAATAGGGTGAAAAATTAACTAATAGATATCCCCATGAAACTTGCCCAGTTGATCACTCATATTAAGACAAGTATTTTTGTATTACAAATTTTCGGAAATATTTTATTTAAATATGCACCAATTTTGTTAATGAAGACAATCACAACGAGGGGAAATTGATTACGCAGTTACTGTGCTAACACTCTGTGTTACTGTAGCCTACAGTAGGCCTACTAGCACTCAGAGCTGCCCAGTTGCTATTTGACCCATAACTAGGAAGCAAAGGGAGTGCTACAGCTTGCCTAAGGTGGACTCCCAGGCTAGCAGAGGGAAAGAGATGCCTTATTTCTCCATTGTATGCCATCCTAAAATAGGGGGGGGCCACCTGCTGCCCTCATCCTAACTAACACTCAGAGCCACTATACTGAAATTGAATGTCAACGGAGAGCATGGAGAGACAGCAATGGCAGACTTCGAATCAGGTGGAGAAGAGACAGGAGCTGTGGCTGGTGAGTCCTTAAAACAGAGGGAGAGATGGCATAAGGCACAGAGATAATGTCAACACTAGGAACACGAATTAGAATGTAGGCCATCTAGAGCCGTTACTAAGTATAGCACTTACTCTGTCACATCATTCATCATCCACATCATTCAGCTCCGGAAAACATTCCAGCTCATTTGCCTGGTTGCTGCAGGTTTGTAGTTTACACATGTCTGTGCAATGAAGACCATTTTGCAGGCATGGGCATTCTGAAAGTTTACATGTTTGTGAGCAGGAGCATGATAGTATAGCCAATACAGCCTCTGGTGCAGGCGTACCTCGCATCCACTCAATGGCCAGATCCTCATCATGGATCTTCCATCCATGATTGGTACACTTGGATTGCAGACTCCTCCGCCAGATAGCAGGCTGATATTTTGCTCGCAAGGCATGCATGTAGAGACAATCTTCACAAGGTGGAAGCTGACTGGAGTCTATTTCTCCACGCCTTGCACAAAATAGCTGGTAGTAATGTGTGTTAATTTTAATTGTGTTTGTGGAAGGCAGGTACATCTGACATCACACATGCCTTTCTCAGCCCAAACAGCACTGCCACCTTCAACCAATCCCAGGCTCTGTACATGCGAGCTCCAGGTAGAGACAGTGCTGATACTACCTTTCCTAGCACATTCACCATACTCTATTTCACACATTGCATAGCATAACTCCAATATAAGCTAAAGCTAAAGGAGATAGAGAAGATAAACTCACAGGATCAGCAAACACACTCACCTTGCGGCATGGTCTCAAACAAAAGGGATTCAAATAGGCCACTCCCACCCTTAAATAACCTTCCTCTTCCTGGATTTTCTCCTGAGAGGACTGATCGGTGGATCTCTCCACCTGATCTCAAGGAGTCATGTACCCTGCTTAGTAGTTCCCCCTGCTGACCCCCAACTGACATTATCCCTCCTCATCCAAATCCACTGACTAGCTCTGGCTGCTTCATCTGACATTTCCTTCACTGTCCTCCTCAAACTCTGTCCCCGCACTCCGAGTTCCCCCAGGAGCAAGACAGCTGATCTTGCTCTGAATCCCCTACACCCCACTTCCATTGGACAAATCCTAGTCTTCCATCCTCGCTGCTCAGCTTCTGCTCCTAAGTCTGCATACCTACGCTTTTTTCTTTCATAGGCTTCTTCCACTGAGTCTTCCCAAGGAACTGTCAGCTCAGTGAAATAAACTATCCGTTGACTCACTGACCACAACACTAGGCCTCTGCTTGGTACAAACTATTTCCTGGGGAACAACAAGCTTTCCCCCTAAATTTACTTGCATTTCCCAATCACAAGCACCTTCTAGGCGGTCACACCCCTGCCTCCTTACTAACTTATCGCTTCTGTATTTCTCTCCCTCACGGAAAAACTGAATTGCTAAACTCCTATCTTTAAAACCCTCTGAATTTCCCTTTTTCGTTTCCCTTTGATTCCTGCAGCTAAACTTTTCAACACCTGGTTATGTCACTATGTTTATCGTACTCATGACAAGCTAACATTACAGCCTGACAAAATATGCTTCAAGGTTGCAGTACCTGAACACATTGGGCATGATGGGTCCCCATTTACCCACAGTTTTAGGTTCTGGGGGGTTGGTAACGCATCGTATGTAGCCCCTACCAGGAATCTAATATGATTCTCCTCCATACTCCACAGGTCCCTCCAACTAAGCTTCCTCTTCTCTACACTTTCCCAATTCAACCACTGTCCCTGTTTAGCCTGGGCCACTACCTTTGCACCCCTTACTATCTCCTCCTGTCTACGTATCTGTTCCATGACCAGCTTTCTTTTATCTTTGAGACCTGCTTTATTCCATCACGGTTTGCCTGGGCCAAGCCCCAGGCCTCCCCGGCCAACTGAACATTACCTACAATCTCTGCATGCCTAAGAGCTGCCTCTGCCTGCTGAACTGCTGACCTTGGGTTCCACTTCCTCCCCTTGGTTGGATTTGGAACCACACTCCTGACTACCATGTCCTTACTCCCAGATAACAAGAGCTCTGTCCTGACCTTGGTACATTTAAATTCCTCTGTTAAACGAGATACTGGCAGCTGAAGTGTCCCTTTTCCATACAATGCAACACTACTTAGGCACCTAGGAGCGCCCAACCACTTCCTAATATAGGAGCTAACTGACCTTTCAGTTCTCTCCACAACGGATATTGGAATTTCATAAATTGACAATGGCCACATTAACCTAGGATATAGCCCAAATTGTAAACACCACAACGTCAACTTTCCTGGAAGTTCTGATTTATTTATTCTATCCAATCCTTCAGCCACATCTTTTCTAAATTTCACCACTTGTTCTTCATCATTCAACTCTACATTGTACCACCTACCTAAGCTCTTCACTGACTTTTCCCTAATTGTTGGGATTTCCTCATCATCTATGACAAACTTCCTGTCACTTAACTTTCCTCTACATATCGAGATGCCTCTAGACTTATTAGGCTTGATCTTCATGCTGGCCCACTTGAGATTCTTATTTACCTTCTCTAGTAGCCTCTTTGTACATGACATTGTTGTGGTCACCAGTGTCACGTCATCCATGTAAGCCCTAAATGGTGGAAGATGCAACCCGTTCTGCCGTCTCGCTCCACCTACCACCCACTTTGAAGCCCCGATGATTACTTCCATCACCATAGTAAATGCTAATGGAGAAATTGTACACCCTGCCATGATGCCTATTTCTTGCCTCTGCCAACCTGTTGTGAAACCTGCCGTACTTGGACACAACCTAATATCCTGAAAATAAGCTTTCACTAAGTTAACAACTACCTGTGGCACTTTGAAGTAGTCAGACACGCTCCAAATGAGGCTATGTGGTACTGAACCAAACACATTTGCAAGATCTAAAAATATTACATGCAGGTCCCTTTTTTTAATCTTCGCTGCCTGAATTTGATGCCAGATCATGTTAGTATGCTACTGCTGCCTCAGCAAGTGGGCCCCCCCTATTTTAGGATGGCATACAATGGAGAAATAAGGCATCTCTTTCCCTCTGCTAGCCTGGGAGTCCACCTTAGGCAAGCTGTAGCACTCCCTTTGCTTCCTAGTTATGGGTCAAATAGCAACTGGGCAGCTCTGAGTGCTAGTAGGCCTACTGTAGGCTACAGTAACACAGAGTGTTAGCACAGTAACTGCGTAATCAATTTCCCCTCGTTGTGATTGTCTTCATTAACAAAATTGGTGCATATTTAAATAAAATATTTCCGAAAATTTGTAATACAAAAAATACTTGTCTTAATATGAGTGATCAACTGGGCAAGTTTCATGGGGATATCTATTAGTTAATTTTTCACCCTATTTGTAGTGTTTTGCCTACACGGGTGTAAGTTTGTTTACAGAGTGATAACTGTAATTAAGCTACTAGATAGGCAGGGCTATCATAGCAAAATATAAACTAGAGACCAGTAGAGAGATAAAAATGCCAAAATTGTTTGGTCCCTGTGGGTGATAGGGGCCTACCAAGTTGTGAAAACGATCCCTTTAGCCCCTGGACTAATAGGGCCCCATTCTATTCGTCTGTTTGAAGTTCAGGCTGCACTAGCCACCTGTCAGGGGCTGGTGACATCAGATGGTGAGGTGAATAATCTAATAACCTACTTTTATGATAAGATGACATTCTTTGGCACATATAAATGCAGTTTTTGGGCGATTGGCTTATTTACATTAATAATGGCAAACACATACATGCCTTTTGGATTTTTTATTCCTTATTCCATGTCCGCCTATATAATTCATGTGTGTTTAGGTGTATATATTTTTTAAAAGGAGCAAGGTACTGATAAAATCTTTGCTGCATTGTGTGCAGCAACTGTCTGTGAACATTCAGTCCAAATTTGGTGACATTCTGATAATTATTTCCTGAGATTTGTGTGATAAGGCAGACACTGTCCCTTTTGAAGAAGCCTCAATTTTAACTATTTTCAATTTTGGGGAGGACCCAAAGATCATCCAAAAAATGTATTAAGCTACTAGATACGCAGGTCTATCATACCAAAATGTAAACTAGAGACATATAGGAAGTCAAAAACACCAAAACTGTGTGGTCCCTTTAAGTGATACCAATTTGTGAAAATGAGCCTATTGACCCCTGGACTACTGATTGTGTTGTATATTACAATATGGTGTGGAAAGCGTGAAATACTATTTGGACTAAATACATAAAAACTACTTCAGTCATCAAGAGAACACCATAATCAATTTGTAAAATAAAAAAATTACGTTAAGAAATTGGTTCATTTATATATGTATGATGTATGATTCAAGAGTTATGGTTATCCCTCATTTTGACCTGTCTATCACAAATTTGGGAGTAGACATAGCTCTAACAGTATCCCAGACTTTATTTTTTTAGTTACAGCAACATGTAACCAATCAAATGAAAGCTTAGAGTGCTGGGCAGTTTTCTATAGCTATTAAAAAGCTGATGTTTCTCACCAAATACCGACAAATTGGGAAGATTTCCTATAGGTCATACCTTTTTTTTTATATTTTTTCTGCTAAATTTTGCAAAGAAAAGCCAATTATGCTTAGACATACATTTTAAATCATTAAAATAACCATTTTAATTGATTTCTCATGCTTAATTTATGCAAAAAAGATGGTTTATTTGTTTCTGTACAATATATGGTTCAAAAGTTGTGGATACGTTTGATTTTTAATTTTTTCCATATATTCCGATTGACGGAATTCGAAATTCTGCCGGAATTCCGAGGACTATCCTGTTTCGCGATGGGAACATCAAAATTCATTATCTACAGACCTTCACGATACCAAAAATATAGGTTTCATTTAGAAATCCACCTTGACCATGGGGACCACCCCTTCCTACTAGACTATGAGGCATAGAACTGAAGAAGAGTAAGTTTTTATGGCATGTAATGCAACACAACTGTGTAAACTCAAGTCTGAACATTAAGGTTTCATTAAACCAAAAAACACATTATAAAAAATGACAAATAAGTTCTTTGTCAAAAGAACTTTAGTTTTAGCAAATGTTAAAAATGAGAACTTCAAAGAACTTAGTAAATGATATACAGTTGATAGATACATAAATATAAACTCAGCAGCATTTTATCTGCAGCACTAATAGTGTCAATTCTTTCCATTCAGGTGTCCATCCAGTCCTGTGTTGTTGTCCTTGTTGTTGTACTCTGGATACGCCAGGAGTTTCCTGATCCGGCTGGTCACTGCGTTGGCCTCCAGCTGCCCCTTGGCTGAAGTTAGAGATGTGTAAGGCAACCACATCCTCCTCTCAGGGTCTTTCATACTGGGATGCCAGGTCATTTGGGATGGGGATTTTCTGCATCTCCTCAGCAAATGGCACTGGGTTCTGAAACACCTCCACAAAGACTAGCCTTATCAGGTCATCTACAGTCTGTAAAATATTGAATTTAAATATTGGGTTCCTTGTGTTTTTAAAATAGGTACTTCCCTGAATCCACCTTTCTTATATATATTCCAAGTGTTGCCACAACTATTTCATATTCTTTATCTGATGTTATTATGTTGGTAATAAAAATAAAATTATTCACAAATTACTGTATGTGGGGTCTGTTTTGACAGCCTTTGCTGAGGGTAAAACTAAACTAAAAGAATACATTTTTTATTTATTTATTTATTTTTTTAAATGGGACAATATGCATTAATGAACATTTACATGTAAATGCATAAGATTATAGCCAGGTGGCTAATTTCCATCTCCAGTCCCATTGGCAGGTTGGTGTCAAACACAAAATCAATAATGCCAACAAAAGAAAATCAAATACACACAGAACAACATAAGGACAACATAGTAAACCACAACACACACAACAGGTAAAGAGTTGGGCAACCATAGAAATTTCAGTCCAATTACAATGTGCAGGTGTGCTAGTCAAAGTGGAGAGTGCCAAAGTGCTGAGTGCGTATTGCAGACACAACGGTATATTGCACATGCCCCTAACGCAATAAAGTGCATAGTGCAATAACAGAGTAAAGTGCATAGTGCAGTTTGTAAAGTGCTAATTTGCTAAGTGTCAATTCATACTGCACAATGTACAGCACAAATATTGGATCATGAAGGGGCCATACCAGTGTACTTACAAGGTGACCTGGCATATCCACTGCTCCCATATCTTATGAAAGAATTTGCAAATGGGGGGAGCACTGCTCAGGAGCAGTACTTTGGACTGTCTTTGTGCCGAGCACGGATGGTCATAGAGTGTACGTATGGGAGGCTAAAAGCACGGTTTGGAGCCCTGAGAAGAGCAGTGGACATTAATCTGAATGACCTTTCATTCGTCATTTATGCATGTTTCGTCCTGCACAATTTCTGTGAAGCTTCAAAGGACACAGTAGATGACAACTGTATTACTGAGGCAATTCAGTATGACTGGGAGAACCAGCCGGATACACAGCCAACTGTCAGATGAGACAGCGCCTGACAACAGAAGGGAAGAGGGTCAAGAGAATCCTCACTCAATTCCATAAAGGGGACACGCTTCTCTAGTGTGTGTGTGTGTGTGTGTGTGTGTGTGTGTGTGCGCGCGCGTGTGAGAGAGAGAGTGAGAGGGAGAGAGACAGAGAGAGAGAGAGAGAGAGGTTACAGTTAAACATTAGAAATAGGAAATTTATGATAGGGCAATTGTGTATTGTTCTCTCTCTCTCTCTCTGTCTCTCTGTCTCTTTCTCTGTCTCTCTGTCTCTTTCTCTGTCACAAGCCCGGTTCTAGGCAGGCACATATGCCTGCAGTCATAAATGTGAAGGGGGCATCATGTTCCAGCACATTTTTGCCATAGGTAGAGCTGACAAATAAAGGTCACTCACTCACTCACTCGCAGGACGTGGGGACTCTGTGTCAGTGCCCTATAGAGGGTGTCAAAGCACCGTGGTCTCAAATGTGCTCACCACTTGTTTTATTGTTGATAACAGTGTTTTCTACATGGAATTGGGTTGTTGTTAGCTGTATGTCCAACCCCCAACCTAAAGAAATGGCTTGCACTTTGTCAGGCCTCTACCCTAAGACCTGTCCAACTTGGGTGTCCCACCTGAAGACTAAGCTCCTGCTGGTACAGCTCTTAGGGTCACTGAGGCATGCAACCCCCCTGACCATAATAAGGTGGCAACCCCTCAGGGAGGAAAACTGAAAAATAAAATAAAAAAAATAAAAAATTAAGAAAAAATAAAATAAAAATATCCTTCATCCAGGCACAACCAACATCTTAACATTTATCTTATTGGATGACCATTAGGCATCTAGGCATATGAATTTGAACCTAATAATTATAATAACCTCACTATAGCCAGTATTTACCAAACTTATCAAAGTAACAGAACTAACAAACACAACAGAAATAGGCTAGAGCAGAACATTTTATACTTTTTTGTTTTGTTTTGTTTTGTCATTTTTTGTTGTTTTTGTTAGCAATTTAACAGATTGCTCTTCACTCTCATTTGAGCTGCTGAAAGCTGCAGGAGTGAAAAGTTAATAAAAGCTTTGTAAAAATCACTGTGATTATCAAAAAACAGTGCGCAGAGCTAGAGGCTGGGCAGGGCTTTATGTAGGGGTCTGGTACACACAGGGCATTTGTCCTCAGTATGTGACATGCTGGCACTCATCTCTCGCTGTGCTTGTGTGACTGAAACGTTCGCACTGACAGGCTCACTCTCTATGCTCACACTTTGTTGTTAGCTATATATTAAGTATCTCACGACACAAGACGCTACGACGAGTTTAACGGAGCTTTACGTTACTGTTGCATTCTGCCTCAATGAGACTGAGAAACCTGACGCCGGGGTTGCCCGGGAAGCCCGCAAGACGCAAGGCTAACCCAAGGGGGACAGGTAGGGGCCCTGCAAGACGCAAAGGCCATCCTGTTCACGGAGCAGCCACTCAATCAGCCTGCAAGACGCAAGGCTGAAGGGGAGACAAAAATGTCTACCGTCGGGCCACGCCCAGCACCCGCTCCCCAAACGAGGGGCTGGTGGCCACATTCAAATGGTAGAACCTGGTAAAGGTCGACTGGGATGACCATGTGGCGGTGGAGCATATGGAACCCCCCCGCCACAAGTCCCGTGAGGCAGCCACACTCCGAGTGGAATGTGCCCGGACCCTTGGACCCGACAGTACATAAGCCTGCCGAATAGTATCTACGATCCAGTGTGACAGCCTGGACTTCGACAAAGGCCTGTCTAAACGCCCAGGGTCATAACACAAAGAGCTGGTCAGACCTCCGGACAGCCTGAGTGCACCGAATGTACTCTGTCAAGGCCCTGACCGGGCACAGAGCAGACTGGCCCTGCTCAACCTCCTTGCCAGCACTAACAGAGGAGAGAGACCTAAGCTCGACTGACTGAGACAGATGGAACTCAGTAAGGACCTTAGGCAGGAAGGCTGGGTTGGGGCGGAGAACCACACTCGAGCCATCCGGGGAGAACCGACAACAGTCACCATGCACCGACAAGGCATGGACTTCACTCACTCTTCTCGCAGAAGTGACGGCGAGCAGAAAGGTGGTTTTCATAGAGAGCCACTTCAAATCAGCACCCCCAAGGGGTTCAAAGGGGGAATGCTGAAGGGCCCCAAGGACGACATCCAAGTCCCAAGGGGGAACTGCCAGACCAGTGGTACGCACCGTGAGTTGCTGGCCCCCTGAAGGAACCGGGAAATGAGGAGACAGTCCTCCGCACTCAGTGCAAACTTGCCGATACGCACTGCCTTGATTGCTGCCACCAACCCTTGCAGTGTTACAGCAGCTTTCTGGGCCTCAAGCTGGGACTGCAAGAACCGCAGGTTCTCTTGAGCCAGAGCCAAGTAGGGGTCCACCTGCTGAGACTCACACCAGTTGGTAAACACCTGCCAACAGTGCGAATAAGCAGCCCTCATGGATGGTGCCCAGGCATGCTGCATTGTCGCCACCACAGGCTCTGGCAATCCTAAGGCCAGGAGCCTTTCCCTCTCAGGGGCTGGAAAGGGATGGAACAGGGCTCTGTTGACCTGGGAGAGCAAGTCCCTCCAGTGCAGAAGCTCCCATGGCGGCCCGTCCAGCAGAGGCGGAACCGCTGAGAACCACAGCATGTGGGGCCACATAGGTGCCACCAATATAAGCCGCACCTGCTCCACCAGAACTCTTTGGAGAAGAGCCTGGAGAAGAGTGAAGGGAGGAAAGGCGTAGAGCAGAACCTGGGGCCACGGATGAGCCAGAGCATCCCAACCCAAGGGGGAATTGTCGTTCCTCAGGGAGAAAAACAGCGGGCAATGTGTCGACTCCCTGGACGCGAACAGGTCGAACTCTGCCCTGCCGAAGCGGCGCCATATCTCGGAGACCACCTGAGGGGGCCCCCCTGCCTGTTGATGTAAGCGGCCGTCACTGTGCTGGCGGTGCGGACAATGACGTGATGACCCCTCAGCCTTGGCAGGAAATGACGCAGAGCGAGGAGAACTGCTCTCAGCTCTAGGACATTTATGTGCTGACACAGCCACCGGCCGGTCCAGACACCGTTGATACCCTGGTGTACACCAACTGGCGATAAACCACTGGACCCAGAGCCAGGCCTACCTTGATGTTTGCAGGGACCTTCCACCACTGGAGGGCCCTGTGGAGCCTTGGTCTTGTGGGACCTCTGAGGGCACAGACCCAAGCCCAGCAGGCATCTCTGCACGGGCCGCATGTGCAAGAGGACGAGAGGGACCACCTGCACCATGGCTGCCATGAAGCCCATGAGGCGAAGGCAGAGTCCCCAGTCGACCAGAGCGTGCAACTGGAAAAGGGCAAGGCAAGCTGTGAAAGCCCGCTGCCTCTCCAGGGTCAACATAACCGTTGCCCTCCTCGAGTCCAGGACCATCCCCAGAAAGGTCATCACCTGGGAAGGCTGGAGCCTGCTCTTCTCGTTGTTCAGGCACAGACCTTAACGTGCTCCAAGAGCAGGGCTACATGGTGGCGGCACTGATCCTCTGAGACTGCAAAGACCAGCCAGTCGTTGAGGTAATTTAGGATCCTGATCCCTCCCTGCCTCGGGGGAGAGGGCCGTATCCATACAGCGAGTGAAGGTTCGGGGTGCCAGAGAAATACCGAATGGCAGCACCCGAAACTCGTACACCCTGCCTGCGAAACCAAAGCGCAGGAACCGCCAGTGACCCCTCCAGATGGGTATCTGGAAATATGCATCCTTGAGGTCTATGGTGGCAAACCAGTCCCCTGCCGTGGCCGCCTGTCTCACCCAGGGGACTGTCAGGAACCGGTATCGCAGGGGCCGGAGATACCTGTTGAGCCCCCTGAGGTCCAGAATTGGGCGAAGCCCCCCGTCTTCTTTGTGGTCAGAAAGTAGCGGGAGAAAAACCCAGCCTGGTGATCCCCAGAGGCCACCTCCCTGATAGCCCCCTTCTCCAGGAGGGTGGACAGCTCCGCCTCCAAAACTAGTCTCTGTTGAGGATCGCTCACCGATGTAAAGGTGGGTTTCCTTGTTAAAGGTGGCCGGCGTGAAAACTGGATATGGTATTCATGGGTCATGGTTGAGACCACCCATGGGTCCGCTCCCAGGGCCAACCAGGCCGTCTCGCGAGAGGCAGGAGGAGGAGACTGGTTGGCCAGGTCCTGGTAATTGTCAGGAGGGCGGGGGGTGCTTGGAGGACCCCATGGCCGTAGAAGGTGGTCCTCTCCTTCTGCCCTCCAACTGGAGTCTGAGATCCCCTTGACCCCATGTCGAGGCCTCTGGAGCTGGTGCCAGCTGAGACCGAGACGGCATTGACCCCCTAGAGCCCATGACACGCCTGGCAAGGCACCCTGAGACCTCCTTTGCACAGCGACGGCTCTCCTGTGCCTGCTGCATCAAGGCGGTAGCATGAGGCCCAAACATAGCAGTGGGTTCTACCGGTACTTTAAGCAGGCAGTCTCTATCCCCCTGCTGAAGCTGGGATTGAGACAGCCACAAGTGGCGCCTAACCACCCAGAAGGAAGCCAACACACTGCCTGCTGCCCCAACCTGCTCCTTCATCACCAAGGAGAGGCATGAGGAGGCCATCTGCAGCTCCTCACCTACACTGGTGTCATCCTGAACCCGACGAGACAAGTCGCGGAGGTAAAGGGACAGAATAGCCCCGGTATTGGCCAGCCGAGTCTGCACCGCCATAGCCTTATGTAGCTTAGTGAGCAGACTATCCATAACCCTGCAGTTCTTGCTGGAGCAGGTGGCATTACCAAGGATGGAGCTGGAGGGAGAAACTAGTGGGGTGAGGGTTCAGTCCACTGGGGGAAGTGGTCCACAGGCAATCTGGTCCCTGTCATGCACATTGGAAAACTGATGATATGTTACAGACCACTTGTGAGCAGCCGCCGGAGAATGGAACTGCTGGCACAGCAGCTCTTTAATGTCAGGTAGGAGGGGCACCTGGGTAGATGCAGGGCGCACTTCCATATCCTCCTCAAACCTAGAGGATGCAGCTTGGGGGTTCTCAGGGAGGGCACTGCAGAAAATTTATGTCTAATCGTTTATTGAAGCAAGTGGTGCAGGCACTGGTGTTGTCACACTTAGACTATTGCTCTGTAATTTGGTCCAATACATCAGGAAGTAATTTGAATAGGTTACAGGTAGCCCAAAATAAAGCAGCTCGTTTAGTCCTTCAATGCCCAGTCATCTGAGGGTTGGTTTTTGTTACCCCTATGTAGAACTAATTTAAAACAGAAAACAATGCATTACAGAGCAATGGTGGCATGGAATGAATTACCATTTTTTTCTGGTCTCAGAAAGTAATGTTATGAGTTTTAAGAAAAGACTAAAACTATTTTTATTTACCCAGCAGGTATGAAAGAATATTTTTACTGTTTATATGTTGGACTTTGTATATCTGGTTGGAAGGTGTAAAACTGAGCTATTTGCTTCCTTTTTTATTATTATGGTAACTCAGAAATTGCAATGTCAAGTGGTCCTTAAAAATGAAATGAATTGTCAGCATGTAGAGCTACAGTACTATAGGTTTTGAGTGGGTGTCTTGTGTCATGTTTGTTTGTGAGTATGAATGTAAATCTATTTTATGTTGGCTGCATTTTTGGTGAGACCCCAGGAAGAGTAGCTGCTGTTAAGTTCCAACAGCTAATGGGGATCTAATAAATAAATAAATAAATAAGCCTATCCAGTGTATCAGAAACTTTAGTAAAGTTCTCAGAGGCTCTTTTTTCTGAGGCCTCAATGATGTCAATGAGTTGCCTTTTGACGTGTTGGTCCTCCTCAACAGCATAACTGGGCCTCTGCTGGCAGTTGTCTCTTCAGTTGCTCGGTGCCCCTTCAATTTAGCCTTTAAAAAGTATATCATAACAAAAGAAATTACAACATTATATTTAGCAGAAGTAACCCCATTTACAAACATTAGCGTTCTAACATTCTGATTCCACTTGCTGGTTGTAGAAAGTCTGGCTTTTTAATCCTTGAAACCTGAGCACATTGGCTTGACTTTTGAAAACATGGGAGCAACAAAAGAAGAAATTACCTCAAGAATTTAGCAAGAAATTATTTTTTTTAAAAAGGGGGAAAAAGAGTGCTTAAAGGATACAATAATTCTGTAACACAATTTTAAAATTTAATAATAATTATAATTTTTTTCTTTTTTAAATAATATATGTCCCAAGAGCCAACTTCCATAGCCGAGGATCAGACCGCCAAGGCCCCCGCCTTAGTCTGCTGCCTGATCCACAAAGCACCGATCCCTTCTGGATCCCTCTGTGGGTGGTGGGCCTGCAGGGGGACGAGCCCATGTAGCCGGTTCGGGCTGGGCCCGGCCGGACCCCATGGACGAAGGCCCAGCCACCAGGCGCTTGCCCATGGGCCCCAACCCCAGGCATGGCTCCAGGGCGGGGCCCCGGTAACCCTCCGGGCCGGGTACACAAGTTCTTGTTGTTGTCCATCATGAAGGGTCTTTTGAACCGTTCTTCGTCTGACCCTTCGCCCAGAACCAATATGCCATGGGATACCATGGGCAAAATGCCCCCGACAGCATAGCTCCTAGGGTCATTAGGGCACTCAAACTCCTCCACCACGATAAGGTGACAGCTGGGATGAGAATCAGCACCTCCAAGTCTGAGGCCATGGTCCTCAGCCAGAAAAGGGTGGGTTCCCACACCCACACAGGGTTTATAGCCTGCAACTCCATACCAGTCATTTAGAACTGAAGAAGCTTCTTGAATGAGAAACAAAACTTCTTCAAGAAACGCAAGCAAGTCCAGTTGCCTACAATATAGCACTTACGATTACCATGACCTCTTCACCGACAACTCGGTGGCAGCAACTCATAAAGCATACTTACAGGTTGTAATCCTGAATCCCCAGATTTGTCCAACAAAATACATCTGTAAATAAATTCCAACCACTTGTTCTTCATTTCTTCTTCTTTTGGCCATCTCAGCAAGGGTAATTTGAGGTCACACTGACAAAAGCAGCGTCTCCTCCAAGTGCCGTTGTCTCATCAGCTCAAACTGAACAGGCTTGTTTGGGGATGCAGCTCAGTGGCCTGCAGGTGACACTGTGTGCATTGATAATTTGTTACATTGTGAGCCAATAAAGTCACGGAAGTAAAGGCAGGAATTCAAACAAGCCATTTCAGGCAGCTGAGGAGCTGTGTGTCTATGGGGAGACAGAACTCCCTTTAACCTGGACTTTGTTTTTTTCTATGTAGCAGACCTAGAAGAGGAAAAAAATGCTAAATAACACACCAAAGAAGAGTTAAAACCCCAAAAAGCATGATAGGTCCTCTTTAAGACTCTACCATGCAAAGTAAAAGCCATATATCAACAACATCCAGTGCCGAGTTCTCTGCGCCTGAGCTCATTTGAAATATACTGACACAAAGACGAAAGGTGTGCTGTGGTCTGATGAGTCCAGATTTCAAATCGTTTTTGGAAATCATGGATTTTGTGTCCTCCAGGCTAGAGAGGAAAAGGACAATCCAGATTGTTACCAGCTCAAAGTTCAAAGCCAGAATCTGTGATGGTATGGAGGTGTGTTAGTGCCCATGGCATGATGGGTGACTTTGCATTCTGGTTATATTTATTCTCTTCACAGTATGCCAGCTTTTGTAGAATTTGCATTATATTTTAAAAGTTGTCTCTGAATGTACAGAGAGTGAACTGATATCCACCAAGGGCCAACCTCCAAGGCTGAAAAATGAAGTCAGTGCAGAAGTGTCAAAAACTGCAGTTCATCGAATGACCATGTGCGACTGGCTCCAAAACTGAGTTAATCCTCATAGGCCCTCTTGTTAAAACGCCCAAATTTATGGCAGAAATAAACATGTTTAGAGCTTGGTACAAAAAACAGTCATGGTCTCTATAGCTATTTTCAATATTCATGACAACTGTACAGGGGTGATATTTTTGTAACTCACCTGTTTACATTTTATAAATGCTCAAAGTTACACATATTTAAGGGCAGGGTCGCTTGGGTGACAGGCTGTCTGCGAGGTGTCGCTACAGTCTGTGAGTCAGACCCACCCCTCGCTGCTCCACAGCACCAACCTCTCATCCAAATATGGTCACCTCTGACTCCAAAAAAACAAGATAGCAATGGCCAAAATGCCAAACTGAAGGCTTCAAAACCGGAGTCCAAAAAACAATGCTTGATGTCACAGCAGCTATGTCGGGTCCATGTCATTGGTTCGACAGCCCATTGATTCGACATCCCATTAGTCCGACTGTCCGTGGTGCTGAATGGCTCGCAGCGGGCGTATGGTGCGCCGCGACCGGCTTGAGGCGGAGCAGGCTCACGGCTTATGTGTTTGTCACTTTCTTTTTCATTTTAACCCACACCATGATCTTTTCCTGACCCTAACCAAGTGGTTTTTGTGCCTAAACCTAACCAGACCTTAACCACAGGGCATCATGATGATTTCGGAACAGACTTGAGTTTAATATGGTCGGAACAATGGGATGTCGAACCAATGGGCTGTCGAACCAATGGGCAGTTCCCAGCTATGTCAACCCTCGATCAAACTGCTGTAAGACAGCAATCAGGCCAACCTCCAAATTGTCGAAGCAATGTAATATTATTGGTATTTCTAATTACAGAATATCAAGCTGTAGTCCCTTATGCTACATGTTCCTGAAAAAGTAATCACAGTACTTTAAAATATTAACAAGTCATGTGTTACTGCACAACACTGGTTGTGAACAAGCACATAGCTTGGACAGAATAGAACCATTTTTAAGATGGCCGCAGCGTGAGGTGGGAGCGCAACACAGGCGTGTCTGCTTTCTTAAAATATTTTGGCAAACTATCCTACATGCGGGTTTTTGTACACCTGTCATATCGTAGTGTTAAAGTCCCGTTTTCTCCTCTGCCTATTGTTTGGCGTAACGACTGGATAACACTAAATTGCAAACAATGGCAGCTGATCAACAAAGCCTGATCTCCCTACAAACTTTGTGGGACGGCATACAACAGATCAAGACTGATATGCTGGCTCATCTTGATTCAAAGGTGGATCCAATTCAAGCAAAACTGTGTAGCATTCAGGTGTCTCTGGACACCCTTGGAGAACATGTTTCTTCTCTTGAACACCGTGTTGGGACAAATGAGGACGATATTAAATATCTCAGCACGCTGACTAAAGAGCTAACTAAAGACAATGCCTACCTATTGGACAAGATCCAGGACCTTGAGAATCGAAGCAGAGCTTCTAATCTTCGCTTTGTTAGGATCCCCGAATTCGCTGAGGGTCGAGACATCCTGGGCTTCATGTCCAAGTTGATTCCACGGTTACTCGGGCCAAAAAACTTTTCCACTCCTCCGGCCATTGAACGGGCTCACAGGACGCCTACATTCCGCCACAATGACAGAGCAGGTCCAAGACCCATCCTGATTAAACTCCTCAAATTCCAGGATAAGGTGAAAATCCTCCGTCTTGCCAGAGAGAAGAAAGAGCTGGTGTTTCAAGGTAATCCCATATACATATATCCTGACTTCAGTGCCGAACTAGTGAAGAAACGCCGCTCCTTCGATCCGGTGAAGCGAAGACTCCGTGAGTTAAATCTAAAATACTCTCTCAGGTATCCGTCCACTTTGAGTGTCATTGTTGATGGGAAGCCACAGCTGTTTACCTGCCACAGAGCCGCTGAAGCTGCCTTTATGACTCCTTCAAGCTCTCCTATGACTACTAACGTTACGATCTCTCCCCTATAATTAAGATCATAGTGATCCATTAATGCCGTTGCAGTTCCTGTTATCATCATTATTTAATGAACAGAACTTCTTTGGGACTCGGTCAACGGCGTGTCATTTTGTTTTCTATTACGTTTTACTTATCTACTTATATTCACCTCTCTCCATGGATTATCCTCGCTGGCATAAACTTTTTTCTTTTTTTTTTGCCGCCGTAAACCGAAGCTGTTGTTTACACCCGGTTGTCAACTGGTGTTGTAAAACTGTACTGTGTAATGCCAGTCGCTTTCAGTATCACTGACAGTTACAGGAGTGGAGCTATTGTCACCGCTTTTTTTTTTCTGATGCAGACTATCCTGTTTGCGGACTATTAGTGGTTTCTTTTTGTATTGAACCAATTTGGCCTGGCCTATGAGGACTGGGGCTGCTGGGCCACTAATTATGTTATTTGTGTTTTTGGTGTTTTTGTTTGTTTTGTGTTTCTGTGCTTTGTGTAGTTGTTTTTGTGTTGTTTTTGCACAACCCTCCCTAACTTTTGTTGATTATTTGCTCTGCCTAGTTTTGAATAGTGCTAGTATCCAAATGATCCCCTACTTTTCAACTGAATAATATTAAAGGTCTAAAAATTATCCATCTGAATATCCGAAGTCTTCTCCCAAAAATTGATTTACTTCGTGCATGGGTAGTTCAACACAATCCCAATTTTATCACACTATCTGAAACATGGCTCAATTGTAATATATCTGATAATGAAATTAAACTTGAGAATTATGTATTAGAGCTGACAGAGGCTCCAGGGGAGGTGGTGTCGCTACTTATGTCTCCTCTAATTTCGTTGCTGAGCTAATTACACCCTTGGTTAAACCAACTTTGAATCTCTTTTTGTTAAGATCATATTTCATCAGAATAAATATATCACTGTTGGTAATGTGTATCGACCACCCTCTGCCCCTGTAGAGTCTTCCAAGTGTTTGATGTCTACCATTAAATCTATCTCTTCTAAGAATGAACTTATTATCTTAGGCGACTTCAACAAAAATTGGCTAGACAAGTCTTCAGCTAAAGGTAAAAATAACTTCGAAAATCTTAATTTAACACAACTCATAAAGGAACCCACTCGTATTACTCCTAAGTCCCAGTCCCTACTTGACTGGATACTTGTCACTCATCCTGACAGATTTGTTGAAGCTGGCATTTTGTCAGACTGTCTCAGTGATCACTCAGTTATTTATTGCATATGGAAAATTAAAATTCCCAAATTACCACCTAAATTAATTAAAATTAGACAACATAAGAAAATGAATATTGATTTATTTATTAATGATCTAATTTCAATTAACTGGGACAGGTACCAGTTAATACCAACTGTTCAGGATGCCTGGGACTTTCTTTACTCTGAGTTTACACAAGTAGTTGACAAACATGCACCATGGAAAATTTCTAAGGTTAAGGGTAGACATCTTCCGTGGATAAATGCAGACCTTATAAGCCTTTTTAGACAGAGGGACAAGGCCTGGGCTAAATTTCGGCTGACTAGGGAAAATGCTGACTGGGAAATATACAGGCAACTAAGGAATATCTCCAAGACTCAGACCCGCAATGCAAAGTCTGACTATTATAAGGAATGTCTCTCCAACAAGTTTAAAAATCCTAAACAATTTTGGAACAGTATAAAATCCATAATAAATACTTCTGATAAAAGCCCTATTAATAAAATACGTGATGGTAATGCTATAATTCATGATCCCTTTCTGATTGCTAAAGTGTTCAGTCGGCATTTTTCTACAGTCTGTTCTGATTTAATATCAAACTGCTCTTACAGTCATAGTTTTAATAATATGTCCTCTTGTCAGAGTACCTTTTCATTTACTAAAATTACACCCCTAGATGTTCAGAATGCTATTAAACAACTTAGTCTGAATAGTGGCCCTGGCCCTGATGGGATCGAATCAAGATATATTAAAATGGCCTCTCATATTCTTATGTTTCCTCTCGCTGATTTGTTCAATTTGTCTTTTGCTACCTGTGAAATACCAGTAATGTGGAAATATTCACGATTTACACCTATACACAAGGGTGGTGACACTCTTGATCTAAATAATTATAGACCAATATCAATAATATGTACAGTTGCAAAAGTTTTTGAAAAATTAATTTTTAATCAAATTTCTGATTACCTTAAAATCTATAATATTCTGTCACCTTCCCAGTCTGGATTTAGACCAAATCACTCAACAACCACTGCTCTTGTAAAACTTACTAATGATATATTTTCAGCATGTGACTCTGGTGATCTCACAGGTGCTATCTTCATTGATTTGAAAAAGGCTTTTGATTTGGTCGACCACTATTTACTGCTGGACAAGCTTTATGCAATTGGGTTTTCATAAAATGCACTTTTTTGGTTTAATTTCTATTTTCATAATAGAAAGCAATGTGTTGTTATTCAAGGGTGTAAGTCTGACTTATTTGTTCAACAAAGAGGTGTGCCCCAAGGTTCAACACTTGGCCCTCTTCTCTTTTCAATTTTCATCAATGATCTTCCTCCAATTTGTTCTAATACATCAGCTCAACTATATGCCGACGATACCGTGATCTATACCTCTAAATCTAATATTTCACAAATACAAAATGCCCTTCAATCAGACTTCAATATCATACAAAACTGGCTTTCCTCCAATAGACTGCTACTCAATAAAACCAAATCTTACTCCATGGTCTTCGGCACTAAACATAATCTAAAAATGAAATCGAATAATTTAATAATATCATGTAACGACGGTACAAATCTGCATAGAGTTGAGCAATTTAAATATTTGGGACTATGGCTTGATCCAGAACTTACTTTCAAACTTCACATTGATTATATTCATCGTAAAATCAGCTTTGGTATCAGTGTTTTGTTTCGATCCAAGAACTGTTTTACACTCAATGTTAGAAGGAAGCTTGCCCTACAATTTATCTTACCATTTTTTGATTATGCTGACGTAGTATATTCTAACACATCCAAAACCTACCTTCTGCCCCTCAATATTGTATATAACCGTCTTTCTAGATTTGTTCTTGGTTGCTCATTTTACACCCATCATTGTATAATGTATAATTCACTTAATTGGCCTACACTCAATATAAGAAGACATAATCACTGGTTACAGTTTATTTTTAAATGTATACATAGCAACTATCCTGTTAATTTACAACAGTTTTTGATTCCATATTCCTCAACATATCAATTAAGGCACTCATCTCAATACTTCTTCTACATTCCTTCAGTGAATAAAACAATTGGTAAAAGAGCATTTATGTTTAAAGTGCCATCAAACTGGAATAATCTCCCTTTAAATATTCGTTCATTGACTTCCTTTCATAGGTTTAAACGTGCCTTGTCTTCTTATTTTGAGTTAAAGTGCACATGTTTCTGATGAAGTTTTATTAATATTATTATAGCACATTATAATCTCAATTTGTAATTAATATAATATATTTCACAGTTCTGATAGGCTTATTCTACTACTTCCATGGCCACTTGTGGCCATAGTGGTGTGCTCATTTTGCACCTTTTTTTTTTTTTTCCCTCGGGTTGTGTTGATGTTTGTGTATTCTCTGTTGTTGTTGTTGTATGTCTGTAGATTGTTGATTGTGTTTTGTTTTAGTTCATCTAGGACCACCTTGAAAACGAGAGGATTCCTCTCAAGGGGTTTATCCTAATCAATAAAATGTTTGACAATAGTTATTTCAGGTAAAACCAAAGTGAGTGCACCTGTAGTGTCAATAATAATTAGAGATGCACGATATTATCGGTAGGTTATCGGTATCAGCCAATAGTGGCCATACAATATACAATTAGAATTGGCCAACAGGATTTTTTTTTTTTTTTTGCACATGAATGAATATTACATACATCGAAAAGCATTCCATTTCATGTCTCCTTCTGCTGGTAGGCCATCACGATGAGAGTATGCATGCATAATATGAAGTTAATTCAACTACAGAAGAGACTTCATGATAACTAAAATTAGGTCGGGGACAAAAGTGGATGTATCGATATCGGTTATCTATCAAATGAGTTGTTATATGGCAGCATATCAGATATAGGCAAAAAATGCAATATTGTGCATCCCTACTAATAATCTTTCATTGTATTGAAATATACAATTCACAAAACTACTACAGGTACTGTAATTCAGAGCTGAATCAGGAGTTCAGTGTGATACATATTCACAATGGAGCGAGCGGGTCATATTTTACCATCTGCCTTCATTGTGCTCTCTTGATAAGTTTAGCTTAGCTAATGCTTCCAGATGCAGATCTAAGCAGTTACTTTGGTATGTACAAGTTTATCATAACTGATAGAACCAATGGTCAGACCTCAAGCACAGTTCAGACAGAAGAGTCGTGATGAGACGAGGTGAAACAGGCAGCTACTTGCAATGTGCTGCAACGTTCTGCAGCAACCCGCTGTCCAACACCAGCACACCATGAGGACGGAAACAGAGGGCTCAGCAGGAATGCAGCACCTGCTGCAGCAAGTGAACACACGGTCTACAGTCATTTTGGTGGACTTCACTACAAGCTGATTGGCTGTTGAAACATGTGACACTTTTACATTATAAGACTACTATTGACCTGCTGAGCTCAGGTGACACCATCAGCCAACTAGAGTCAAGCTCAGACCGGCGCGGTTCACACTGCTGCAACCTTTCTCTATAATGTTCTAAAATGGTTTTGTCTTATTCCGAATCAGTGGTCTGAACTGGGCATAATAATATAAAGCCAAAGTTTTAATCAAATGTATGTATTAAGTGATTGAAATGTTTCACTCCCTGTGCAAAACGTATTTCCTCTCTTTTAAAAATGATACCTTTGCATTTCAATATAATATCCATACAATTAAGTTGCAAGTCGGTTTTGGTAAACAGTCTTGTCCCTGCAGGCCCTGCAGTGTAAAAGTTGTGTATGATATGTGACAGCATCTGTCTCAGTGTTTTTCTGTCTTTATATTTCTTTCATTTTGATGCAGTCATTTTTTTGCGGTCAGAACACCTCCTGCTGGGATTTTAAGTGGGAGCAAGAAGTTAATGGCAAGAGGCATTTGCTGTCAGTCTACTGTTTAAGAAAACCAGAAAATGCAATGTAATCATTAACATTTACATTTAGAGTGGGAACAAAGCAGACCCCAGTCACTTCAGGTGACATTCTCAAACTTTTAATAACTCTCTCTCTTTTAAACAATCAGCACTAATCAGTACCAACAATCATGTAATACTGTTTACTTACTCTCTTTGTCTGCTACACTGGAATATTACAATCATGACTAACCGTTCTTGACAATAAGCTCAAAAACTACACATGTCCATTCATGCCTTCACAGTTTATTGACAAACATGCAGGTGTCCTGCAGTGGACTTCAACAGCAATCCATTTACCCTGTCTTTTGCAATCAAAGTGATCTAAATTCTCTGTGCAAAGAAAACGATTAAGACAAATGAGATTGCAATTAAGACAATTACGACTAACGATTAACACTAATGATTGCTAACAGGGGGCTTCAGAACAGTTATACGACTGCAGCTGCAGCAGGGGAGGAGAGTGCAGAGAATACAAAAGGAAACATTTTGGATGTGGGAAGTACAATAACTTCATCAGGGCTTATCTTATTTTAGTAATGTATGATACATACAACATGTG
This sequence comes from Epinephelus cyanopodus, assembly GCA_026686955.1. NCBI lineage: Eukaryota > Metazoa > Chordata > Actinopteri > Perciformes > Serranidae > Epinephelus > Epinephelus cyanopodus. The sequence continues at coordinate 40,818,448 of CM048923.1, read as the reverse complement.
GTGATATAAGAACACTTTGTACTGACACTGTATGGCTGCATTAGCTTATGTAGAGAAGGATGCCAACTGGCACATTTGTAGGCATCTGGAAGCTGTTTGGTTACTGTGTGATGAATTTTGACACAGCACGGCTGTGCCCAAATCATCAGATGCTCCCTTCAGTTCTAAATATAGCCATGACCTTCTTAATCTGCTCTACATCCACATCTACAGCTGCAACATGCTGCATGCTGAACTACACTAAAACCCCCAATGTTTTGTTTTGTCAGTCATGCTTTGTTGCACCCTGTGTAACATGCTACAGTATAAAACTAGAATTACTGCCCGCGGATGTACGCACACCAGTCAAGTTTCTCTTACCTTTTACATCCATGTCTGTTAAAACATGGATGCCTAATGCAAATCTTCCCCACAACAGCACAAAATCCACACAATCAGCACAATTTTAAGATGGACACACCAATTCAATATCTGACCAAATGTCTTGTATGGGCTGAAATATGTGCCACTAGAAACTGAATTTGAATCATTTATATTTGAATTTGAATTTCTAAACTTGAATAATTGCATTGAAAAACTGAATTTGAATCACATAATTTGAAATTGAATCATTTATATTTGAATTTGAATTTCTAAACTTGAATAATTGCATTGCAAAACTGAATTTGAATCACATAATTTGAAATTGTATTGTTAATTTGAATCATTGCATTGAAAAACTGAATCTGAATAGTATAATTTGAAATTGAATTCATTTCTATATATCTTCACATTCAGTTCTCACAATTCAAATTCAGTTCTCCAAATTCAATTTCAATTTACTGTGACAGACATCCGGGTAGTTTAAGGACGAAGAAAGAGCAATCGAGCGCAGATACACAGAACTCCTCTTCGGCCAATCAGCACCTACGTTTTTGAGCACGTAGGAAGAAGCGCTTGCTCGCCTTGACCAAGCAGCAACCTCCGGGGGTGACGAGTGATGGTTTTGGTCACTATAGCTAATTTCCCCTTTTATGACAACGGAGGGGGGGGTATATCATCCGTTTCAATGTTATTAAGGTTTAAAATTGCGCATAATTAAGGGCGTCGCCAAGAGTGACAGGTCGCACCATCAGCTAGTTAGCATGCTAGTTATGTGTCTAACTAGCATGCTAACTAGCTGCTGGCTCTGCTGTGCGGAGCTGAACTCAGACTCTGCTGTCTGCTCAGCGTCGTCTCAGCTAATTCGTGTCCATGTTCAAAGCATTGAACCTGTCCTCTCAGCCGTGTCTGTGCCTTTTGGATATTTTTTCAGGCAAATATTGGAGTAATATGGCTTGCTGTTCGATTAATTATACCAACAGACCGTCCAAAAAGTCTGTGCTCCAGGTTTTTCGGTAAGTGAAATTCAGAAATTCTAGCATCATTTATTGTTTATATGTTAGCACTAATTAGCGGGTGTCTGCGGTCACCACCTAGTTTGTCAGCTTCTTGTTATTATTATTAAGCCTTTATTTAATACATGTAAAATCACGTTGAGATCAGAGGTCTCATTTTCAAGTGCGACCTGTATCACAGCAGCAACATCCACATCAAGTTACAGAGCAACAGACAATACGATACAACACAAGCTTAGCTCCTTAACTAACTAACCAGCCAGCTAACGGTTAGCCTTCAAGCAAGACGCCAATCCGGGATGCATCGAAGTCAGAGCCTGACAGAGAAGTGTTAGGATTTAGGCATTTAGGGAGAGAATATTTTGAACAGAAGGCATCTGTGTGAGGTTTGAAAATAAAGGTCCACCACGTTAGTTAGCTAACGTGATGCAATGTTAACTTGTTAAAAAAAAACAGTAAGTGTGTAAAGAGGAACCATAGACATATAAAAAATAGTAAAGAATATTAAAAAATGATATAAGCCTGTAGCTACACAACAATAGATAATGCACAGACAGAATATGAGGACTGTGATAGTCACCACCTTTTTGTTTTGCTAAAATAAATTGATTATGATCTGTTGAACAGTAATTTAAGTTGTATTGTTTGCATGTAAAGGTGTCTGTGAAGTAGGTAGCTAACACATATATTTTAATATCTATTTGTCTGTGTAAAGTTTTCCTCTAGGTGACCCAGACAGACTGGACCAGTGGACACTCAACACCAGGAGACAGAACTGGACTCCAAACAAGACTTCCCGTCTGTGCAGTGAACACTTTGAGAATCATCACTTCAGCACTGACTCCAGGATAAAGACACCTTTTTTCATACAGTACCTCACAAAGAGTCAAGAAACATATTAGTTTAGAATGATGAATTATTGACCATAATACATTTAAATTCATTGTATATATTACTAATTTCCATACATTACTAAGTACTCCATTAGGGCACAGCTTGCTCTGTACTATTACTGAAAGGTGAAATTACTGACACACCAGTGCAGTTTAGTGTTCCCCTGATGCAAAAGGCAAAATGAAGATTTTATCAATCAAGGAACATGACATGTATTTGACTTTAACATTTTAGTGCATTTTATGCAAAGACCCTTTATCATAGTGAGAATTACTACCTTTTCCCCCACACACAGTCTGTGAAGAACCAATGGAAAAAATATTCTCATAATGAGACGCTGAACACAGCATGATTCCACAGTGGCAGTGAGCTTTGAGAACAGTTCAGTTTCCTTTTGATAGCAACAATTACTTTAATGTGGATGAACTGCATACTGTGCATTCATACTCCAGTTGTCTTGGTAGTACACTGTTAAATTTAAAATCACATTAAAATATAAAGTTGAATATCTACAGAACTTAAACACAAAACTATTTTATGAATGACAGCCACTTACTCAGCAATAAGATCATTGTGGTGGTGAGTGGGCTTTTAACCAAGACAGGCTGTAGTCAATGTTTTCTGCCTGTGTTTTTAACCTGTCATCTTTCTCTCTTGTAGGACACTTGAGGAAAGTTACAACGCCTCGGCCAATGTGATATTTACTCCACAGTAAAGAAGTTGTTTCACAAGAAATTATGACTGCAAATTATGACACTGGGTCCTAATTCATAGGTTTTGTAATTACTGTTATAAATCTTTTCATTTATTTCATGTGTACTTTTTGTAACCTTTTAATAGTGATGATTTCATGAATGCAAGCTTTGACTTAATTTTGTTAAACTGTTTGTGTAATGGTTTTAACTTTTGCTATATAAAATGGATCAGACAAAAGTTACTTTAGAGTAAAAGCACATTTTTTGAAAGCTGTCATCAGTTTCCTGTGATAACTGGAAATATAGTGGTGATTTAAACCTTTAATGGCATCTTAATGTTTTCATTTATGTTTTAACATTCACCCAAGTTTGCATTTATCTTAGCAAAATGTAAAGAAAAAATGAAAAGCTGATGTTATGTGCTGGTTTTGTTTGAACATTTCTTTAAGACAAAAGAAGAAAATTCACTGAGAAACTATTCTCCTTTAGTGACAAACAAGGAAATATCTGCACACTGAATAGTTTTAAGCCCCGTAATAGGTATTATTTATTTGTGACATTGTGGCATATGAGAAGGTTCTGCTCGGTATTGAGGCTTATGTAGTGAGGCAAAACAAACATAACACACAATTGGCTGATTATGTTTCTATTTGCCTCACTACAAAAACGTCACAGTACCTGTTGCCTGAGGAAGACCCTCTCAGAGTTGGCAAACAAGTGATACCTTGGGGGCTTCAAAACTATTGTGTCCAGCTAATTGTTTGTTTTTCACTTTGAGCCCTTTTATCCAGTGACATTCTTCTGTGTTAAAACTAGACTTCTAACAGAGCAGCAAACAAAGGTTGCTCTCCAAAATCTTCTCAGGCTCTGCTGCTGGGTGTAAGGTGCTTAGTTACCTTCAAGTACAAAGTTAAAATAATCAGGCCCCCACAGAAATGGACTGCTTAATTATTTGCCAATGACGGTGTTAAACATTAATGCTTTAGGTTTTATCTGTAGTGTATGATTTGTTTGCCCTTTCAGTTGACAGTCAGATTCAGTCAGAAACAAAGACAAAAGGAGTGCAAATGTAAATAGAATTTATTGAAATTTTAAACAAGTTATAGATGAATATCAAAAACTCAACATTGCCTGGGCTATGTTCAGGCCTAACAAAATGTGTCCTAAAGGCCAAATTCAAAAGCAGTGACACTGCCAACTGTAAGCAGTTCACTGCATTTGGAGGTGGTCTTTAAGACAATTAACTAATTTCCTTAAAAACATTTCATTTTCCCTAGGTGTGAAATGAACTCCATCTTTCAAAAATAGCCCCCTGTCATGTCTGATGTGAGGGTGCTCAATTATGGCACCATTTAAACTGTGAACAAATGTAGCCATAAACTATTAACAAATTTCCTGGCCTTATCAATCTTTGCTGGATTGCCACCAGCCTCCCACCTGCACCTTTGGGCCAATGAAGAAAATATTATCTTAATGCTAGGATGCTGGAGGTGAAGCTGGTGCAGGTCCTCCTTCATCATGCTGACCAGCTTGACACTGCTGACCTTCCCCATGTCATTGCTGCCACAGTGGATGATGAGGACATCTGGTGCTGCTCTTCCTCACAGGGAGTGGAAAAAGAAGGAGAGAAGGCCTCTCTGCAGTCCACCCCAGCCAACCCAGCAGACATGGACGCCTGGCATGCAGAGGTCGCTTCCTAGAGTCTCTGCAGCTCTCTGGACACCACGCTGGACATAGCTGCCACCAATGATGCACACTGTGCCTATGAAAGTAAAATGAGTGTAATAACTGCTTTAGGTAATAAAAAAAATAAAGTTAACTATAAAGGATGAATCACTCCTTTTTGTTGACAATACTATTATGTCACATCTGTAGGGTAAAATAAAACAGGGAGCAACACCTCAAAATATAGACGACTTGATGATGTCTTTTAAATGTTTTTTTTTGTCCTTGGAAGACAATGTAATATTAGCTGTCTAAAGTCAAGTAGCTAAAACTGGTACTTGCAGTTTCTGCTGTGTGCAGCAGGCGTGGTGCAGACGTCACAAGTGGCCATGACCTCAACACCGGTGATGTACTCAAAGAAATTAACATCTTGTAACAAGTATAACACTGCCTTTCTTTCGCAACTTCGACATTTCTTTAACATGTTCTATGTTCATAACAGTAACGTACATTTAATCAATGTCAAAATCATAAATATGCGTGCTGTTTGCAACAGCGGTGTGGGTACAAGGATATAATCTTTAATGTCAGCCGTTATGCACACTGCAAATCCAACTACTAACTTGAATTTCTTGTTTGCTATCAACAAAACATTCATGGTAAGAAAGAACACTACCGTTAAATGGGTAACATCACATGTGACTTGTAGACTAGCTCCGGCACTCGTTGCTAAAATGAAACAATGCTAACGTGCTAGTTGCCTAATGTAATTGTAAACATGATTTGTTTATGCTCGCTGACGAAACGAAACGTTCCTACAAAATAGCTATAACATTAACAACAGTTAAAAAGGTCGTTAAAATATATGGTTAAATGCCACATTACCGTATTTGCCCCAGCCGCATCCATCGTCAACAAGAATATCAAGCCAGTATGGGTCCAGGCGAGTGAGCGCTTCTTCCTACGCGTTCAAAAACGTAGGTGCTGATTGGCCAAAGAGGAGTCCTGTGTATCTGCGCTCGATTGCTCTTCCTTCGTCCTTAAACTACCCGGATGTCTGTCACAGTAAATTGAAACTGAATTTGGAGAACTGAATGTGAAGATATATAGAAATGAATTCAATTTCAAATAATACTATTCAGATTTAGTTTTTCAATGCAATGATTCAAATTAACAATACAATTTCAAATTATGTGATTCAAATTCAGTTTTGCAATGCAATTATTCAAGTTTAGAAATTCAAATTCAAATATAAATGATTCAATTTCAAATATAAATGATTCAAATTCAGTTTCTGGTGGCACATATTTCAGCCCATAGTCTTGCCTTTTCTTTCTGAGATTGACACTGAATAATGGCCAGAAAAGCATTTTCCAGGCACCGCTGCAATACGAGTTAACCTGAGAGACACTGGAGCACAAAGGCTCCGGAGAAGAAGCCGAGTTAGTGACATCCAGAATGGCCGAGTAAACAAGATACAGTAATAGGATACGAGAGAGAGAGAGAGAGAGAAGGTGCCTGGTGCATTATAGGTGGTCCTCCAGCAAACTAGGCCTAAGTCAGCCTAACAAGGGGCTGGTACAGGGCAAGCCTGAGCCAGCCTTAACTATAAGCTTTATCAAAGAGGAAAGTCTTAAGTCTAGCCTTAAATGTGGAGACGGTGTCTGCCTCCCAGACCGTAACAGGAAGATGATTCCACAGGAGAGGAGCCTGATAGCTGAAGGCTCTGGCTCCTGATCTACTTTTGGAGACTTTAGGGACCACGAGTAACCCTGCGTTCTCAGAGCGCAGTGTTCTGGTGGGATAATATGGCACTATGAGCTCTCTAAGATATGGCGGAGCTTGACCATTTAGAGCTTTATAAGTTAACAGTAGGATTTTAAATTCAATTCTGGATTTTACAGGGAGCCAGTGCAGAGAAGCTAAAACAGGAGAAATATGATCTCGTTTCTTAGTTCCTGTTAGTACTCGTGCTGCTGCATTCTGAATTAGCTGGAGAGTTTTTAATGATTTACTAGAGCTACCTGATAATAGAGAGTTGCAGTAATCCAGCCTTGAGGTAACAAAAACGTGGACCAATTTTTCTGCATCTTTTTGTGCAGAAGTCAGGTTAATACACAGCTGACAGCCCTATTGGACAACTGTTAAAATTCATATTATGGCAGGAACCAATCAGCTAACTAAAGAAAAACGAGTGGCCATCATTACTTTAAGAAATGAAGGTCAGTCAGTCCGGAAAATTGCAAAAACTTTAAATGTGTCCCCAAGTGGAGTCGCAAAAACCATCAAGCGCTACAACGAAACTGGCACACATGAGGACAGACCCAGGAAAGGAAGACCAAGAGTCACCTCTGCTTCTGAGGATAAGTTCATCCGAGTCACCAGCCTCAGAAACGCAAGTTAACAGCAGCTCAGATCAGAGACCAGATGAATGCCCCACAGAGTTCTAGCAGCAGACCCATCTCTAGAACAACTGTTAAGAGGAGACTGCGCGAATCAGGCCTTCATGGTCAAATAGCTGCTAGGAAACCACTTCTAAGGAGAGGCAACAAGCAGAAGAGATTTGTTTGGGCCAAGAAACACAAGGAATGGACATTAGACCAGTGGAAATCTGTGTTTTGGTCTGATGAGTCCAAATTTGAGATCTTTGGTTCCAACCGCCGTGTCTTTGTGAGACGCAGAAAAGGTGAACGGATGGATTCCACATGCCTGGTTCCCACTGTGAAGCATGGAGGAGGAGGTGTGATGGTGTGGGGGTGTTTTGCTGGTGACATTGTTGGGGATTTATTCAAAATTGAAGGCACACTGAACCAGCATGGCTACCACAGCATCCTGCAGCGACATGCCATCCCATCCCGTTTGCGTTTAGTTGGACAATCATTTATTTTTCAACAGGACAATGACCCCAAACACACCTCCAGGCTGTATAAGGGCTATTTGACCAAGAAGGAGAGTGATGGAGTGCTGCGGCAGATGACCTGGCCTCCACAGTCACCGGACCTGAACCCAATCAAGATGGTTTGGGGTGAGCTGGACTGCAGAGTGAAGGCAAAGGGGCCAACAAGTGCTAAACACCTCTGGGAACTCCTTCAAGACTGTTGGAAAACCATTTCAGGTGACTACCTCTTGAAGCTCATCGAGAGAATGCCAAGAGTGTGCAAAGCAGTAATCAGAGCAAAGGGTGGCTATTTTGAAGAAACTAGAATATAAAACATGTTTTCAGTTATTTCACCTTTTTTTGTTAAGTACATAACTCCACATGTGTTCATTCATAGTTTTGATGCCTTCAGTGAGAATCTACAATGTAAATAGTCATGAAAATAAAGAAAACGCATTGAATGAGAAGGTGTGTCCAAACTTTTGGCCTGTACTGTACATTAATATTTGATAGTGTACATATGTGACAATAATCATATGTGTATAATAACAGTATAGTGGGGTGGCTTAGGTCAATATATCACAACAATCGTTCATTTTGTGATGAAAGTACAAAATTTGGTATATGTTTTGGTGGATATATTTCAAACAAATCTGGATATTGGGGCATCGCAAAAACGCACCCTAGTTGCCGTAGTAACCATTTATTCAATAAAATTAATCAAAATATTTAAATGATTCATTACAAGATATTAAAAATGTAAATATGTATTAAATTAAGAAAAATACAGTTAGACACACTCACAGTTCACATAAAATTAAGAGCAAGTGCAAATTCGCAATAGCTGCGACCTCATACATGCATGCATCCACACAACATGCATACACACAACCTCAAGAAAAGCAAAATTTTTATTTTGAAATGCTTAGTATAGCGCCACCTATGACTGAATCCTCGTCATTCTTTCGGGCATAGCTACTCATGGTCTCTACTTGCAGTATGCAAATTTCGAACATTTTTGGTCAAGTACTTCTTGAATTATTCAAGAAAAGCTTTGTGGACTGACTGACCAAAAAATACACTTAGACACACTCACAGTGTCTCAAACACTTTCTACCCCACCATCAATACAAGCCAGCTAGCTAACTGCCAGCCAACTGCCAGCCAGCGGCAGTTGCTTCCTGCAACAAGCAGTGCAGTGGACTGTCCATCAAGGTAAACATTTTATTACATAGAGGGAAGTTAAGTGATAGGAATTTTGTCATAGATGATGAGGAAATCCCAGCAATTAGGGAAAAGTCAGCAAAGAGCTTAGGTAGGTGGTACAATGTGGAGTTGAATGATGAGGAACAGGTGGTGAAATTTAGAAAAGAGGTGGCTGAAGGATTGGCTAGAATAGATAAATCAGAGCTTCCAGGAAAATTGAAGTTGTGGTGTTTACAATTTGGGCTATATCCTAGGTTAATGTGGCCATTGTCAATTTATGAAATTCCAATATCTGTTGTGGAGAGAACTGAAAGGTCGGTTAGCTCCTATATTAGGAAGTGGTTGGGCGTTCCTAGGTGCCTAAGTAGTGTTGCATTGTATGGAAAAGGGATACTTCAGCTGCCAGTATCTAGTTTAACAGAGGAATTTAAATGTACCACGGTCAGGACAGAGCTTTTGTTATCTGGGAGTAAGGACGTGGTAGTTAGGAGTGTGGTTCCAAATCCGACCAAGGGGAGGAAGTGGAACCCAAGATCAGCAATTCAGGAGGCAGAGGCAGCTCTTTGGCATGCAGAGATTGTAGGTAATGTTCAGTTTGTCCGGGGAGGCCTGGAGCTTGGCTCAGGCAAACTGGTATGGAATAAAGGTCCCAAAGATAAAAGAAAGCTGGCTGTGGAACAGATACGTAGACAGGAGGAGATATTAAAGCCTTGTAAACACAGCCTGAAATAGTAAAAATGCATATATTATATCAAAGTCGAGTGTCTCATTAATCATCCACAAAAGTCTGAGTGAAAAGAACCATTCATAACTATTAGAAAACCTGGTTTAAAAACAGCTCATTTTGCTGTTTAGACCACTTGCCAGGACAGAGTGGGCGTGGCAGATAACGCTGTGATTGACAGCTCCCTCGTTTTGATTGACATCTCCCTGGCTCAGCAATGGCTGCCACAAATTTAATCCAGCCGTATATGTTTGAGCCGTCTGATGATTCAGAGGATGAAGCAGAAGCTGAAAATTATTCAAAATGTTTTGTGATTCATATTAATGTTACTTCGTAGAAAAGTTAGCATAATTTTTACATGCAATGTTAGCTGAGATGAATGACAGCGGGAGGCTGGCGCTTTGCCTTTCTTCACTGTGATACGTTTTCATTGAAAACATAAATCTGCTCCGTTTTTCTGATAATAGCCTTTTTCATTCAAACACATCCAGTCTTAATAGATTAAATTTGTCTTTACTCTGACACACACACAGACCCTCAAAGCGGGAGAGACCGGTGCCGGCCGGCAGTCTCTCTGGCGTTGTGTAGAAGTATTTGTCCGCCTCAAATAATGTTCCCCTCTGGCTAAAATTGTGTTGTTTCCCGCAGCATCACTTCCGCGATTGGGGATATGTTTATGCGTAGCAAAGCTAACTGCTTGAGGTTGGGGTTAGGGGTGAGGAAGGGTGCACATTACGTCCCCTCCCCGCGAGCCGACACCGGCACCGGGCCTGGGGGGCAAGCCCGGCCGCTCACAAGCCGATCAATAGATAGATCGATGGATAGATAGATAGATGGAAAGATAGATAACGTTAGCTAGCTAGATCGCTAACGATAGCTAGCTAGATAGCTAGCTACAGACAGACAGATAGATAGACAGACAGACAGACAGACACACAGACAGATATATAGGCTATATAAAATTAGTTGGGTGGCTAATCACAAAAGGCTATGAAGAGACGAGTTGGCTCAGACTCAAAGAGGCAGATTTAGCTGGAGCAGAAAGGTTTTGTTGCGCTGCCACTGGGGGTGGGATGAGACAACAGATGGATGATTTATGATTGGTTTCGAATTTATTGCGTAATAAATCTGAGAGATAACCACAGCCCAATCAAACCCAATTTCAAGAATGTATAAAAACTTAAAAGACAGATATTTCGAATGTGGATGGAAACTGATTTCTAATTGTTTTACATGTTTAATATTATGTACATAAGACCCTAAATTACATAATTAGAAGGCTATTGTGGATTTGAGTTTCCAGAGGCTTTAAGGGGTGCAAAGGTAGTGGCCCAGGCTAAGCAGGGACAGTGGTTGAATTGGGAAAGTGTTAAGAGGAAGCTTAGTTGGAGGGACCTGTGGAGTATGGAGGAGAATTGTATTAGATTCCTTGTAGGGGCTACATACGATGAGTTACTAACCCCCCAGAACCTAAAACTGTGGGTAAATGAGGACCCATCATGCTCATTGTGTTCAGGTACCGCAACCTTAAAGCATATTTTGTCAGGCTGTAAAGTTAGCTTGTCACAAGGCCGATATATACATGGCGACATAACCAGGTGTTGACATGTTTAGCTGCAGGCATCGAAGAGAAACGAAGACAGGTAAATTCAGAAGGTTTTAAGAATAGGAGTTTAGCAATTGAGTTTGTCTGTGAGGGGGAGAAATACAGAAGGGATAAGTTCGTAAGGAGGCAAGGGTGTGGCTGCCTAGAAGGTCCTTGTGATTGGGAAATGCAAGTAGATTTAGAGGGAAAGCTTGTTGTTCCCCAGGAAATAGTTTGTAACAAGCAGGGGCCTGACTTAGTGTTGTGGTCAGTGAGTCAACGAATAGTTTATTTCTTTGAGCCGACAGTTCCTTGGGAAGACTCAGTGGAAGAAGCCTATGAAAGAAAAAAGCTTAGGTATGCAGACTTAGGAGCAGAAGCTGAGCAGCGAGGATGGAAGACTAGGATTTGTCCAGTGGAAGTGAGGTTTAGGGGATTCATAGCAAGATCAGCTGTCTCGCTCCTGGGGGAACTCGGAGTCCAGGGACAGAGTTTGAGGAAGACGGAAGGAAACGTCAGATGAAGCAGCCAGAACTAGTCAGTGGATTTGGATGAGGAGGAATAATGTCAGTTGGGGGCCAGCAGGTGGAACTACTAAGCAGGGTACATAACTCCTTTAGATCAGGTGGAGGAGAGATCCACCAATCAGTCCTCTCAGAAAATCCAGGAAGAGGAAGTTTATTTAAGTGCAGGAGTGGCCCATTTGAATCCCTTTTGTTTGAGACCATGCTGCAAGGTGAGTGTGTTTGCTGATCATGTGAGTTTATCTCTATCTCTATCTCCGTTAACTTTAGCTTTTACTGGAGTTATGCTATGCAGCGTGTGAAATAGAGTATGGTGAATGTGCTAGGATAGGTAGTATTGGCACTGTCTCTACCTGGAGCTCGCATGAACAGAGCCTGGATTTGTTGAGGGTGGCAGTGTTGTTTGGGTTGAGAAAGCCATGTGTAAGTAAGGTTAAGGAGGTTGTTGGGTTGGTGCGGGAACAGTGAGACCTGGCATTAGGGGAATGTCTCTAGGATGCCAGAGATCACTTTCTAGCCTCCTGGAGGTGTCGTGGGACCAACTAGTGAAACACAAAGGAGGTTCCCACCTGATGACCCTAAAGACAGTTATCACTGCTCACTGGTCTGTATAGTTAAGCCTTGCCATAACAGCTTATCACAGGGCTAAGGAGGTTATTCACCGAGTGTTGATCCTTTTCTAGAGCACAAACTTCTCGTGTTTATTTGAATCCACAGTGAGAGCAAGCTATTATCAGTCTGAAATAACACCTGAAATGGAGAATGGATGTAAGAAAGTGGCTACACTGTGCTGCCTCTTCAAGGTCTCGTCAAGCACCATCTTCGGAAGAGGCAGCAAATGTGCCCAGCCCCAGCACTGCTGCCTCTGAAGAGCAAGAGTCAGCTAGCAATGCACCTGCGGTACCTGTGGAATAGCACCTGTGGATGACCTTTGGACTGACCAGCCCAGCCAAATTGTTTTACAGCAGTACCCTGCCAGCATTTTAAGCAGAATGAAGCGTTCATTTGTCCCTGCTTGGTATCACAAACGAGACTGGTTTGAATACAGCATCAAAGCCGATGCAGCATTTTTTTTTGCTCTCAGCAATTTAGTGGCCACGGCAGGTCTCAAACACTGGATGCTTTTATGTGTGGGTTTCCGTAACTGGAAAAATGCGAGAGAGAGAGAGAGAGAGAGAGAGAGAGAGAGAGAGAGAGAGATCGAGGATTTCATCAACATGAATCTTCAAATCTCTCTTGCTACACACTGTGGAAGGAGTGGGTGCTGGAAAGGAGATTTCAATGCTTGTCATCGCAGACCAACTACGAAAGAACAGGTTTTATGTCTCCTCTCTCATTGATGTTATGGGATTTCTGACAGAAAACCAGCTGTCTCTACCAGGGAAGATAGATGCTTTTGACAACATGTCGGAAGGAGGGAATGGCCTTTTTCTATTCTTACTGGACTATATGTTTAAAAAGGACCTGGATTTGGCAGCTCTTGTGAAAACAATCCCAGGCAACACCACATACACCTGTCAGGACATGTAGAATGAACTCATAAGTGCAATAAGCAGTGTGGTGACTGAGGCTATAGTGAAGGAGGTAGGATAGAGGACTCCAAATACACACTGAAAGTAGATGGGACCCGTGACCCCACAGGATGTGAGAATATATTGATTGTCATCTTATTTGCAAATGAGTCATATGAGGTCACAGATCGTTTGCTAACCATAGCACCCACTGCCAAATGTGATGTTCAGACATTAACAGACACCATTTTGGCAGAGCTGAATGGAGCTGGACTGAACACATCAAAGATTCTTAGCCAGGTATTTGATGGAGCTGCTCTGATGTCTGGGAAACATGGTGGCGTCCAGAAGCCACTGCAGGAGAAGCTCAGTCATGACATACCATATGTACACTGTCTGAACCACCAGCTACACTTGGTGGTAGTACATGCAATGTAAGCAGAGACAGCTGTAGTGGAATTGTTTCATGTGTGTAATGCCCTTTACAAATTCTGCAAGAAGCCTAAAGTTGCTGTGCACTCTAAGGGTGTGCACCTTAAACGTCTACTGGAGCAGAGATGTAGGGAACACTGTGTTAGTAATCCTGAAATACTGCAACGGAGGGAGAGAGAGGTAGAGATGTGGCTTGCACGTTGGCCATCCCTGCTGAAAAAACCAGCTTCAGAAACGCAAGTTAACAGCAGCTCAGATCAGAGACCAGATGAATGCCCCACAGAGTTCTAGCAGCAGACCCATCTCTAGAACAACTGTTAAGAGGAGACTGCGCGAATCAGGCCTTCATGGTCAAATAGCTGCTAGGAAACCACTTCTAAGGAGAGGCAACAAGCAGAAGAGATTTGTTTGGGCCAAGAAACACAAGGAATGGACATTAGACCAGTGGAAATCTGTGTTTTGGTCTGATGAGTCCAAATTTGAGATCTTTGGTTCCAACCGCCGTGTCTTTGTGAGACGCAGAAAAGGTGAACGGATGGATTCCACATGCCTGGTTCCCACTGTGAAGCATGGAGGAGGAGGTGTGATGGTGTGGGGGTGTTTTGCTGGTGACATTGTTGGGGATTATTCAAAATTGAAGGCACACTGAACCAGCATGGCTACCACAGCATCCTGCAGCGACATGCCATCCCATCCCGTTTGCGTTTAGTTGGACAATCATTTATTTTTCAACAGGACAATGACCCCAAACACACCTCCAGGCTGTATAAGGGCTATTTGACCAAGAAGGAGAGTGATGGAGTGCTGCGGCAGATGACCTGGCCTCCACAGTCACCGGACCTGAACCCAATCGAGATGGTTTGGGGTGAGCTGGACTGCAGAGTGAAGGCAAAGGGGCCAACAAGTGCTAAACACCTCTGGGAACTCCTTCAAGACTGTTGGAAAACCATTTCAGGTGACTACCTCTTGAAGCTCATCGAGAGAATGCCAAGAGTGTGCAAAGCAGTAATCAGAGCAAAGGGTGGCTATTTTGAAGAAACTAGAATATAAAAACATGTTTTCAGTTATTTCACCTTTTTTTGTTAAGTACATAACTCCACATGTGTTCATTCATAGTTTTGATGCCTTCAGTGAGAATCTACAATGTAAATAGTCATGAAAAAGAAAACGCATTGAATGAGAAGGTGTCCAAACTTTTGGCCTGTACTGTACATTAATATTTGATAGTGTACATATGTGACAATAATCATATGTGTATAATAACAGTATAGTGGGGTGGCTTAGGTCAATATATCACAACAATCGTTCATTTTGTGATGAAAGTACAAAATTTGGTATATGTTTTGGTGGATATATTTCAAACAAATCTGGATATTGGGGCATCGCAAAAACGCACCCTAGTTGCCGTAGTAACCATTTATTCAATAAAATTAATCAAAATATTTAAATGATTCATTACAAGATATTAAAAATGTAAATATGTATTAAATTAAGAAAAATACAGTTAGACACACTCACAGTTCACATAAAATTAAGAGCAAGCAAATTCGCAATAGCTGCGACCTCATACATGCATGCATCCACACAACATGCATACACACAACCTCAAGAAAAGCAAAATTTTTATTTTGAAATGCTTAGTATAGCGCCACCTATGACTGAATCCTCGTCATTCTTTCGGGCATAGCTACTCATGGTCTCTACTTGCAGTATGCAAATTTCGAACATTTTTGGTCAAGTACTTCTTGAATTATTCAAGAAAAGCTTTGTGGACTGACTGACCAAAAAATACACTTAGACACACTCACAGTGTCTCAAACACTTTCTACCCCACCATCAATACAAGCCAGCTAGCTAACTGCCAGCCAACTGCCAGCCAGCGGCAGTTGCTTCCTGCAACAAGCAGTGCAGTGGACTGTCCATCAAGGTAAACATTTTATTACATAGAGGGAAGTTAAGTGATAGGAATTTTGTCATAGATGATGAGGAAATCCCAGCAATTAGGGAAAAGTCAGCAAAGAGCTTAGGTAGGTGGTACAATGTGGAGTTGAATGATGAGGAACAGGTGGTGAAATTTAGAAAAGAGGTGGCTGAAGGATTGGCTAGAATAGATAATCAGAGCTTCCAGGAAAATTGAAGTTGTGGTGTTTACAATTTGGGCTATATCCTAGGTTAATGTGGCCATTGTCAATTTATGAAATTCCAATATCTGTTGTGGAGAGAACTGAAAGGTCGGTTAGCTCCTATATTAGGAAGTGGTTGGGCGTTCCTAGGTGCCTAAGTAGTGTTGCATTGTATGGAAAAGGGATACTTCAGCTGCCAGTATCTAGTTTAACAGAGGAATTTAAATGTACCACGGTCAGGACAGAGCTTTTGTTATCTGGGAGTAAGGACGTGGTAGTTAGGAGTGTGGTTCCAAATCCGACCAAGGGGAGGAAGTGGAACCCAAGATCAGCAATTCAGGAGGCAGAGGCAGCTCTTTGGCATGCAGAGATTGTAGGTAATGTTCAGTTTGTCCGGGGAGGCCTGGAGCTTGGCTCAGGCAAACTGGTATGGAATAAAGGTCCCAAAGATAAAAGAAAGCTGGCTGTGGAACAGATACGTAGACAGGAGGAGATATTAAAGCCTTGTAAACACAGCCTGAAATAGTAAAAATGCATATATTATATCAAAGTCGAGTGTCTCATTAATCATCCACAAAAGTCTGAGTGAAAAGAACCATTCATAACTATTAGAAAACCTGGTTTAAAAACAGCTCATTTTGCTGTTTAGACCACTTGCCAGGACAGAGTGGGCGTGGCAGATAACGCTGTGATTGACAGCTCCCTCGTTTTGATTGACATCTCCCTGGCTCAGCAATGGCTGCCACAAATTTAATCCAGCCGTATATGTTTGAGCCGTCTGATGATTCAGAGGATGAAGCAGAAGCTGAAAATTATTCAAAATGTTTTGTGATTCATATTAATGTTACTTCGTAGAAAAGTTAGCATAATTTTTACATGCAATGTTAGCTGAGATGAATGACAGCGGGAGGCTGGCGCTTTGCCTTTCTTCACTGTGATACGTTTTCATTGAAAACATAAATCTGCTCCGTTTTTCTGATAATAGCCTTTTTCATTCAAACACATCCAGTCTTAATAGATTAAATTTGTCTTTACTCTGACACACACACAGACCCTCAAAGCGGGAGAGACCGGTGCCGGCCGGCAGTCTCTCTGGCGTTGTGTAGAAGTATTTGTCCGCCTCAAATAATGTTCCCCTCTGGCTAAAATTGTGTTGTTTTCCCGCAGCATCACTTCCGCGATTGGGGATATGTTTATGCGTAGCAAAGCTAACTGCTTGAGGTTGGGGTTAGGGGTGAGGAAGGGTGCACATTACGTCCCCTCCCCGCGAGCCGACACCGGCACCGGGCCTGGGGGGCAAGCCCGGCCGCTCACAAGCCGATCAATAGATAGATCGATGGATAGATAGATAGATGGAAAGATAGATAACGTTAGCTAGCTAGATCGCTAACGATAGCTAGCTAGATAGCTAGCTACAGACAGACAGATAGATAGACAGACAGACAGACAGACACACAGACAGATATATAGGCTATATAAAATTAGTTGGGTGGCTAATCACAAAAGGCTATGAAGAGACGAGTTGGCTCAGACTCAAAGAGGCAGATTTAGCTGGAGCAGAAAGGTTTTGTTGCGCTGCCACTGGGGGGTGGGATGAGACAACAGATGGATGATTTATGATTGGTTTCGAATTTATTGCGTAATAAATCTGAGAGATAACCACAGCCCAATCAAACCCAATTTCAAGAATGTATAAAAACTTAAAAGACAGATATTTCGAATGTGGATGGAAACTGATTTCTAATTGTTTTACATGTTTAATATTATGTACATAAGACCCTAAATTACATAATTAGAAGGCTATTGTGGATTTGAGTTTCCAGAGGCTTTAAGGGGTGCAAAGGTAGTGGCCCAGGCTAAGCAGGGACAGTGGTTGAATTGGGAAAGTGTTAAGAGGAAGCTTAGTTGGAGGGACCTGTGGAGTATGGAGGAGAATTGTATTAGATTCCTTGTAGGGGCTACATACGATGAGTTACTAACCCCCCAGAACCTAAAACTGTGGGTAAATGAGGACCCATCATGCTCATTGTGTTCAGGTACCGCAACCTTAAAGCATATTTTGTCAGGCTGTAAAGTTAGCTTGTCACAAGGCCGATATATACATGGCGACATAACCAGGTGTTGACATGTTTAGCTGCAGGCATCGAAGAGAAACGAAGACAGGTAAATTCAGAAGGTTTTAAGAATAGGAGTTTAGCAATTGAGTTTGTCTGTGAGGGGAGAAATACAGAAGGGATAAGTTCGTAAGGAGGCAAGGGTGTGGCTGCCTAGAAGGTCCTTGTGATTGGGAAATGCAAGTAGATTTAGAGGGAAAGCTTGTTGTTCCCCAGGAAATAGTTTGTAACAAGCAGGGGCCTGACTTAGTGTTGTGGTCAGTGAGTCAACGAATAGTTTATTTCTTTGAGCCGACAGTTCCTTGGGAAGACTCAGTGGAAGAAGCCTATGAAAGAAAAAAGCTTAGGTATGCAGACTTAGGAGCAGAAGCTGAGCAGCGAGGATGGAAGACTATTTGTCCAGTGGAAGTGAGGTTTAGGGGATTCATAGCAAGATCAGCTGTCTCGCTCCTGGGGGAACTCGGAGTCCAGGGACAGAGTTTTGAGGAGACGGAAGGAAACGTCAGATGAAGCAGCCAGAACTAGTCAGTGGATTTGGATGAGGAGGAATAATGTCAGTTGGGGGCCAGCAGGTGGAACTACTAAGCAGGGTACATAACTCCTTTAGATCAGGTGGAGAGATCCACCAATCAGTCCTCTCAGAAAATCCAGGAAGAGGAAGTTTATTTAAGTGCAGGAGTGGCCCATTTGAATCCCTTTTGTTTGAGACCATGCTGCAAGGTGAGTGTGTTTGCTGATCATGTGAGTTTATCTCTATCTCTATCTCCGTTAACTTTAGCTTTTACTGGAGTTATGCTATGCAGCGTGTGAAATAGAGTATGGTGAATGTGCTAGGATAGGTAGTATTGGCACTGTCTCTACCTGGAGCTCGCATGAACAGAGCCTGGATTTGTTGAGGGTGGCAGTGTTGTTTGGGTTGAGAAAGCCATGTGTAAGTAAGGTTAAGGAGGTTGTTGGGTTGGTGCGGGAACAGTGAGACCTGGCATTAGGGGAATGTCTCTAGGATGCCAGAGATCACTTTCTAGCCTCCTGGAGGTGTCGTGGGACCAACTAGTGAAACACAAAGGAGGTTCCCACCTGATGACCCTAAAGACAGTTATCACTGCTCACTGGTCTGTATAGTTAAGCCTTGCCATAACAGCTTATCACAGGGCTAAGGAGGTTATTCACCGAGTGTTGATCCTTTTCTAGAGCACAAACTTCTCGTGTTTATTTGAATCCACAGTGAGAGCAAGCTATTATCAGTCTGAAATAACACCTGAAATGGAGAATGGATGTAAGAAAGTGGCTACACTGTGCTGCCTCTTCAAGGTCTCGTCAAGCACCATCTTCGGAAGAGGCAGCAAATGTGCCCAGCCCCAGCACTGCTGCCTCTGAAGAGCAAGAGTCAGCTAGCAATGCACCTGCGGTACCTGTGGAATAGCACCTGTGGGATGACCTTTGGACTGACCAGCCCAGCCAAATTGTTTTACAGCAGTACCCTGCCAGCATTTTAAGCAGAATGAAGCGTTCATTTGTCCCTGCTTGGTATCACAAACGAGACTGGTTTGAATACAGCATCAAAGCCGATGCAGCATTTTTTTTTGCTCTCAGCAATTTAGTGGCCACGGCAGGTCTCAAACACTGGATGCTTTTATGTGGTTTCCGTAACTGGAAAAATGCGAGAGAGAGAGAGAGAGAGAGAGAGAGAGAGAGAGAGAGAGAGAGATCGAGGATTTCATCAACATGAATCTTCAAATCTCTCTTGCTACACACTGTGGAAGGAGTGGGTGCTGGAAAGGAGATTTCAATGCTTGTCATCGCAGACCAACTACGAAAGAACAGGTTTTATGTCTCCTCTCTCATTGATGTTATGGGATTTCTGACAGAAAACCAGCTGTCTCTACCAGGGAAGATAGATGCTTTTGACAACATGTCGGAAGGAGGGAATGGCCTTTTTCTATTCTTACTGGACTATATGTTTAAAAAGGACCTGGATTTGGCAGCTCTTGTGAAAACAATCCCAGGCAACACCACATACACCTGTCAGGACATGTAGAATGAACTCATAAGTGCAATAAGCAGTGTGGTGACTGAGGCTATAGTGAAGGAGGTAGGATAGAGGACTCCAAATACACACTGAAAGTAGATGGGACCCGTGACCCCACAGGATGTGAGAATATATTGATTGTCATCTTATTTGCAAATGAGTCATATGAGGTCACAGATCGTTTGCTAACCATAGCACCCACTGCCAAATGTGATGTTCAGACATTAACAGACACCATTTTGGCAGAGCTGAATGGAGCTGGACTGAACATCATTCTTAGCCAGGTATTTGATGGAGCTGCTCTGATGTCTGGGAAACATGGGTGGCGTCCAGAAGCCACTGCAGGAGAAGCTCAGTCATGACATACCATATGTACACTGTCTGAACCACCAGCTACACTTGGTGGTAGTACATGCAATGTAAGCAGAGACAGCTGTAGTGGAATTGTTTCATGTGTGTAATGCCCTTTACAAATTCTGCAAGAAGCCTAAAGTTGCTGTGCACTCTAAGGGTGTGCACCTTAAACGTCTACTGGAGCAGAGATGTAGGGAACACTGTGTTAGTAATCCTGAAATACTGCAACGGAGGGAGAGAGAGGTAGAGATGTGGCTTGCACGTTGGCCATCCCTGCTGAAAAAACCAGCTTAGACCAGCTAAGGCCGGTCAAGCTGGTCTTAGCTGGTCTTAGCTGGTCAAGCTGGTTTTAGCTAGGTTTTGGTCAGCTGGTCTTAACTGGTCTTGGCTGATCTGGGCTGTTCTTGGCTGGTCTTGGCTGGTCAGGCTGGTCTGATCAAGCTGGTCTTAGCTGGTCAGGGTGGTATAAGCTGGTTAGGCTGGTCTTAGCTGGTTTTGGCTGGTCAGGTTTGTCTTAGCTTGTCAGGCTGGTCTTAGCTGGTCAGGCTGGTCTTAGCTGGTCTTAGCTGGTCAGGCTGGTCTTAGCTGGTCAGGCTGGTTTTAGCTAGGTTTTGGTCAGCTGGTCTTAACTGGTCTTGGCTGGTCTGGGCTGGTCTTGACTGGTCTTGGCTGGTCTTAGCTGGTCAGGCTGGTCTGATCAAGCTGGTCTTAGCTGCTTGGGCTGGTCTCTGGTCTTGGCTGGTCGGGCTGGTCAGGGCTGGTAAGGCTGATCACCAATTAGGCTACTGCAATTCAAATAATCCAAGCACACCTCAACATTAGAATAATTATTTGTTTATTCATTAATAATTATTCAAGTTTAAAAAAAAAAATAAATAAATAATTAAGAAAAATTAACTGGTGAAAAAAAAAAAAGATAGAAAACAGGTTTTTAATGTTCCCGTTCATTCTAAAACACATTCTGGAAACATTTCACACAAGCTTGAAGCTACCAGTATCTTCGTCAGCATGTTAAACTACCAGGTCTGTCATCTCCACAAACATTACGTAAACATTTCACAAAATGACAACTTTAAACTACAGTACCAGGTCTGTCATAGCTTTAAACTACCAGGTCTGTCATCCCCAAATCACGAAAAGGTTTCACAAACAATAACATTGGAGGGAACATGATAAGGGGGTACCCTATTTTTCTCTTTGTGTCCTTTTGATGCCTCCCTCCCGCTCTGGAGCATAACTCAGCCACTTTTTAACGATTTGCTGAAGTCTAGGTAGGATAGTTTGCGGTCAAACTGTCGAGCAGCAGCTGAAAGAGATGAGATATAAATGAATACATTTATACCAGTGTGCTGAAAAAACATGTACTGAACAAAACTGTGCTTTTATTTTCATTTTTAGGATGCCAGCTTTACATCTGGCCAGGTACTACAGACGAAAACTAGCCTTTTGGCTAAATCTGGCATGTTTACAGTTTTATTTATTAACATGCACTGTCCCTGTCAAATAAATGAATAAAATAAAAAAAAATAAAATTAAAATAAATGATTGACACCTATTTGATTTGATTTATATTTTTGGCAGCTGTAATAATCAGTAGTGTCTTTAGGTTGGATTTTGTGTTTCTTTGTATTTGTCTAATATTATAATTTCTTCTTACTTGAAAATATGCCACTCTGCTGTACAAATCCATAATCCGCATATAGTCATTAACTACAAACACCACAAAACAACCATAAAACACACCATAAAACAAATAAATTCATGCACTTTCACAACTCTTTAGACAGCTACTTCAGAAAAATACCTTCAAAATTTAAGACCTCTTTAAGTCGTGAAAGACTTTTTAATACTTTAAGGGTCTTAATTTCCCCAAAATTGATTTATTAACTTTTAATACTTTTCAAGGTCCCGCGGACATCCTGCCAGTAAACCATTTTCAGGTGAGCAAACATACCAAACATGCAGCCTGTTCGACTGAATGGCTACTTGTTTCCTTTGCCAGACCAGTTGAAATGACAGGCCAGGGAGGTGGTCAAGGCAGTTGACAGCATCCGTCTGAGCATAGAGTCTGATGAGGTGCCCCCAACCAAAGCCAAGCGAGCAATCTAGAGATGAGAAAGAGAAGTGGTTGTCATCATGATGCTGCCTACACAGACATCATTTTATTTTTGCATCAAGAATCATTTTATCATCGAATCGTGGCCCTTTCAATCAGAAAAGAATAGCATTAGAATAGAAATGTATTTATTTAAATCAGGGACAATGCACAAATAAACATTAATCTTGTAGAAAAAAAAAAAAACATGTCTTGAGCCAGGTTATAGCAGCTTTGCTAATTTCCACCCATAGTCCCTAGGCAGGTAAGGAAGGAAGTAAATCGTGAGGTACCCAGAGATTCCCACCCTTAGCTTATACTGTGCTGCGATATATGAAGTTGTTTCCTATGTTTCTGTTTTTTTTTCTTTGATATTGTACAGGCAGTAGATTGTAAGGTGTAACGTATATTGCAGTTCAGTTTGTCAAATAAATTACCATGCTTTGACGAACTGATTCATTCTTCAGTGATGATTCTGCCTCATTGAAGTTGTCTTCGTTCATGGTCAGCAGGTCAATGGGAGTCATCTCAAGGGTTGTGTCTGGCGCTGGTCCCCTGTGACTACCTGGAGTAGATCTGGCATCTGCCAGTTCACTTTTTATGAATTGCACATCTCTTGACATTTTCTTTACTACCACTACTACTTCAGCGAGCATTGTGATCATCTTCTCCATGGAAAGGTCTTTAAAAAAAAAAAGAAGAAGAAAATTGTTAGTAAGAGAGAAAGTAAAACTTGCAAATTACTAAGGAATTACACAATTTGAAATAGACTTGCCTTTCAAAAGCTGCCTGGTGTACTGACCTGATCTGTGTGCTTACACCTAGTATAAAACAAGCATCCATGCACCTTAATCACTGCACACACTGAAAGGCGTCATTTAACTTCAAGTCTGCCATGGCCACCCACATATAATTCCCACCTCAACCCACTTTAGTTTTGATCACAAAAAACATTGCTATACATATTTTAGTTCCCTTTTAAGATGTCTGGAGATAGGAAAAGCAAAGGTCCCAAGAGATACACAAAAACAAGACTAATTTAATTTGATCAAATAATTTTATTTTACATGCTTTAAATTAATCAATTGTGGTTATTAGTGAGGAGTGCAATCACATACCATTTTGTGGATGCTGAGGGCGACTGTGGGGAGTGTATTGCCTCGAACTGGATCCTGCTATATCTGTTGGGATATACAGGCATCCAAATTGTTTACTAGGCCGTAACTTCTGCTCCTCTTGGAAGTGGCTTGGATTGGAGGCTGAAAGAAAAACAGAATGGTTTAATTTTTTATGTTAAAAAAATAATTGTTGCAATAAAGAGATTTATCTGACAAAATCAATGTAATGTAATGTAATCAATGTAAATCAGTGTCCAGTGCCAGTGAATTGCTTTTTACCGTTTTAATTTGCTATACACATGTCATTATGGCCTCATGTGATTTTTCTTCAGCATTTTAGTAGCATGTAGTCACAGTAATAATGAACAAACAAAACAAATACAAACTGAAATACAATAAACATAAAATTAAGCAAAAACATCTGCTGTTTTTCACTTTCCTCCACAAAATTAAATCACACTACTGACATCAAAATACTGAATGACAGTTAGAAAGACTTAAGACATTCAAAACACAGACAATTCTATGCGAAAACTGATTTGTTTTCAATCATGTAATAGTTTTTTTTTATATTATGTTGAAAATAACTTAGTTTTATACCACATTTAGGCTATTTCATGTATGAAAATGCAGTATACAGTTGTTTTAAATTATGTGTGGTTTTTATTGTAATTTTATTTCATTTTTATTCCATTTACAAATTTCAGAGGACCCCATTTGAAACACACTGTCCTACAGTAACCTTAGCGCAGGGTGTCCTCACTGATCCTCACTGCTAGCTTAGAAAGCATAAAGGTTCATTCTCACTGCCGCGATACAGAAATGCGGGACGGATTTGCGGAATATTCATGCCATACACACAGGCGCGGTACGGACACGATGTGGAATTTCGCATTGTTGGATCCCAAGTCCGCGCAGTGTGAACGGGTGTGGGTGAACACGGATTTGAGTGGTAGCAGCAGCAAGCTAGCAAGCTAACGTTTAACACGCGTCAACATCAACTTTATTTAGCACTTAACTTACCACTCTCACCGCAGGCACCAAGCTGGACAATGGCCTGCCAGACGTTATCCTTTCATTCATTGTTCATAAAATCATCCCGTCTTTTACGAAACGGAGGGGGTACTGTGAAACGAGCTTTTTCAACCTTTCTCCCATACTGTCCTGCCTGACTAGATTTCAGACTCTCCCGGTCTGCGCAACTAACATTATAAACAAACAATTTCACTGGCCCAGCTGTGTAGTTCTGCCGGCGAATTCCGCGGGTGGTCAAAGTCGGGCGGAAACTTTTTTCACCACACAAAAGTTCTGCCTCGGTGTAACTTCCATAAGAACCCATGAAATCAACTTTTATATTTTTCCGGAGAATAATCCGTGTGGATATTCGCCCTCAGTGAGAATGGACTTTAAGTGTGTTTCAGTGTAGAGGCTTCAGTTTGTTCTCCGCCGACATTACATTCAAACGAATTTAATGGCGGAGCCCATGTTAACTTTAGCCTGATCACAACACAGAAGACCAGCCGCTTTTTCAGTTGGTCTACACATCGAAGACTAATTCAAAAGCCTTTAGCGGGTCCCGAGTGCTACTTTGGACTCTTCATGTATCGTTACTCTCAAAGTTAAATTAACAAAGGATTTTACCATGCACACTAAGTTATCGTTAGCCAAAAGGCACTGTTAGCTAAAACTGATGTGGCTAAACTGATGCTGTATGCGCGAAATGTGCCAGGTAACGTCAAAACAAAATGTTAAAAAATGTAATAAACTCTGTTAAGCTAAAAAGCGGCAGTTATCATTCATAGAATCAATAAAATCAGTAATATTCCCAACTTACTTGAGCAGTAGCGGAGCGTGGGCAAAGAGGAGGAGGAGGAGGAGGAAAATGGCTGCTTCTTATTCTTGGCAAACGGAATGGCAAACATTACCTGGGATGTACCATTTCACTAGGTTTAAAGTGTGAAGTGTTGGGCTGTTCCACTCCTTGCTGTCACTGTTCAAAAGCACCTTTTAGATGTCTTTGTCATTATAAATTACACACAAACCTTCAGAGGTCTTTAACATAGTAAAAAGTTACCTCCACAGCAAAAGGTGCTTAAATTAAATTAAAATGAGACCCCCCCACCCTCTCATTATATGGTCTCACCCAGTTCAGTGCATTGAAACAGCATTAGTGAAACAACATTGATTCAGTGTTGGCATTTCAATCTACAATCTCAACATTCATACAATGTGGATTCAATGATATATTTTCAACATAAAAATTTTAGAAGGTTGATCAACCATTGATTTTTCAACCTTTTTGACCATAACTAATTTAAATGTTGATTTAAATCTTTTGCTATCTGGGAATGTTGATCTGGAAACAGTGATAATTAAGGATGCATCACTGCTACTGTTGTCATTTTGATCCTTAAAGGCAAATACCAACATTTTGGGAAATTAGCTTGTTCAAAACCTTTAAATTCGCTAGCTAGCTCATTTAACATTGAACCAGCTAGTTGACTTGCTTTCTCCCTTAAAAGTGCCAAAACGCACTGATGATATGTCAGCGTAGCTTACTCTGCAAAAGTTTTTAGACAAGCTAATTTCCCCAAATGTTGGTTTTCTCCTGGTTCTTTTAGTGTTATTATTGTGTTAAATAGAAAATAAATAAATAAATAGAAATGCCCGGCCTGTATTTCCAAATTTACACATGTCAGTCTGGCTCACATGTGAAAGTATCTGCTGTCAGAATGGCTGTTGCGCAAGAGGCCTATAGGCTTAAATTGTTTTGGTTATCTATCTATAAGGCAAGAAGCATCTGTCTGTCTGTGGCTTGCATCTCTGACTGTTTGTTAGATTGGCCTAAGCTTTTGGATATGGCTTGTGCATGGCACAATGGTGTGCATCCTTTATTTTGAAGTTTTTTGGTTGAAGTTTTTTGGACTATATATGAACACAAAGACTTTTGGGTTAATGTATCAAGTTATTTCCACCAAGTCGGTGCTCACCAAGAAGCTCTGCAATTTTTGCTGTGTCCAGTTGTAATCTGACTTTTCCTTTGAAGGCATTGGAGTGTCAGCCAGTCACACTCAAGCCCATCCTCCCAGGTGATTTTAGTTGACCTCTAGGTAGATGCAACACAGCTCCATATTTTAAACACCACTTTGGCCACAGAAAAAATACACTAATGGGAGGGGGTCAGCTCAGGAGTACCGCTTCTAGTGTTGGAACATGGAATTGATTTATTATCACATTTTACAGATTGTCCCTACAATGTGTGGTCAACTATAAATACAAATATTGACAATCTGGTAGTTGACAATATGATAATCTATCAAACTATTGTTTTCATTTGACAATCGCAGCAGTCTGGTCGGTGCAGTAACACTTAAGCTACTTACTCAATCCAACTGGAAAGACTGTGGCACATGTGTGACGCCCACTATATGTGGTCACAGGGTATTTTGTTAATTGTTTATATGGGATTATTGATATGATTTATATCTACCTGTACCCTAAAATGGTCAATGAAAGATGTTTTCTTTAAGACAAGGATTGACACGTTATGTGCACCTCACACCAGTGGGTGGCACTCTGGGGCTGTGGCCTGGCCAGGGACGGTGGCCGATTGTGAGTTGCTCCGTTTTCCTCTCATAACGCCAGACGACCTGGAAGAGAGCCGCCACATCTCCAGTGTCTCAATTTGTTTTCCTGATTTTCAGGTTAGTAAGGTGCCCAACTTACTTTAGGTTATGTGTCATCAAACACGTGCATGTTTTAGCAATGGTAAAAGCCGTTATGTGACAGGAGAAGGTTTGTTTACATTATATGAGCCGTGTGTAACGGCGGCGATGCTAAGTTGTTAGCAGCTAGGCTACTAGTAACGTTAGCTCTGTAAACCCCTGTATTGATATATCCATTTTGGCTTACCTGGCTCCATCATTGCATTAGGTCATGTTATAACCTATTGCTTGAATGTGTAACCAAGTGGAATTATTTTGGTTCAGTGTATTTATGAGATTGTGTAAGGTTAATGGTGTTAAGTTCACTTCCTCTTCAGTGTCTGTAAATAATAACCAGCAGGGTTAGATAAGAAGAGTATTTTCAGAAAGTAAGTCACAGCTTAAAGTGTGATATGTCCAGATGAAACTACTGAGGGAAAGTATGGAAAAGTTGTTGTTCTTTTGATATATGTGTTTACATGTTGACAACATAAATGATATGTATTTCTGTGAAAACGGGACATTAAATATGATTATACGAGTTATAACAAGATATTATAGATGCACTGTTTGAGAATATGGTGAATAATGTTCAATAAATAACGCCAGATGACCTGGAAGAGAGCAGCCACATCTCCGGTGTCTCATTTTGTTTTCCTGATTTTCAGGGTCAAGGCTTTTCTAACTGCTACATTGGTGCTGTCCAGCGGTACCTGTAACACATGTAATAAAGGAACATTGACAGCATTGCTATTGGAAATAGTGTTAGCTAGGGGGGATTGTTGGCAAGCTCAGGGGAGGTTGCTCTTGCTGGTTGAGCCTGGGGGAAACGATGTTCAGGACTCTTCGGTCATGAGGCACTACCACCAGCCCTAATTCATGTGAGATTCCTCAGGTGGGTGGTAGATAGTGTCTTTTTGGATTTAGATGAATTTACAGCAGGACCCTACCTTCCTAGCGTAACATGGCTGATTGACGAGTCTGGTCCAGCTTTGCTAGCCTGTTCAACCATCTTATTCCATCAACCATTTTATACCATCTTAAACCATCAACCAGCCTATTGAAGCAGCTAAGATCATCTAAAACCATCAACCAGCCTATTGAACCAGCTAAACCATCTAAAACCATCAACCAGCTAAAACCACTAAGACCATCTAAAACCATCAACCAGCCAGTTTGACCAGCTAAGACCATCTAAAACCATCAACCAGCCTGTTAAATCAGCTAAAACCATCTAAAACCATCCTAAGATGGTCTAAACTGTTTTTTTCAGCAGGGCAATTGGTCCCATTTTTAATAGTCTTTGGTATGACCCGGCTGGGGAATCAAACCCACAACCTCCCAGTCTCAGGGTGGACACTCTACCACTAGGCCATTGAGCCGGTGTGTGTCTGTGTGACACACAACTTTACATAACAGTGTCGCCAGATGACTACAGTCCCCTATATCTACCAAATAAGTGCATTGACAAAATCAATACGAGGATGTGCCAGAATTTTCTACAACTAAACACAGAAAAAACTGAGATAGTTCTTTTTAGCCCCAAAGAACAAAGATCAATAGTCAGTGCTCACCTTGACGCCATGACACTAAAACCTACAAATCAAGCCAGAAATCTTGGTGTAGTTCTGGACTCAGACCTAAATTTCAATAGTCACATTAAGACAATTACTAAATTAGCCTACTACCACCTTAAAAACATAGCAAGAATAAAAGAATTTCTGTCTAAACAAGATACAGAAAAACTTGTTCATGCTTTCATTTTCAGCAGGCTGGACTATTGTAACGGTGTCTTCACAGGCCTGAGTAAAAAAATCAATCAGACAACTGCAGCTCGTCCAGAACGCTGCTGCCAGAGTCCTCACCAACACCAAGAGAGTGGAGCACATTACACCAGTGCTTAAATCACTGCACTGGCTTCCTGTGTGTCAAAGGATAGACTTTAAAATCTTGTTACTTGTCTATAAAGCACTAAATGGTCTCGGGCCTAAATACATCTCTGATTTACTTTATGAAGCATCCAGACCCCTCAGATCATCTGGAACAGGTTTACTCAGTGTTCCCAGGATCAAAACCAAACAAGGTGAAGCAGCCTTTAGTTTCTATGCTCCCCGCCTGTGGAACAAACTTCCAGAATATCTGAGATCGGCTGAAACTGTCAACTCATTTAAATCAGGGCTTAAAACATTACTATTTACTGCAGCTTACCAGTGAACTAGATATGTAACTTATTGCTGTAGCTATTGTTTTTATATTTGTCTTCTGTTGCTTTTGCTTCATGTTTGCTTTTTAGATGCATTTTCTGCACTGTTTTTCTTGCTTTTAGCTTTTGTTTTTAATGATCTATTGTTCCTTTAATGTTTTCTCTTAACGTATTTCTCTTGTAAAGCACATTGAATTGCCTTGTGTATGAATGGTGCTATATAAATAAAATTGCTTTGCCTTGCCTTGTGTGTGTGTGAGTGTGTGTACATTGGCAGAATGTTCTGTATGCGACCTGGGCTGACATCATATTCCTGGCCTGAAGTATAATCCTGTCTAGCCCTGAAGGAAATCATAAAAAGCCAAGAGGCTAAGGATGGTGTGATGCAGGTATGTTTACTGAATACAAAGCTGCTCAGCCTCATTTATTTGGAAGAAGTCCTTCACCAGAAGTATTGTAAATTTAATGAGGAAGACTGTGAGATATGGTTAAGAGCTCTGGAATTATCTAGTGGCTAGACACTAAATTATGAATCTTTTGTCAAGCTAATGTTTAGTTAACAAACTTAAATGCCTGTGTTAAAGCTGTTTAACAAATCAGAATACATAGTAACGATTTTATGACAGTAGATGTATGGCATATGGCACCGAAATGGCTCTTACAAATCTGACAGTCTTTCTTATCAATTTTTCTAACAGTGTTTTTTTATATACTGTACACTCCTAAATAGACACTTATGTCTGTGTTGATTAATTTTTCATTCATATTAACACATTTACTATATTGTTTTACCCTCTTTTTTTTTTTTAAAGTGTCTCGACAAACCTTACAAAGCCATGTAGGGAAACAGCTTTCTGAACTCCTCCAGAACCTAGACTGTAAGTAAATAGACAGGGGTGAGATGGGCCACTCTGAGGGTCAAATGTTTATGACTCTGCCCCCGGCCTCACCTCATTCTTAAGGAACTCTTTCACCATCATCCTGGCGTAGAGAGTGGTAAAGGTGTCAATTGGAAACCCTCCAGATCCCAAGTTTCGGATTAACATCGTGAAAAAATCCAGCATTTTTGACAGCTCAGCCAGATTAACTGCCAGACCCGAGGTCCTTAACTATGCTTTTAAGTTCAACACATCCTCACCCCCTTTTGTCACATCCATGAGAGCCACCCCAGCTATCTGGCTCTCAACCTGAAAATGAGATTAGAAATCCAGATGGGAGTCGAACATTCAATATGCATTCCTGAGCAGAGACTAAGTTTCTCTTGTAATCAATTTGAATTGTCTCTTGAAAGTAAAATAATACATTTTATCCATGTTCTAACATTGTAACTGAGCATAATCCTTGGTTGTGAGTTGAATGATTTTTTTCCCCTACTCTTGTACGTCATAGTATAAGTGAGTTATAATTTCATGTGTTTAATCCCTCATTTAACATGAAGTCATACTGCCATCTTGTGACGATAGTTAAGAAAGGGTTCCCGTAAGGAATCCCAAACATTTTCTAAAGGTATTGCTCCTACAGCCATATGTAAAATGTTCATTTTCTGTGTTATTTCCTGTGCAGGGATCAGCTGTGAAGTCCAGCTGCCGGTGGCTCCTTGCTCCACTGCCATTCAGCTGCTAACAAGCAGAGCTAACTGCTAACAGCCACTGCTGCACCTAACAAACTCCACAAATCCATTCAGCAGCTCCACCATCCACAGTCAGACACGTACAGCTGATTATTTGCCACTGAATTACAGCTCACAACTCGCACCAAGGGCTGACACTGCTCCTGTGTGAGTGATCTTGCTGGCTAGCAAAACATCCTACAATATACTGGAGTTTACCAGCCTGTCCCTAATGTAGCATTTGAAGATAATTACAAGCATGGCTTGGCTTTCACAGTCTGATAGTCCACCACTAACATTTTTTGTCTCATCTCGTCAACAAAAATGAAACATAAATTTCATCTTAGTTTTTATTTTCAAGATCTATTTTTAGCTTGTCATTGTCTCATTTTCGTCATGAAGAAAAGGATGTTGATAAACGTTTTGGCATAGTTTTTGTCAACAAAATTAACACTGGAATTTGGACTATGTGAGGCTTCAATCATATGGTCTTGTTGTGTTTTCCAGCTCATAAGTTCCAGGTCTAGTCATCTGCAGCATCTTTTTTCAAGAAAATATTCAGGTGAAGATAAAATATGTATATATATATATATATATATATATATATATATATATATATATATATATATATATATTTATTTCAGTGTGTTGAAACTTCTATAACTCAATGACAGAAGCATTTACTGTAAATCTGACTGCTGAGGAAAAACCTTTACCTTTCAAACGAGACCATGCATGTATATGCACTAAAAATAGAACAAGAACAGCTTTCAGTTGTATTAGGGTACGTCTTGGATAGGTGCTTTAGGTGAATTTTACAGGTTGTTTTTTTAAACCATATAATGGTCAATAATGGTGTCCAAGTAGGGGCAGAAAGGGTCATGTCTGATTGCTGCTGGTCTCAGATCTGAGTTTTAATATGTCTATTATCCAAATGGGTCTCAGAGCACTAACTTTTAGCTTTGATCACATAATCATCATAGGAGAAAATTAGTTTTTTGAGACATGATTGTGGACTGTGACTTGCAGAAAAAAATATGTATATTTCCATAGAGCAACATGCTTCTAGTTTTGGGGATCTCTCTCTCTTTGGGTCTGTTTGAGTTGGCTCAGATTGTGTCATATTATCTTAAGGTCTATTCCAGTGGTGTAGTCTACGTGATATGCAGGTATATGCCATATATGCACTAAGAGAGCTCCAGGATTTCTTTATACCCACTTAAAAATACACAAGGATACATGACAATATAATTTGTGACATAACGTTCACTTCAGCTATCTGCTTTTGTAAATACGAGGTTGAGAGATATGACAGCAAACTGAACAAATGCTGCAGAACATGCAGAGACTCTTGTCGTCTTTCTTCACCCTCACCCTGCTCAGCTCAGTGTGTAGTGTGCGTGCATAATGAGTGTGCACTCAGTGGATCAGAGCAGACAGCTGTTTCGAAGAAATTAACAGTAAATTTGTCAAGTAATAGTAAATGTACAGTGTAGGTATCAGATTGTCCATGAATAAACACTGCAGCTCTCTTGCGTTATGAAGTGCCGATTGTGGTGGCTTCCCATATAGGAGGGCCTTCAAGTTTTGACTCTGACCTGACCTACCAATGAACAATTTGAAGCAATTTTTGCATCCCTTTTTATTTTTATGCCTCCACGTCAGTGATAGCCGTGGCTGAGTTACGTTTTCGAGTTGTCCGTCCATATGTACTTCCCCCCCATCCCATCATTGTAAACATGATATCTACAGAATGCTTCAAGAGAATTTCCTCAAGTTTGGCATAAATGATGATCTGATTAGATTTTGGTGGTCAAAGGTCAAGGTCAGTGGTTGTGACCTTGTATGTCTCATTCTTGTGAACACAATATCTCAAGAACACCTTAAGGGAATTTCTTTAAATTTGACTCAAACATCAATCTGCACTGAAGAATAAACTGATTAGCATTTTGTGGTTGAAGATCAAGGGTCAAGGTCAGTGTGACCAGGTAAACTATGTTTTTGGCCAGAATGCAAGAATTCATATGCTAATTATGACAAAATTTCACACAACGTCTAATAGTGATGACATTGTAAAGTGATGACATTTTATAGCCAAAAAGTCAAAGGTCAGCTTCACTGTGACATCATAATGTTCTGCAAAAACATTTTTCTGGCCACTATTCAATGTCAATCACAGGAAACTGTAAAAACAGAGATTGACTGAATTGGTGACTCTAATCTTGGGTGTCCACCTTGAAACTGTGCTGTCAAGGAAGCAATGGGTGTGAAGTAGCCATGTTTTCACATACATAGATGTAAACTAGAGTGGTGCACAGAGGTATACAACTGCAGAGAAGTAATTCTAGTTTTATTTATTTTATTTAGAGCAATACTGTAGGAATAATTATATTTGTCAGTTTTTGCATACTTGCATATCTTAGTCACAAGACAGAGCTGATATGACTGTCATCACAAGAACTTCATCCATCCATTTCATCCACTTCTTGCGACCAGGTCACGGGAGCAGCCAGCCAAGCAAAGCACCCCGTCCCTCTCTCCAGCAATGCTTTTCAGTTCTTCCTGGGGGACCCCAAGGCATTCCCAGGCCAGATGAGATATATTTCTTATTTATTTAACCTTTATTTAACCAGGTTAGTCCCATTGAGATGGGGGATCTCTTTTTCAAGGAAGACCTGGCCAACAAAGCAGCGATACAGTCACATAGTTACAGTTGACAATAATTAGAAAAACATTTACAAACACAGAACAAACACTCATACAATCAGATAAAACATTTACAGACCGAAAGCCTAGACTCCTAGGATTTCCCTCTCTCTTTAAAATCAGTCAAAGGAATCAGTTTGTGTAAATGTAGTTCAGACTGAAGCTTGTTCCAAACATCAGGAGCTAAAAAACCTAAAATATTTCTTTCCTAATTCAGTCCTTGTCTTTGAAACAACCATTTTGAAAATGTCCATCGAGCGGAGATTGTGACTTCCTTGTTTCCTACTTTTGATGTCGTGGTGGATAAAGAAGGAGCACCATCTAAAAGAAAAAGACAAAAAGTACAGAAGAAGGCTAAACGGGACAGTGATAGGGCTCGAGCCCAAACACGTGTAAACCTCTGTCGGGCATTGAGCTGAGAGAATTGAAAGGTTTGTTGCCCCTTTTCCTAATCAACAGGTATGTAATTTATGTTTTTATTTAGAGAATATACCTCAACTTGTTAGACGTTGTTTCACTTCAATATATGACGACATGGAAGTTATAAGCAAGCTAAATGTAACGTTAGCTGATGTAAACCGCTTTTGTCTGGTAACGTTACAACAAACGCCATAAAATTATCTGTGACTGTGACCATGAACACAAATATACAGCAGGCAGTTGTCCTCAGTTTATAAGAAATTCAGAGCTACACCAGAACATTTATGATTTTCCTCTTGCTCTCCAAAACAAATGCATGCGGTAATTGCCGGTTGCAGTCGAGATTTTACGAATGAAGCCAAATGCCGGCTGCAGTCGGAATTTCACGACACCAGGCTGTGGGTGTCATTCCGCTTCGACCAAAGGGGGCGCTATAATCAACAAAAACATAAAGTTCTGCACAGCTGCTTTAAAAACCTATGCATTTTCAATGGGCATATCAGTAGTCATCGATACTTTTGTTGATTTTTCAGACTTAAATAAAAAAAATAGAAGAAATAAAAGTTTCAGTTTTTTTTTTTTTGTTTTTTCTTTTTACCCTTAGATCATCAACCAAAATACTAGGTGGAAGGTTAATCTGGTTACAGTTAGCAAATAAAGACTTGATGATCTCCAAAAATTTCTTTGGGTTTTTGAGGGATTCCATAGCTGTGGACAAGAAAAATTCTGCTTTTGCTTTTCGAAGGAGAACAGTGAATTTATTCTTCAATTGTCTAAAATAAATCCATTCAGCTTCATTATTAGATTTGCGTGCCCTAGCCCATACAGTATTTCGTTCATGCAGTACATCTGCCAGGTCGGGTGTGAAACAGGGATTATTATGTCCTTTGATTCAAAGGCATGTTTATTTACAAAACCAATGAAATCTTTAGAAAAATAATCCCAGGCTAATTCAGTGTCATCAAATGACTGCTATCACACAATGCTCACTCTCATCATTAGGGAAAACACCTGAGGCAACAAATTCAAATGGCATGTTTGTTAAGATCAAGTCAATGATTGTAGATATTTGCATTTGGGATTGGGTCTTGTAGGTGAATTAATTAATTGGGTGAGATTTAAAGAGGCACATTCTGCTTTCAAGGGGTGAGATGCCAGTGTAAGCCAGTCCCAACCGATAAATATTCATTGTATTTCAGTTGGGACAGAATTTTGACAAGCGTTGAGAGTTAATATGAGCAGATGGGGGCCTATAATATCCCACTAACATAATATGATGATTTGTAAACAATTCTAATTCAAGAGCTAACACCTCCAGTTCTCAGATGTGACTCAGATAGTATTACTTTAGCATCAAAGTTCTGCTTTTCATAGCCACTCCACCGCCTTTTCCTAGTCGGTCTGTGCAGTAAACATTGTAACCATTTATATAAATGTCTTTTTTGTCAAGCAAAGATTAAGCCAAGTTTCAGACAGAACAACAATATCTGCATTTGTTGAGTTAAAGCCGCTACAAGGAACTTTTAACTGGATATGCAAAAGTCTCTCATTTCTGCTGATGTCTGTGCGTGACCTACAACAGCAAATGAGACCATCGGTGTAAAGATAAGCTATTTCTATATAGTGTATATCCATACCTTTAGGAAACTGTCTCTGGGTCCGCCCCAGGCACTCACGGACTGGCCCATCTGTTTAGTCTGTCGATTTCCAGATGGCCTGGCTCCTTATTGGCCTGTATGGCTGCCATCCGGGCCAATAAGAAGTGAATTTTCTGAATTCCTGAATTTTATGAATGGAGGGGAATGGAGGGGAAAAGAGGAGACGCATTCCCCTGCAAAATGTATTTTAATGCAGTTATTTACCCGGTATTTGCAAAACAAAATCACTGAAGTTAAGATTCTGTCACAAAACTATATTGTTACGGATCTTTGTACATGTTTAAGTGGGTGTATGGAAATCCTGGAGCTTTCTTAGTGGGTATACGTGATGTGATGAACGTCTCGACCTGTCATTTCGGATGGATTTTGATTGGCTGTCAGTGTTTCTATCGTTCATCAAATCGCTCTGAAAGTGATCCAAACGATATCGTCCACCACTATCGTTGTCGTTATAGTTGTAGTGTGGACGCTGCCAAACACTTGAGTTTAGAACGATTTTTAAAACTGTATATTTATAGTTATATTTATAGTTATAGTTCTTGGTGTGGACGGCCCTTTTACACGCGCGGCGCACCGGATCGTATGTGAGAGAGCGAGAGAGAGAGAGAGAGAGAGAGAGAGAGAGAGAAAGACTGATGGATCATCCAAAGAGAGGAGGAAAAAGGAAAGGTGGACATGAAAGAGAGATGGAGAGCAAAAGGAAGGCACAAAGGAAGTTTTAGCTGTGATTGTGTGTGAACATTTATTTTGAAATATTACTAAAGTTTGTGTGATTTAGACCCACCTTGTCTGTTTCATTTGATCATTATTACAGTATGTTTGAAGACTGACAAATAAAATACCATTGATGACAATGAACACCTTTAATCAGGGTGGATTTTAATGTACCCCCCCCCCCGTCCGACGCTACGATCGCACGCGCCCCCCATTCCCCCCCCCCGTTTTGACGTGGCCTGGATAGCCAGTGGCCTGGATGCCTGAGTGTCCAGAGTAAAAAAACGGGTCCAGTCCGTCCCTGGCCCCAGGTCGCTTCCAGGACGAAAGATTTACGGCACTCAGACAGCACACGTCATCTTACCTAACTGCCTACATTTATAGTGACTCTTATAAATAGTCGCTATTCCTCCTCCTCGACCTGACGTCCGCGGGGAGTTAAAGTAGCAGCAATCATCGGGTAAAAGTTCTTTGAAAGCACTGGACTCACCAACAGTCAGCCACATCTCAGTCACACAGAGAAAATCCGTTTTGTTCGCTAGCGATCTATCATTTACCAGCCCAATTCTGGCAGCTGTCCGGGGAGCCACACATAGAGGCCGCAGGTTGCGCAGATTCACCCCGTGCCAGCAAGGACGAGAAGAGCAGGTGCCACGGGGCTGGAACACCTCATCCGGGCCGACGACAGGTACCAGCGAGTGCCGAAAAATAAAGAGGCGAGGCACCGCTCCATACTCAGTCCAAGAAGCCGTGGAAGTGCTCGCCAGACAGGCCTTCAGCCTTACCAGCCGACCGCTGCCGACCTCTGCGTTTACCCCGGCGGCAGTGGCGCCGGAGAGGTGGAGCTGGGGCGCGGCAGAGGTGAGCTGGGATCCTGATAGGAGCGGGGGCAAAGTTTTCCCGTCTTTTTGTTTTTCGTTCATCCCCAAAACAAACACACACGCGAGCCAGATAAGCGTCTTTACGACAATATGTGCTAGAGCTCATGGGACATGTAGGCTTCATTCTGGCAAAACACTACCGCTTTTTGCCACAGGGTCGCCAAAATCAACTCAAAATGAAAGTTCTTTGTTGGGGCTTTAATCCAAATCTTTATCAAGTCTAGTTTAGGGAGTAAACTTGAAACATTGATATGAATCAATGCAAGTCCAGATCTAGACTTAAAATCTTGAGGTGTTAAACAATGTTCAACATTGTTTGGGCCTGGATTCGCTCAACATTCCCAGATAAAAGGAGCAGTATCACAACTAAATATTTGTGCTTAACATTACAGCTTTTTAAGTCCACCGTTACACTGGAAGAGAATGTACTCACAATGGTGGAGTTTGCAGTAATAATAAAATGATCTTTCAAAACCAGTAAACATAAGTGTGAAGGAACTCGTCAGTCATAAGCAGCCATTTTGATACATACTTCGTCATTAAAACCCTTGGCAGAGATAATCCCTCCAGAGTGTTCTGGGTCTGCCCCACGGCCTCCTACCAAAGGGAAATGCTACCTTAACATGGTGGAGGGGTTTGCATGTCCCTGTGATCCTGGGAGCTGTGCTGCCTGGGGAGGGGCCAGACTAAGAGTGATTCAAGAGGGCCTTGATGACTTGGCATATTGTACCTTACCCACCCACCACTGTTCTATTTAGATCAGCTCCGAATGTTTTCACGTGCCATTTGGACCTGATCAAATCTCTTTGATAAATTATTCTGGTTCAGGTGGGTTTTAAATGGGTGCATTTGGGATATGGACTAACATTTTAGACCCCTCAAGACCTCTTGCCTAAAGTATTTACTATCAGCAAAAACAGTATTCAAATGAAAAATGTATTTCAAGGAATTAGTGAAAATAGATTGTTTTGAAAGTACCACACAGAGGAGCTCATCTTTCTTATATATATATATATATATATATATAT
The DNA here is from genome assembly GCA_026686955.1 of Epinephelus cyanopodus. NCBI lineage: Eukaryota > Metazoa > Chordata > Actinopteri > Perciformes > Serranidae > Epinephelus > Epinephelus cyanopodus. The sequence goes on along the minus strand of CM048923.1, from coordinate 40,780,202 downwards.
ATATATATATCTGTATGAGTGTGGGTGGGTGTGTTTAAGAATAGCCACCTTAACACTGCAACAGCTGATGGGGAGGAGATGAAAGTACACGCACCAACAGCTTGGCAGTCTAAAATTATTGTTCTGCTCTTAAGGTTGACACAGTGGATAATGATTCACGCACTGAAATGGATTCAGTGTTAGAGAGCAGTCACGTCACAGTGACTGATGGCTGGTAACCTCCCACACAAGCTGTTTTCAAGGTTTGAAGAAATGGGCTTGTGAACGTAACTTGTTTGAGTCCCTGCAGTACATGATTAATACCGTCACAGTGCCCCTGAGCAAGCCACTTAATCTCCAGTTGCTCCAGTGAAGAGACTCAGTCGGTGACACAAAACTGAGATTTTACTCTCCACTGTAGATGTGCGGAAGTGAGTGTGCCTTTGAAAAGAGTTTGAAACACTAAAGTCATTGGCCTTTGTTTTACTGCGAAACTGGTAAAAGAAATGTTTCCAACTATAAAAAGTGGTGAAATGGATAAGAAGTAAATTCTTTTCTGTCATGAACTGCATTGTATAGCTCGAACCAATTTCAAAACCCCAGTGTTGAGATAAAAGTTTCCTTACTGTAGCTTTGAAGACGCTTTTGATCTTCCCAAACAGTGCTTTTTTTCATTAGAAAAACAGAAAAGAAGGGAGGAATGCACACCAAGCCATTTGGACTCCACAAAGCAGTAAAAACCACACATAGCTCTCTCTCCGTCAAACACGCATACAGACAATGAGGTGCTCTTTTCTCCACTTTTGTTTCTTCCTGAAGTCTGGTAAATCTTTACAAGTCATCATTCTGTCTTTGAAACTACTTCAAGGCTTTCAACGTAATCGGCATCTTGTTTTCTCCTCAGCAGTCTTAAATGATGGTGAACTGGAATGAACTCCACCTGCAACTCCTGAAAGTCCTGACAAGTGAATTCCACTGCAGTCACTTTATCAGATATGTGGGGTCAGGTCTGTGGTGGCATACAGTTGTGGGGTGACTCAGTGGCTACTAAAGTTAGTGGCTAAATCATCATCAGCAGAAATATTCAAGCATCTGCATTGCGTGCGCAATTATTAGACAAGTGAGTATTCTGACCTTATCATTAGTTATTAGGGGGAAAAATTGTTTCAGCATAGCATCAAAATATTTTTTGTGGCAATTTTGTATTGATACACACAAGTATCAGTCTTTTATGATATATATTTAATTTTTGCAAATACACATTAAGTACAACTTTTGGTACAAGAATAATACAATTATTGCTTTTTGAGTCCACTAGATAGTGCTGATGTTTGTTTGTTTTTCTGGTGAGGTTAGCAGAGGTCTTAGTCAGCAGCATTTGGAAGGACGTTTATCAAAACAAAGATGGAGGCACCAGTGAAAGAAATTAGAAATGTGCCATCTGCATTTAAATCAAACATCTCGACTTGGATTTTTTAACATGTAAGGACAGAGGCACTTGGATATGACATGATATGACATGATTTACAATGCAGTGTCATTTGAATATAAAATACTCTGGGAATGCTACAAACATGAGGACTCATCTCACACTCCACCATCCAGAGGTAGCGTTAGCCACTAAACCCTTAACACTACACCCGTTCTGCCAAAATATCACCCAACACTACACACACTTAGCTTGACAAAACTACCATCTAACTCTGAGAGAGCTAAGACAAGAATACAGTCCATCACCTACTTCATGTGCAAAGAAGACATTTTTGTAGTCGTCGCACTACGCAGGCATGCCACAAAGCGGCAAACTAGTTTGGAAGATGGAAACGCTTACTATAGCTGTTGGAAATATTCCCTTTAATTTGATTTTGTCAGGAGGAAAGATGACAAAAACATTATTGCTGCAGGTACTAAAACTTTTTCCACTACGAAATACACATCCTCAAACCTCCAGTCTGAAACATCTACTATGACTGACAGAACAACAACGTGAAGCTCCAGGAAATACACCCCACCAAAAGTGAATTCTCCTCAGTCTTGGAGTTTGACTGTAGCCCTACACTGGCTAAACAACCAAAATTAGATTTTTCTCATGGACAGCTGCAGGCTACAAAGAAGTAATGAAGCTTGTGGTTGGATATGTTGTGGATGAAATGTTTTTCTATGAGTGACTTTTGTCAGGCACAGCCTTGGGAAAATACCGGTCACAGGCAACTGAAGACGCCCAGGTGAAAAAATACTAATAATAATCTTTTGCATGCTTTCTAGCCTTAGCCACATTTACTGGCAATTACCCTGACATTCACACAAAGGCACACATCTGATTTTTTGGGGAAATATGCAATTACCAATTTTATGGCGTGTAACAGAAAGGTAATATAACAAGTAGTGTAAAGAATTACTGTTGGCATAGAGTAATAAGTAATATTTGTACTTTTGAAAAGAGTAACAAGTAATGAGTAATGTATTACATTTTTAAAGTAATGAGCCCAACGCTGCTCTTGATGGACCAGATGGATGGGACTGTGGCTGGATCACTAATGGACACAGAGCACCTCTTCCAGTCAGGCATCAGCAAGGTGGAGGAGAGGCATTGGTATGGACTGCTATCATTAAAGATGAGCCAGTTGGACCTTTTCGTTTTGAATATGGACTGAAAATTACTTTCCAAACCCACTGCCGGTTTCTGGAAGATACTTTGTTCATACAGTGATACAGGAAGAAGTCCCCAGCATTCCAGAAGGACACATCCTTTATGCAGGACAATGCTCCATCACATGCATTCAAGTACTCCACCGCTTGCTAGCCAGCAAACACTGTAGCATTACAGCCTACATGTCATGGGTTGACAGCTAAAATTGGTGGTACTGAACAGCAAGGAGCACACCAGCATCTAACCAAAGTAGAGTGACATTTGCAGGTATGTTAGACTGTTCAATGTACTGCAGCTGAGCAGCTAATGAGTTATCTAGCCTCCAAACTGACAATAACAGTGCACTTTTCCACAGTGAATGCTTGTTTGGTGACTCCTGTAACAAGTTAAGGAATCAAGATGCTCTCGGATATACAGTTTAATTTTGCCATCATTGGATCAAGATGTAATTTAAATAAGTCGGAGACCAGCAGAAAAGCTAATGTAGGTTGTTGTTGAGAGTGTGTGGTATTGTAGGCTGCTGTTTGGCTCAGTGTGACAGTCTGTGGCCTGTGGCTTGGCCTGTGATAGGAAACTGAAACTACTGCTTTGTGCAAGATGAGACTGTATGGAAATCAGAACTCCATCTATGTAGCCTGATACCTAATGATATTTCATTGATTTAATGCACCTGTACGGGGCATGCAACCAAAATATAAATCTAAATCTAAAATATAAATTTCTCCCTCTTCAGATACTGGATAAGTCATAAACAGAGCAGATTAGTATGCTGTAGCAGG